>CM062809.1:492412729-492734686 GCA_031772625.1 Pinus tabuliformis
GCATTATGATATAGGTATTGTCCTTGATGGAAACTCACTTAGATGAAAAGATCACAGTATAGCAGGTAAATAGCAAAGAATTACAAATCAGTGTTTACAAAATGAATAAAGAGAGGTATACGCAGGTTCACCATTGACCAAGTTGTGTATACACGCAAGTTCACTATATACAAGTCGCGTATACCTTGGAAAACTAAGTTTTTGGTCCGAAGTATTTGATCCATGGTATTGGTCCAAGGTATCTGGTCCGAGGTATTGACCCTAGGTATTTGGTCTAAGGTATTGGTCCTAAGTGGTTTTGGTCCATGGTATTGAGAAAGGCCTAAAACTATAAAAAGAGGAGAAGATCATTAGGCCAGGGTGTGCAAGTATCGAATATCTGATGAAGTGTGAGATCTAGTATGCAGGTTATTGGGTTAGGGTGCATTGCTAGATCTAAACCAAGGATGAACCTTAGCGGATGATGAGGGATTACATCTAATGATGGATCGAGATCTTAAGGCGTAAAATGAACTATCATTATGTGTTTTTCTCATGTATATTCTAGATTTGAATACTGACGCATATATTATTCTATAAATGATATGATCTGGGTATAACTGAAGTCTAGAATAGCTGCAGAATTCTGAATTAATATTTGCATATGTATACACTAGTTGGATTTGAGAAGTATCGTATACCTTATAAAATATGTTTTAGTTTCTTCTATTTGTTGTTACAGAGTTTTGGGTTCTGGTTACTATATTCTGGTGACAGTATTCTGAATGATCAGATTGATGGGTTGTCAAAGTGATTGATTGATTCAGTTGTGGTTGGTTCAAAAAGCGATTGGTTGATGCAGATGTATTTGATGATTGAATTATAGTTATGATTTTGTTGATGGATCCAGTCTGAAAATTTATGAAACGTGGTCCCTGGAGGAAGAGAGAAGGTCATAGCCTTATGTAGGTCAGTGCCTATGTACCAGCAAACATATCGGCTAGTACAAGAGCTAGGGGGTTGTATCTCCCTTCCAATAGTAGCTAGAAAACGAGAGAAGGTTGCAGCCTTCTACAGGTAGAAGCTTACGTACTGGTATAAGTTTGCACTAATACAAAATTGTAAACAAATTTTTCTTATTATTAAAAGAAGACAAAGACAACAACATGAGGTGGTTTTTACCCACATTGTGTTTCCACCTTATGTCTTGGTTTTCATGTGTGATGCTTATGTGTGATGCTTTATTATGCTTTTACTGCATTGTCTAATTAATATCTGACATACTGGTTAAAGATCAATGCATGATAAATTGGGTAAATCAAAAGTTCTCTGCATATACGCTGGTTGCTTTAATAACAGTCGTGTGTACACACTGATTCACTTAGCTAAAGTAGCGTATACAAATCTGCCTATGGAAATGAAATAGTATTGAGTTACAAATACTGATTCACCCCCCTCTCTAGTATTATTTCCAACAACAACTTCTAAGGGGATAAAGCTAGAAGCATTTGAAGAAATGGGATGAAAATCTGGTATATATACAACTTTTTTAAACAAATAAGTCAATACTTCTATTGGAAAGTCCCCATTTGAAACTTGTTTTCGATATTTTCCACCTTAACCTTTGGATATTGCATATGGGAAGCAAGGAGGAGTGAGGGAATATCTTAAAGGAGATGCCTTTAGGGCTGAAAATTTTATAGAGAAGATCACGTAGATCCATATACAGGTATAAGGGACACTGTAGAATTCCTAGGAGAAATATAAGGCCATGCAAGATCATCATAAAACAAAGAAATCATTTGAGGTGGGAGACAAAGTATGGCTACAGTTGAATAAGAAGACACTATAGGGGCTTGCTAAGAAAATGAAGGTTCTACGGTATGGTCCCTTCAGATATAAGAAAAGGTGGGTGATAATGCCTATCGACTCAATTTACCACCATATATGTTCATTTACTCAATTGTGAATGTAGATAATATGAAACTCTATGAGCCTTCCATGGTAAATTAAGAAGAGAAATAAGTCCTACCTTCTGCAGGGGATTTGGCACCAAATGCTTAGACAGAGTTGACAAAATATATAGTTTTCAAAAGAGGGAAAAAACTACAATATAAGGGAAACATGATCTTTGAGAATTTGGGATGAAAGGAAAGCTTCCAGGTGAAGATAAATGGTACACTTGAGAGAAGGTGGAGGAAAAATTTCCTCACCTCATTTAGTAAAAATCTTTGGGGACCAAAATCCTCTCAAAATTGAGAGGTGTGATCTAGATTGGATTGTTATATTGCTTTTCATCCATCTTAATGCTTTTAGAGTGGAAAAAGTGGAGGAATCAACTCATAGGAACCTTCTTACCAAAAGGACCCAATTTGGCATATTGGGGTATGAAACCTTTCAAGAGTATTTTGAGACATCAAATGATGTTTTTGGGTGTAAAAATTTGCTACTTTAGTGTGACACCCCTTTTTCCTATTTTACACATAGAGTCATTTCCAATGATGCAATAATCCCATCAACCGAATTCTGTATGCGAAATTTGTTCATGTACTCAGAAGTTGACCTTCATGTTTTCACAACCATAATTTGAGATGATGCCACATCATCCCCCATAATATATGGAAAATTAGTTATATGCATGATTATGATGAAGAAGACTCCAGAAGAGTCTATATTATAACTTTGGTTAAGGGTTGAGGTAGTCAAGCCTAACCACTAGTAGGCTATCGGGTTGTGTTATAACTTCACCACTAGGAGGAAAATGGGTTCCATTATTTCAAGTGCATTTGTTCCATAGTTGAGAAAAAATAGCCAAGAGGGATAGGAGAAAGAGCACACATAGAGGATGTTTGCACTATAGTAGCCCACATTCCACATGCCATACTTCTTTGTACTCATAACCATATTTCTATTCAGAGAATGAGAGTAGAGCATCCTCACCTTCCACTGGGGTTTTTCTCCCGAAAGTGTTTCCCAGGTTGTATAGTGTGTTAAATGTGTTTTTGACACATTATTTTGTTGTTCTATATTTTTTGCATGATTTTAATTCACATTCATACACTATTAACAATAATCCACAGATCTATGAATCTATAGAGATCTGTTGTGATCAATTGTTTAGTGGAATATCTACGACAATCTTTTATCATGTTCTTTGTGAAAATCTAATATTTTTGAAGCATGATATATCTTTGTGCTCGAAATCCCATCTTATTTTCCAACCATCGCCTCATGATGTCCCTCTACATGGATCAATTCTATTTCTGAGTTGTTTTGCATATGAGGTGCATGTCCATCATGAACTTGGGTATTCCTATCTTCTTGCTTTGAAAAATCCTTGGTTTCCTCTTATTCTTTCTCTTAAAAAATAGGATTAGAAGGTTGCCAACCATTTTTATCAATGGCCTACACTTTTTTCTTTTGAGGTGTTTTTCTTCTCTTTTTTTTTCCAAGGCGCATGAGCCCTTAAGATATCATGTTTGAAAACATGTGAGACATCTGAATGTTGTGTTTTCATAGTCCAAAATCTGAATCCAATGGAAGGATTTATTTTTCAGCAATATGTGCTCAGGTAGACCCCTGCTTAGGTATATTTCTACACATATACATGTACAAGTGAATAAAAATTTCTTTGTTCTTTCAACATTCGTCTTTTTAAAGGAACCTAAAGTGTTCCCAACACCCTCTAGAACCTTATGGTGCAAAAAGGGGAGAGGGGAGTTTGTAGCCTTACCTAAACTAACATATCTGTTAGCACCATTGTTGAAGAATCAAACAATGGAAACTAGGGGGTGATGAAAATCATGCTCTTCCCCAAAATCAAGGCCATTCCTTCAAAACTTTATCCAGATCTTCTTGGGAATTGAACTGAACAATGAAAATGCCTATTGAATAGGGTAAATATCAAAAATTATGTACCATGTCATAAAAACCCATTGATTTAAACTATCATTCTTGGTCCACAAAGCGTTAAATACACAAATCATGATGCAGGAGCATTCAGCCCAAGGAAAATCATTGTAAATAGTAGACATAGGGTGTCATGCATTTTAGGAAATAGTTTTCCTAAGTATCAAGTTAAGGCAATATTTAGGCCTTTAAGTGTGATTTAATTAGATAATGGGAGAATATGTAAATGCTCTCAAAAATAAATAAATGAGAACATGAGTGGTAGAAGTCAAATCCAACTCTTAAGCAGTTCCATGATTCTAGGAACAAGAGAGAGATTTTAGGCATTAAATGGGAAGCTGATAAGAAGACTTTTCTATTTTAAAACGGAGCAAAAGTTGGAATGGATAAAGTCTCAAGGAGACTTATCTACCACATATGTATGCATGTAGAGAGCTTTAGGTATTTTGTTAGAGGGGTGATCGGATCCTCCAATGATCCAATCTAATGCATTCTTATAAATAAGTGAACCTACGCTTTCAATAGGGGAGGCCACTAGTGTTGAGAATCATGCCTGTGTGTGTGAGCGAGACCGAGGAGTCTCGAATGTAATATGCTTTTACATTAATATATATTCTGAGTTAATTCTTGTTTGTGTCAGTATGCTTAAGAACTAATTTATGTATGGATTACTTGTAAATTCGTAGGCTCTGCTATAGGTTGCAGGAGAAATTCTGAAGGACGCAGAGGGACAGAGTGATTCATGGGAATCACAATGGATATCGAATCCAAGTGAAGAATAAGCAGTGGAAGAGTTACACGATTCAGCGGAATCGAAATGGATCATCGAATCCAATTGGAACATCAGAGTGGCGCAACAAAGCAGTGAAAGAATGGAACCTTCAGAAGAACCAAATCACCGAAGAATGGAAGAAACAACGTAAATTTTCTAAGTAAAAGGAATTGCAGAAAAGCGAAGTATTGATGCTTACCAACCGTTGGATCAGTTATATCAAATGTTGAGATCGTATCGCATCAGCGGAGAACCTTTTCAAATTATCGGAATGAGCCTTGGAGGTTTGCTAAGAGTGAACAACAATTAATCGTGGACCGTTGGATCATGGCCAGATCAACGGTCATGATTAAATTGCATATCGGTGATCGGAAGTGCCAAGGGTCAGTAATTGGGAATATCATGATATCATCGATAGCGATATATTGGCGATAGGAGGTTCGGAGATCAGAAATTGGGGAAGTCGCAGGGGAATGTTGTGGAGCAATAAGTTGTGGACCTGACGACAATCATAGTCGCGGATATATAGTTTTTTAAATCCAGAGTATGCGGTTTGGAGGGAAATTTCCTTTGTATTCCCATATATTATAATTCCTGATAGTTATATGGCATAGGCCTTTTAACGCCAAGCATATGTTAATCGACCCGATAGTGGAGATCGGAGTCGGAGAAGGGATGGTGCATATGTGTTAAGACTATGGAAGTCCCGATAGCCGATAGAGATTGTGATAGAGGTTTCAACCTCGAAATATGTGCTAAACCATAATGAAAGCGGAAAATGTGCTTGGGAGTATTTCCCTTTGTAATGGGATATCAAGTGGAAAAGCGTTGATAGTGTTTTAGGTTAATATATGTGTAACCAAAGCATATAGTAAGGTTATACATAGATATGTGAACTATGGTCTGAAGGGTTCATAATATAAACCCGATAGAGGTTTCAGGTGGGTGATTGAAGTTCCTATGCAAAGGAACTTATAAGAGGGCCACTTGACCATTTATGGTCTGTAGATTTGACTCCTTCGTTGAGTTAAATATCCTGGGACAGGTGTAGATGCATTATTGTGTAAAATGCATACTGTGGGTATATGTGTGGGTGGTAGCCCTACACCATTAGCGGTATCAAAGTAGAATTGAGGTCAAAGCAGAATTACTATCAGAGAAGAAATAAAGTGGGGAAGATTTCTGCAAAACGGAATTTGCACACAAGAAAAGGTAATGTGCTGAATGATAAAGACTACAATGGGAGATTGTAGCAGTTCCAGCAGAGGCTTGGAGTAAGCAAGAACAGAGGATTCCTCGAAGGAAAGAGAAAGCAAGATTGCTTAGCGCAAGTTCTGAAGGAAAGAGGACTTGGAGACAAAACAAAGGATAATTCATTCAAAGGACAGCTGGAATGGTGAAACAAGATCATGCTGAGATCTTGGAAGTGAGGTAATTTGTTCTGTTTTAAATTAGGAATGTGTGTTTTTTATACTAATGCACAGGTGATAGCAAGAGAAGCTGTGAGAAGAATAGGTGAGTTCTTAAAGATAGAGTAAGGAGAACATTCTAAAAGAAAAGTGGCAGTGAACCTGAAGAATACAACAAGAGATTGGACCGAGAGGACAGCTGAAGTGTTCTCAAGAGAAAGTGAGAGATTGCAGAAGCCTAGAAGGAGCAAAGGTGTTGCTCAAGAAGAGGTTCCAGATAGAGGACCCGTGCTTACCAAAAGACTGATTGAGGAGAGCTTAGTGAGGTAAGATTGCAGCCAGGTGGACCAGTTGTTGCAGAGGCTTGTTGCAAAAGAGCTCATGAAGAAAGAAGAGAAGAAGATGACTATTGATAGTCATAGCAGAGGTTCAGAGAGAAGCCACAACCGAAGATATGAGAAGAAGGATTCCAAGGCAAATGGCAAGAAGATGAGTCAAGAGGAAATTGACAAAGAGGTTGATGAATTAAAAGAACAACTCATTGCATTAAGGAGAATGCTTGAGGAAAGCCAAAGACTAGGTTGGGTCTTGAGGAAGAAGCTAGTAGAATGGCATGAGATGCAAAGAAGGCTGCAACAAAAGAAAGTGAAGTGGTTGAAGGGAAAACTCAAGGAAGTTGAGTTAGAAATGGAAGAATCCATTTGTGAACCAGAATAAGGAGAAATTTTGCGAGAAAGTGAAGACTACACTGAAGCTAAAGAATGGGGATCAAGTAAAGATCTCATGGACTATTGGGATAGTTCAAAATAGCATGAGAAGATGCTGACTGAAGATGAAGACTTGAAGACTGAAACTTCAAGTGAGACCAAAAGGTCTGATGATTTTAAATTTGACAATTTGTGTATGTTTGCAGGTGAAAGACAATTGGTTGATATTGTGATGAAGAAGGAAGAGACTATCAAATAATTTCTGAATCATATGAATGATTTAGAACAGCAAGGAGATATGATGGTTGAACCATCAAGTGAGACCATAGGGTCTTATATTTTTAAAACTGATAGTTTGTGTATGATGGTAGATATTTCAGGGGAAAAGTAGCCATTTGAAGATATCTTCAGGGAAGATAAACAACAAGGGACTGAAGGCAAACTTGAGGAAGAGACTATGTTAGCTGAAAACATAGTAAAATATCATCAATTCATTATGATGATAGGCACAGTGGAGATAGCCATGGAAGCTATTGAGACAGACAGTAGGGAAGAAAGACATCTACTGAAAGATGTTAAGAAGGAGGAACCCTATGCAAAGGATTTAACCTTGGGAAAAGGAATTTGGAATCCCCATCTAAGACAATACTCCTTTGTTAGTGAGTGTTTTGAAGAGGATGGATAGTCTTTTGAAGATATCAAAAGTCTGGAGGAGTACTCTAGGAGAACAGAGTATGATGAAGAAGATCTCTTGAATGAGGGAAGTAGTGATTTGCTACAAAAAAAAGACCTTGAGATTACAAGGGTCAAAGGAAGATAGTATTTTAATACTGTAACACAACATGTGAAGGATTAAGCTGGAAGAAGAGAGCATTATGATGAAGTGCTTATTAAGTGTGAAGAGGAAATTAAACTGCTGGAGAAACTAATGAAAGAACCTGACGGTAGAACAGGAGCTGCAGTTACAGTTTCTGAAGAAGAAGATGTGTCTCAAGTAGCCATGGAGACAAGAAGATGCAATAATTTGTTTGTAGGTTCATTAAAAAGCGTGAATGGGTATCAGTATGTGATCAAAGAGATTGAGTAGAGATTGTTTGAAGATGGTGAAGAGGCAATAGGAATCAAACAATTTCAAAGTAAAGATAACCAACAACAGGTTAAAGAAGGAGAAGTTCACTACTGTAAACCCAAGTAGGAAGACATCATTAAAACAAATGGTGTGGAAGAGAGACTAATGGATAGTCTCATGAATTCTGCTGAGAATTTGAATCAGCATATTGATGTACTGACGGAGGAGAAGGAGAAAACAAAGATGCAAACTAAATTGTTGCCAGAGGAAGATAAGGCACAACAACCTTATGTTTTTAATTTTAACAAGTGTTTTATGAATGCAGGTTTTGTTGCAAATGCTGAAGGAGATTTGGCACAGGTGAACAACCAAATAAAGATGAGAGAAGAAGAGAATTATATGGAAGAAATAAATCCATGGAATAGAGAAGTTAATTTGTTGGAAAAAGTGCTAAACAGTCATGATTCAATCATGAAAGAGGGTAAGGATGATAGGGAGGTAGCAAAAATGGCAGCAAGTAAAGCAAGAGCAAGTAAACCAAAGAATGAAGCAAGTAAAAGAAAAGTCAGCATAGAAGACAACAATAGTAACCTAAAACAAAGAGAATAAGACAGAAGTAAGAAGCAGAAGATGGACTAGCCCAAAGATATGCTGGACATAGAAATTGAAGAAATATGGTAGTAGATGATGAAGCAATTCAAATGGAGGAAAATGGTAACAACAACAAGCAAGATCAATCAGAAGTTGAACCTGATTGATAGGAAGAAGAAAATGGAGCAAAAGACAGTAAAAATGCAACAACAACAAGGGAACAAAGCATCTAGACAGTTACAGAACAAAGTGTGGGATCCAGGAAGACCAAGACCAGAAGACACATGATCAGGAGATCATGAATATTTTCTACTTTTGGAGTCTGATGCAGGAGAATTCAGCCCAAGGAAAATCATTGTAAATAGTAGACATAGGGGGTCATGCATTTTAGGAAGTTTTCCTAAGTATCAAGTTAAGGCAATATTTAGGCCTTTAAGTGTGATTTAATTAGATAATGGGAGAAAATGTAAATTCTCTCAAAAATAAAATTAGAACATGAGTGTTAGAAGTAAAATCCAACTCTTAAATAGTTCCATGATTCTAGGAACAAGAGAGAGCTTTTAGGCATTAAATGGGAAGCTGATAAGAAGACTTTTCTGTTTTAAAACAGAGGAAAAGATGGAATGGATAAAGTCTCAAGGAGACTTCTCTGCCACATATGTATGCATGTAGAGAGCTTTAGGGTTTTTGTTAGAGGGGTGATTAGATCCTCCAATGATCCAATCCATTGCATTCTTATAAATAAGTGAACCTGTGGGTTCAATAGGGGAGGCTACTAGTGTTGAGAATCAAGCCTCTGTGTGTGAGCGAGACCGAGGAGTCTTGAATGAATATGCTTTTACATTAATATATATTCTGAGTTAATTCCTATCTGTGTCAGTATGCTTAAGAAGTAATTTATGTATGAATTACTTGTGAATTCGTAGGCTCTTCTATAGGTTGCAGGCAGAATTCTGAAGGACGCAGAGGGATAGAGTGATTCATGGGAATCACAATGGATTTCGAATCCAAGTGAAGAATAAGCAGTGGAAGAGTTGCACGATTCAGCGGAATCGAAAGGGATCATCGAATCCAATTGGATCATCAAAGTAGCGCAGCAAAGCAATGAAGGAATAGAACCTTCGGAAGAACCAAATCACTGAAGAACGAAAGAAATAGTGTAAATTGTCTAAGTAAAAGGAATTGCAGAGAAGCGAAGAATTGACACTCAACAGCTATTGGATCAGTTAGATCAATGACTGAGATCATGTCGCATCAGCAAAGAACCTTTTCAAATTATTGGAATGAGCCTTGGATATTTGCTAAGAGCAATCAACGATTAATTGTGGACCGTTGGATCGTGTCCAGATCAACAGTCACGATTAAATCGCATATCAGTAATCGGAAGCACCAAGGGTCAGCAGTTGGGAATATCACGATATCGCCGATAGCGATATATCGGCGATCAGAGGTTCGAAGATCGGAAATCGGGGAAGTCGCAGGGGAAGCATTGTGGAGCAATAAGTTGTGGACTTGACGACAATCATAGTCGCAGATCTATAGTTTTTGAAATCCGGAGTATGTGGTTCGAAGGGAAATTTCCTTTGTATTCCCATATATTATAATTCCCGATAGTTATATGGCGCAGGCATTTTAATGCCAAGCATATGTTAATCGACCCAATAGTGGAGATTGGAGTCAGAGAAGGGATGGTGCATATGTGTTAAGATTGTCGAAGTCTCGATAGCCGATAGCGATTGTGATAGAGGTTTAAACCTCGAAATATGTGTTGAACCGTAATGAAAGTGGAAAATGTGTTTGGGGGTATTTCCCTTTGTAATGGGATATGAAGTGGAAAAGTGCCGATAGCATTTTGGGTTAATATATGTGTAACCAAAGCATATAGTAAAGTTATATATATATATATAGATATATATATATATATATATATATGAAATGTGGTTCTGAAGGGTTCATAATATAAACCCAAAATAGGTTTCATCCGAGGTGATTGAAGTTCCTATGGAAAGGAACTTATAAGAGGGCCACTTGACCATTTATGGTCTATAGATTTGACTCCTTTGTTGAGTTAAATATCCTGGGATAGGTGTAGATGCATTATTGTGTAAAATGCATATTGTGGGTATATGTGCGGGTGGTAGCCCTGCACCAAATCACAACCAAGTTTTATTGAAGAACCAAAAAGAGTTTATTTACCTCAATTATATTGACTTCCAGAGTTGGCACTTGTTACGATTGTTCAACAATATAAGGTCCTAGACTTGACTGTGGTTGTTCCATTATGAAATGACCTTTTCCCCAAGTCACATCATTGTAAGAAACTAAAGATGTTGGGTTCCTAGAGCCTGAAGCACCTCCATGCAACCTCAAAATAAATACAATAGTGGAGTTCCTAGTTACTTCGTAATCACACATATGAGAAAAATGGTTAATTTTGTTCCCTTCAAATAGAATTTGTTGCATGGTTACTAGAATCCCTAGTCATTTCTCTAGGATATGCATTATATTTTCCACATAATCCTCTTTCTAGGTCCAAAATGGGATCGATGTCTTGCTCACACCCTTTATAAAACTTCCCCCTTGTTCTGATCAACCTCAACCAAATCTGGTTCTTTTGTGTTTCCAGCCAACCTTGATGGAGGAGAACAAGGGATTTTTTTTAATTATATTTTATTTTATTCGAGGGTAACAGAGGTAGAAAGCATCAATATCTGAACATGTAAGCGTTAAGAGATAAAGGGGGGGGCTAAAACAACAAATTCCAACCCATAAGCTTGTCTGAGGATGAAAAAAGCTAAAAAATCAATTAGAAAACCTTATAAATGGGCATAAACATCATAATTCCACCCCCACATAAGTGACCGACCCCTCTCCATACCATCAAATGAGAGAATCAAATATGGTGAGAGGAATGAGGTAGAAACCAAACCACTATACGAATCCCCTCGAGCTGACATCGACTAGCAGAGCAGGTGCTTGTGAAACCTCCATACCTCTGAACATATACCCAAAATGAACTCTCACCATCTCCATGCCATCAACATAATACAACATAGAGGGGCATGATCATAATGGAGGCAGAATCCATACCACAATGGGAAAACCTTGAAGCCACAATAGATCATCTAAACAAAAACTAAAGAAAACTCTGCACCCAATCCAAACTGAAAGTAATGGCAAAGGGCTCCTACTAAATAAAAAAAATATGGAGGTTCAAATAGCATAATAAAAAACCTTATAGAGTGTCCCCTCAACAAAAACCCTATTTTCCATCGGCCCCATCTCAATTCCACCCAATGATCTTTGGTTCAGTAACATGATAATTATACTTATTTGCTTCCAAATGAAACAATTTAGATGTTATATTTCTTACAAGATAGATATATTATTGTTCATTGTTTAACCTTCACATGAATTCCATACTTTAAATGGTATCTTTTACTTGTATAATAGTTAATCTTCCTTTCTTTCCTTTCATAACATTTTTTATGGGCTCGATTATGAGTGTAATATTTTGTTGGGTCTAAAATAATTTAAGATGCTTCACCATCCACAAAAACCTAAATCCATTTTTGGTTGCTCATTACGAGATCAAATGGGTCAAACCTTCTTCATGATTCTTAATCTTTAGCAATGAGCATATTGTGGGTTCCCAAATATTGTATAAGAGTACAAAAATTAGAAAGACATGTTGGGCCTAAATACCTAAAACATGGTGTTTATAGACTCATGGTATTGAGTTAATGTGTACACTATGAGCTTGTTGTATGAATTCGTCCCTCCTATAGCTAACTTAACCTACACCCACACCTTAAGGTTATTCACATGCCTATTTTCACCTTATATTCCTTTTTGTAAATTGTCTTGGAACATTATTTCCCTCCCTCATTGTCTTGCTAGTACACACTTCCATTAGCAACACCTTTTGATCTAATTTTTCTTCCACCTCTTCTATGCTTAGGAAATTTGCACCTATGATCTCCAAAAGCTCTATAAGGACCTATTATGATTAACTTGCCTCAAACCTTGAAGGCTCTTTTATTCATGATAAGGTATCTCCATAGGCATAGTTCCATTTATACTTTTAATGATTTAACCCTTCAACATTGAGTGATTTTAAGGGAGATATCATCCTTGTGAGTGAACTTTATTTTTCTACTCCATATTTTCATTAATATATATTTTTTGGTAGTACATGTAGTGTTAGTTACACATATAGATATATTTTTGTATTTAAAATTGGGTATAAGTATTTTTTTGTTGAAACATTTTGTTTTGGCTATTAATAAAGTGTGAATTGCAGGCGCCACTAGAAAAATTAGGCCAATTTTCAATTTCTTATACCATCTCTAAGGTTATCGATAAGAATACTTTTGAAAATAACATGTTTGATTTCCTTGTTTACCTCTTATTTCAATGTCGAACAAATTTACTTCCGAACATTTTTTTGAGACATTTGAAGTTGTGTATAAATTGGAGGTTTCAGAAATAAGCCTTTATTGCGTCAAACAAGCCATAATGAAATAGATCATGGTACATAAATGAAAGAATACAATAGTGGAATGTAAAGTCTGCCAAATATTAAAAATATTCCAACTTCGTAACCATGGGAAGTGATTTGCCGGTAGGAAAAACCAATAAATATATGTTTCCTCACTTCATCCAAGAATTTGATGCAATGAGGAACATTTTCATACCATGTACATGAAGAATAAATCTTGATTCTAGGAAAATTTGATGTCCATAAATAAAGGCTTATATACTTTGTGCACAAATTTGGGTATTAAGGATTTTTAACAGCACACGGATGATAAGTACTACACTAGGTTATAAAGATATATCCAAAAGACACTATCATAGTTAGACTTTTCTTTGTTGGGATTGTAATCTATAAATTATTATGGATAGTTCTTTGGACCATTATCACAAGAAATTTTAAATGATACTGCAAAAATAATAAGGTTATACTCTGCAGAAAATTCTTTACTTATGATCAATATAAGAGAATTTTTTTTAGCGATAAAAACTTTAGGGTAAAATTGAGGTCTAAAATAGGACTAGTTATTTTAGTGCAAAACCTAATAAATTAAGAGTGAAAATAATAAATAAAAGTTAGGAATTCTAGAAGGAGAGAAAGAAAAATGTTTCTTTTCTATATATTTTGAATTTATTTCCTTATAAGTTTACTTTAAATATTATGTGTTGTTGCTTGTTGGATGAGGAAGTAAACTCTACATCCAATGTGTACCCAAACTTTACATTTTCAATGAAATTATCATAAGATAAATTGAAAACAACAAAAAATGATTTTAGGAGTGGGTTCTCATTGCATGAGGAATTAAAATCTACATCCAATGTGTACCCAAGCATGATACTTTCAATGAAATTATCAGAATATAAATTGAAAATGGATGAAATACATGTTTGTCAATAAACCTATCATGGTATACACTAAAAATGAAATGGGAAAATGCATGAAAATACATATTTCTAGAAATAAGATTTTACAACCATCTAGCCCCCATATGGTTTTAGTAAAGGACATGACAAAAAAAATTCCCAAAATTCCTCCTTATGGCACTGCTCACTTTTCCCTCGAGGTCATCTTTTAACTAAATTTACTAATTTTTCGTTAGTGTTGTTAAGTTATTCTAACTTCTTCCACAAACCCTTGTGCTAACAATTCTTGACAATTTAATGCTAATCTATCTATGGTAAGACCACCCTAATTTTCCCCATTGAGCATGGAGGTACCATATGGTTTTAAAGTGTCCACATTCACTATTCAATCAATATACACATGTAAGTAGACTAAATATATAATAAATAAATTGTCTACATATTATAGCACTTAGGATCATATCTCAAAGAGTTGTTTTCCTCATTAGGTTAATTCTTCCTCTCTCCATTTAATCCAATTAGACTTAATCTCCTATCTTAAATATTTCCTCAAATTTGTGTTGGGAATGCTTGGTACTATACTTAATATGTGATTTATTCATAGATTCATGTACTTGGAAATGGCTATGCTTAAGACTAATTTATTCTTAACACCACAAGGTACTATAGATAAGGGAGAGTGAACCATTGATACAAACTTGGGTGTTATTATTTTCATTATAACATACAATTAAAGGAACCAAAGGAGATTGAGAACAAACAACACATATGCATCACATATATAGGTGAAGGGACATTGCTACATGTCATTGTTAACAACAACAACCATAAGAAGTTGTTCTTGGTATGGTTTGTCAAGAAGATAAATCTACAATTAAAGTTGCACCTTTAAGTATACACCATTATTTAGAGATTCAAGAATGAGACATCTATGCCAATGAATAATATTTTTATTTTTTATGTAAAATTCGACACTTTCAGATGCTTTCTCAAAAATTTACATAGCACAAAATTGTGAGCTATTGGTTTGTCCACAGGGAAACTAGACCAATAGCACAAGTTCAAGATTTTGAGGTTGTGCAGACCATGCTTAACTAAAATGTTTGATAAGCATAAAGACATAGATTTTGGCAAAGCATGCCAAGTTACACATAGATAACACTTGGAATCGCATGGAGCCAATGAATAATATTGTTTACAATTTTATATCATTGTTAATTCATGAATTGGTGTACATTCTATAGTGAAATGTGGTGATGAAAATTTGATATTTTATATAGTTTGAAAATTGAAGTTTCAAAAATCATTTATACTTTATAATTTTTTAGGTGCAATATTTGAATAAATAAATAATAGAATATTGTGTTGTTTTTATAACAAAATTATGTTTAAACCATATTAATATCATTTAATTAAATAATTATTTTATAATTTTAAGAAATTTAGAATTTAAACATTTTTTATTAATAATAAAATAAAAATAAAATAATTAACAATTAATCTGATTAAAAATTAAAAATTCAAATCCAAATAATTAAATATAAATTGATATTAGAAAATATTTGAAAATGTTAAAAAGAAACATCATAAAAATATTATTCTAAAAATATATGTTATTATTATTGGAGGCAAATTAATAAAATATTTATTTTGAAAATCTTATTTTAATTGTGAATTAAATTTAAATATTTTTTATTTATTTGTTAGGTAATTTGAGTCTTGAGATGACTGAAATACCTAACATGTGGCTTAAGTAACTATGACCCAAGGGCATCTAAGCCATGAAAATTACCCAGGGATCACACCCACCCTTGGCCACACCAACCCTTAGCATGGCTAGATTTTTGCCCAAAAAATTCCAAACTGATGATCTTTTCACCACAGATTGCCTTAACAAAACACTATGTCACCATATATTATATGCCCTGGAGGTAGATTCAATTTAAAAATTAAATTTATTTATAAAAGTATAAAAAAAAATCATAAAATTGTTTATAAAAATTTGTGTTATTATAGTTCTAAGGGAACAACTCAATTGGTGATCATTGTGTTATGAAGGATTTTGTAAACTAAGGGATCCAACATTCAAATCCCACCAAAATAACTCAATATATGGAGAGAAGACTTGTTGTAGGCCCCAAAGGTATAGTGGTAGCAACTGGAATTGACCTAGTGTCATGCGACTACTAGCTCAACCCAGTTGTTGATTGCTATGATGTGTGTGTGTGTGTGTGTGTTTGTGTGTTATTAGAGGCAAGTTTAAAACACAATATACACTCCATCAAATATCAATATGTTGAAAACATTATGTTAATTATGAATTTACCTTAAATATTAAACTGATATTTATAATTTAATTAATATTATAAATTAAGACATTGATTATCCAAAAGAGTTAATCAATTTTAAGAATGATGAACACTTTCATCATTTTCAATTGATAGTTTAATAACTAGCACAACCACATTGGTAAATGTGGTTAATATACACTAATCAAGGTCATTTCCATACACTAATTGGCATATGAAGTATGGAAAATGTCATTGATCGATGTATATCAACCACATTTAATAATGTGGCTATGCTAGTTATAACCAATGTGCATTGGGAGATTAGTAGACAATGGTTAATTATGGTTAACTCTAGCTAAATCCATTCAAGTTATGGTTGACGAGGGTTTATTATCATTAACATATAGTTGGTTATCGATGACCATGCTTGTCCACATCAAACTATACTTTACTATGATAGATTATGATGGATAACAATTGACCACAATTGACCATGGTTTTCCATGTTTAATCATGGTTGATGATAACTCACTATGGTTTGGCATGATGACGATGGTTTCCCATGTTGACCTTGGGTGAACATGGTTTGAAAATTTTTACCATGATTAACTATTTACTATGATAGATTATGATTGACAATGGTTAACCATGATTGATCATGGTTGACTATGGTTAGGCATGATGACCATGGATGAAGATTTAACATATTTGGCCATGGTTAACCATATCTTTCTATAATATATTATGGTTTCCCTTGTTGAAAATGGTTGATCATGTTCAACTATAGAGACCTTGGTCGACCATGTTTGACTATTTTAACCACGGTTGATCATGGTTGTCCATCAGGAGTGGGTACAAGATGGGCTATTCTAAGTTGATTCTGGTTGACCAAAGATGACTATTGTTGATCATGGTTGACTATGGTTAACCACATTCTCCTATATCTAACTTAGGTTATGTATGGTTTAAGATGGGTGGCAATGACTAACATTGTCTAACCATGTACCCTTGCATGATCATTGTTGAGTTTGTTTAACCATATTTGACCATATTTGATTTTGTTAAACATGGTCGAATTTGTTTAACATATGATTGATTGCGGGTGTACATGGTTAATCAAGGTTTTCATTATTTACAATAGATGACTGTGGTGAACCATGGTTGACCACGATGCCCATGTTGACTATGGTTGACCATGTTAAACCATGTTTCCCATGGGTGACCACTATTAACCATATTGTTGACCATGGAGATCATTATTGAAAATGGAGTGACTATATTTAGCCTTACTTGACCATGGTTTCCCAAGTTGTCTATGACGTATGATGGTTGACTATTGTTAAATAAGGTTGATTGTGGCTGATTATGGTTCAATATTGTGAATATATGGTTTAGTAAGGTTGATTAAGGTTGATCATTGTTAACTATGGATGATAATATTTGAAAATGGTTGAAAAGGGTTAACAATGGTTGACAATGGTTGATGATGGTTAACCATGGTTGCAAAATTTGATGAGTATTGACCATGATTTACAAAGGGTTGATGAGGATTAACCATAGGAAACCATGGTAGGCCATTGTTGACAAGGATTGGGAATCATCAATTATTGTTCATTATGGTTGACCATTGTTGAGTTGGTTGACTATGACTAAACTTCTTGTCCATATTTGACCATGGTTAGCTTATTTAACCACAAATGAGCTTGTAAGAGCATGGTTGACTATGGTTAAATTTGAGTGAACATGGTTGACCATGGTTGACAGTGTTTAATAGAAGATGAATATGTTTACCATGTTGACTATGCTTAATAATGTGATTGATAACGGATGTACATGGATGATCATTGTGGCCATGGTTGATTATGGTGACCATGTTTGACCATTGTTGAGATGTTCGAAGCATGGTTGACTAAGTTTGAGTAGGTTGACTAAGGTTGATTATGGTTTATCATGTTTTCTATGTTGGGTATGTTGATTATGGTTGAATTTGTTGAATGTGTTGACTATGGTTGGCTATGTTAGTTATGTGATGATGTTCACTATGATTAACGATGTTGAAATGGTTAACCATTGTGACCATGATTAACCATTTTGACATTGAGAATTTATGGCCATGTTTGACCACGTTAACTATAGTTGACCATGTTTGACAATGAGGATTTTGTTAATGTATATCAACCATGGTCAACCCATAGTACAATGTGTTTGACATTAGCATATACCATATATAGTTTGGTATATTGAAATGAAATTTATTATTGGTCACATTGCAATAATGTTTATTGTTGATCACATTGTGACAATGCTAATCATTTGTAACAATATGACATTGATCATCATATTGTGACGTTGTTTGTTGTTCATCACATTGCAACATCATTTTTTATTCATCACATTGCAAACAGCTTTAAAGCTATTAGACTTAGATTTCATGTCACATTGTGATGATATTTATTTTTCATCACATTGAGACATCATTCCATATTTTGCACCTAGCAACAATGTTGATTATTCATAATATTGTGACGTTGTTTGTTGTTCATCACATTACAATGAGATTTATTGTTTGTCACATTATGATGATGGATATTACTCGTCACATTGCAATGGTGTTTGTTGTTCGTCACATTGCAATGGTGCTTAATATTTGTCACATTGTGATGATGTTTATTATTCATCACATTGCAATGTCGTTTGTTGTTCAACACATTGGGACATCATTTATTGTTCATCACATTGCAAACAACTTTAAAGTTATGAAGGTTATATTGTTGGTGACATTGTGATGGCGTTTATTGTTTATCACATTGCGACATCATTTGTTATTTTATATATTGTGACAATGTCGATTATTCGTAACATTGTGACATTGTTAATCATGTTGTGACATTGTTTGGCATCACATTGTAATGACATTTTTTGTTTGTCACATTGTGATAACCTATATTATTCGTCACATTGCAATGCCCTTTTTTGTTCATCACATTGCAATGCCATTTGTTGTTCATCACATGGTGATATTCATCACATTACGACGACATTTATTATTCATCACAACGAAACATTTTTTATTGTTTTTCCTATTGCATAATCATTTGTTGTTTAACAAATTGTGACATTGTGAGTTGTTCATAACATTGCAAACAATTTTAAAGTTATTGAAATTATATTGCGAATGATATGAAGTTAAAGTAATATAAAAAAAATCTATCATAATACATTTATAAAAGTTATATTAAATATATATATATATATATATATATATATATATATATATATATATGTATATGTATATATAAACATTTATAGGTTAAATAATAATAAAAATAAATTTATATTAAATATTAATATTAAAATTAACATAAATATTTATATTATAAACATAATAACCTTAATAATATTAATACTAATACTAATATTAATAACATTAACATTGAATATTAATAACATAAACATTATTATTATTAATCGTTTTAAGATTAATATTATAAATGATAATAAATAAATCAACCACACTAATGATATTCTTTATTCAAAAAGAAAATTAGTATTAGTAACATTATTAATCGTAATGTTAATCACATTAATATTATTAATAACATTAACAATATTGTTATTAACATGGTCAACCATAATCATCCATGGTAAAGTGGTCAACCATGGAAATACATTGTTCATGTTTGCCCATGATTTACCATGTTTTCTCATGGTTTATCATTGTTGATAATGTTCAATATGTTGGACCATTGTTAGTAACGTGTGGATGGCCACAATTGACTATATTGTCTATGGTTAAAGTTGATCTAGTGATATGTTCATGAACAGAATGTAGGGTGATGTTCGACACATTGAGAAATAGAGTTTCTTTGTGGCATTGCAATATCAATTTATTACATTATTATTGTTGATATTAATGTTCATGTTATTGTGTCGAGATGCTCTCTCAAGTCGAGTATGGAAGAAATGTTGTAATGTCTTGCCATGTTATGTAAACATTTTAACTCAGTGAAATCACATTAAAATGAAAATAAAAAATAAATTAAATTTAAAAAATAAAAATAAAATTAAAAAAATACAATTATTAATTATATTTATTGATTAAAACATTTTGACTTAGTTAAATTACAAAAAGAAAAATATAATTAATTACAATTAATAATTAAACCAACTTATATCCATCTTAAATCCAGATCTACCAAGTGCTGAGAGGAATCAAATCTCTTGAGATGCAAACCTCTTTTAGAGTGAAAAGAGATTTGATCTCTATCAGCGCTTGATAGATCCAAAGTTAAGATGGATCTAGGTTATTAATAACATTAATATTAATATTAAGATGGATTATTACATAGAATAATATTTTTACATTAATAATGTATTTATATTATAATTAATACTAATATTATTGATATTTCTATTGTTATTGTTATTATTATATTAATATTAGTGTTATTATTTAAATGTGATTAATAACGATATTATAGTATAATAGTAATAAAATGAATTATTACATCTCATTATATCATTATATCAATTATTAATATATTAATGTTATTTATCAATACTAATGCTAATATTATTTATATTAACAATGTTAATGTTAATGTTATTAATAATGATAAAAATATTAATAATATTAATAAATATTATTAATGTTAATATTATTACTTAAATTTTATTAATGACATTAATGTTATTATTTTCCAATGGGATGTCATAATCCACACATATAATCGTCCAACTAAGGCCTCCTTTGAGTGTGTGTGGAAGGAGGAACATAGGGATAGTTGTGTCCATTTGGCATTGTAGAGCACAGCACGGTGGAGTATCCACCAAAATGAAGTTTATTTGCTACCTACATTGAATCAACCTCACTCAAAATCTTACACGAACAGTCATTGGTCTCATTGCATTCACTATATAATGAAGAAACTTGAGGAAACAAAGGCTACCATTGATGGAAATGCTAGTCCCAATGCATTCTTCGATGATTTTATGGAGCAATCGAGAATTTTCCAATCACTAATGTTGTTTTATGGTTAAGGAATTGGTCATTCTAGGGCACAAGTAGGAAAAAACTTGTTTGTTTCCTAGGCGAAGCTAAGCAATCAGAAGAATTAGGCCCTCCTAGCCTAGCCCATTTTCTTCTTTGCATTTCATTCTCATGTACAAGGTTCTTTTAATCCGTCCCTATCATTCATAGTGGGACTTTGCTTGAAACAAGGCTCTTCTCGTCATGAGGGATCCATCTCCCCTCAACATCATCAATTGGAATTCTCAACTATATTGCCTACTAGTGATTTTTGACATATCACTTGTGGTTGGTGTTTCCATCATTTTTGGTTTATGGTTTGTTTTGTTAGCCTCTCTATTAATTTCAATTCCCTCTCAGAGCATAATCATCAACACCAGATTTCCTCTCATTCCCAACTCCTCCTACTTTCCATGTTCACCCACCTTCCCCTTGACTTGGACATTCTTACCTCTCTGCTTGCTTTCTCGTTGTTATCCCCATAATTCTCATTCAGGTTGATGCTCTCCCCTGAGTTGTCAATATTCCATGCCAAAGGGCTCACACGAGGAGGGGGGCTGGAGATCATGGTGCCCACAACAACACCCAAGCTCAAGCCGAGGCCCATGGTTTAGGCAAAGATATGACCAACACATGCCATTAGTCATTGAATATGAAATTGCTAACATTGAGCAGAGGTGGTCAATGAAAGAGATGATGTATCAAATTCAGAGGTCATGGTAGAGATGTCAAATTGGGTTCTAGATTTAGGCACCCAAAGAGCATGCCAAAACCAGTATCTACACATTATTTACCTATATTGGAAGATGAAAAATATGTTGGGCAAGGTCTTATTTAAACACAATGAAAGTAGAGATGAGCCACTTATCCACTTGAAGGAATTGCACCTACTTTATCAAATCATGGATTAAGGTCTGCAACGCATGGAGGTAGTAATCCTTCACAACATGAATCAACCACCACTAGGCTAGTCTGGGCATCCTCCTCCATCCAATTACTCTCTTCATGTTTTCATGATATGTTGCATCTTGCAGCTATGTTTTCAATTTATATGGCATCTACTTAATGTGCATCTTGTTTTCAAATTGACTTGTTTCCATGGTTTTTAGGCCAAAGTTTTATAACGTAAACACTTGTCATGTCCAACACAACATACATTTATGTGATATTATTAATATAAACCTTATTAATATTATATTAACGATGTTAAAATATTATTAGTAACATTTAATATTAATAATATTGTTTTAATATAAATATTAATATTATTTTAAAACCTACAATAAGACCAAAACCTACAATTATGAGGCTATGAAGATTCAACGTGGCCATCACAAGGCAACCAGTTACTGAGAATAAACGAATGACTCCGTTCCGGGGTTTTGAGGAAGGGGAAGGATCTGTTACAGCCTCCTTAGTGAGAGGAGAGATTTAGATTTCAGGAAATGATGATTCATTGAGGAAATGACAGGCCCTTCAATATAAACGGTAACATTATAATACCTATTTTTAAAGTTTAATTGAAAGACTTATTTACTTTACATTATTATAAAACCTCCATTAAGACCAAAACCTGAACCTACAATAAGGCTAGGAAGATTCAACGTGGCCATCACAAAGCGACCAGTTAATCAGAATAAACGAATTACTCCGTTCCGGGGCTATGATGAAGGGGAAGAATCGGTTATCACCTTGTCAATGAGAGGAGAAATTTAGATTTCAGGAAATGCTAATTCATTGAGGAAAGGACTGGCTCTTTACCATAAAGGCGAACATTATATAATACCTAATTTTTAAAGTTTAATTCAAAGACTTACAAATAGTTTGATCCAAAGCAGATACACACAGTTTGATTCAAAATTTCAATAATTTTTATTATGAAGTCTGTGTGTGAGCATCAAAAGTTTCTTTCTCTTCCGTTTTTAGTTAATTTTGATATGCGATTATTAATAAATTGTAATTTAATAACTTAAATATAGATTTAAAAATGTTAAAAACAAAATTATTAATAAATTGTAATTTAATAATTTAATTAATATAGATTTAAAAATGTTAAAAACAAAATTATAAAAATTAAAAGACAATAATGTGCTAACACCTTTCATTTTACACCATTAATGTAACTAACTTTAACTAGAAGGAACGCATATAAACCTAAATATATTTTTTATAACTGAAAGTCAAGTAAACGAGATCGAACTTCAATGGAAAAATCACATTTCCTGCTTCTTCATTAAAAAGATGTACCAAGGAAAAGAATTTCCAATCATTTAAATGTAAAGCGACTTATGTGCAGTGACAAAAACTTTCAGAGTTTTGCTCGGCATAAGAGTTTCTCGGCGGATAAATGTCCAAATTTGCCCGGAATGTCTGTGCCCATTCAACCTATTGGGCATAAACCCTAATAGACAAGTATATAATACCCTCACAGAGAAAACCATTTATTATTCGTAGATAATTGATTCCAGAAAGAAGATATACAAAAGAAAAATAATGCATGGGATAAGATTGAATAGTTTCAAAAAAGATGATTGCACATGGCCTGCCCAGAATTGAGCGAAACTGGAAATGAGAGATGGAGCAGTTGCAACTAATATGCTGCTGTTAGGTGTAGGAATATATTGTTAAATCCAGTGAAAACAAAACTAGCGGAGCTGCTGGCTTTTTAGGGAATCACAGCTAAAATAATGATATGCTGAGCTGTTTTACTCTGAGTGCCCGGTGTTACAACTAAAAGAAGTTTGGAAAGAAAATGGATGGTCTGTGTGTATATATAAGAGGATGGCGATGATGAGAGAAGCAAGGCTAAGGTCGGGTTATAGTCATTGCCCAGTTTACTTGTGATACAGACACGACACTCTTGTTCAATATATCTACTCAGTGCTCATTTTCTGCTTCCTGGTGTTGTTTTATTTGAAAATACAATGGAGTATATAAGGAGCAACAGTCCCATAAGCATTAGGAATGTAACTGCATTAGCCCAGCTGCTTATTCTATTGGTAATGGCAGGCAGTGCTGCCTGTAGCATGAATGCATTTAGTAATGTTGGTTTAAGGTCAGATTTCTATGCTCTTTCCTGCCCGAATGCTTTTTCCATCGTCAAGTCCGTGGTAGAGAAGGCCGTTGAAAGAGAAACTCGGATGGCAGCTTCTTTACTCCGTCTCCATTTCCATGACTGTTTCGTTCAGGTATTATATCTGTACATATACTATGAATATGGGCTCTACTTTCTCAGAATGAGAATGAACAAATATTAATCATGGTGTATGTACTGATGACTGCAGGGCTGCGACGGGTCGGTGCTGCTGGACGATACCCCGAGCTTCAAAGGAGAGAAGACAGCAGTACCCAATAACAATTCTATTAGAGGATTTGATGTGGTAGACGAAATCAAAAGCGAACTAGAGAGTGCATGTCCAGGGGTTGTGTCTTGTGCTGACATCCTTGCCATTGCAGCTAGAGATTCTGTGGTCCTGGTAATTATTATATTGATGCTCTACATCACTCTTCCAAACAAAATTTCTATATACATATACCGATATAGCTTCGCTTTTATTACGGATCTATCTCACCCAGAGAGGGATTAGTGTAATTTTTATTTTGAGTAAAAAAATAAAAAAGAAATTACATTTTAAGAAATTTAATCCCTACATTTTAATATATATATATATACACGCCTAACTTTTCATATTTAATTTTTTAAAATAGATTGCGTAGATGATAAGTTTTAAAAAGTTTTAAAATTGTAAGTTTATTGAATTTAATTAGATTTGAGATAAATTTGAAAATTTTATTTAAATTTATTTCAAAATATAAAATAATAAATTTAAATATAGGTATTTAACCATATACAGTTTGAGGGGTCTAATAATTAAGAGCATTTTTTTTCTTCAAAGAGGTCATATGTTCAAAACCAGGAGGTAAAGTATGTATGCCTTGGTAGATTTAGCAATAGATTTAGTAGTCAAATCGCTGCCAAGAGATAAATCTCTTGTCCCACAAACAAGAAGGTCTCATACACCAAATTGTTATATGGCTTACCAAATAAAAGTGGTGTTATCTATATATATACCTTTATTTATTGTGATTAACCTTTGTCTCACAAACAAAAAAGTCTCATATACTAATTTGATGTATGATTTCTTGTCCAATAAACAAAAAGTCTCATATACTAGTATACTAATTTGGTATCTAACTTACCTACTCAAAGTGATGTTATTGATATTGGATAGAATCCGGCATCACCCTCATTCTGAATTGTAAAATGATTATATTGTTGACAATGGCAGAGCGGAGGACTGAAATGGGATGTGATGGTGGGAAGAAGGGACTCAAGAAGCGCGAGCTTCAGCGGGGCGAACCACGATATCCCCGCCCCCAACTCCACTCTCCAAACTCTCCTCACAAAGTTCAAACGTCATGGCCTCGACGTCCTAGACTTGGTTGCACTTTCAGGTACTATTTACTACTATTATCAATTCATAATGCCAGTTGCTCTTAATTGTTGATTCTAAAATATTGCAATGCAGGCAGCCACACCATCGGCCAGTCTCGGTGTATAAGCTTCAGGCAGAGACTTTACATGACAACTAATGCTAATTTTGAGGAAAGTTATTCTGCTGAATTGAGATCGAGATGCCCCAGATCCGGGGGAGATAACATATTGTCCCCCTTGGACGTTGTCAGTCCCACCAAATTTGACAACCACTATTTCACCAACTTGGAGAGCTCTAGGGGACTTTTGATCTCCGACCAAGAGCTCTATGGCAACCAAAACGGCCAAGATGATCAAATATCCTCCACCACCACGGCTTTAGTTACTGCATTTGCGGAGGATGAGGAGAAATTTTTACAACGCTTCGCAGAGTCTATGGTGAGAATGGGAAATATTAAGCCACTCACGGGATCCAGGGGAGAGATCCGAGAGAATTGCCGCCGTATGAACTAACGAAACACAACCCATCTGGTATTTGTCGACAATTACATGTGACGAGCAATAAAATATAAAAGAGAGTCAGGGTAGGCCTGCATTAGTTAGGTTAGTTAGATAGCACCATCTGCTTCCTTATCTCTAATAATTACCTCTAATGGATGGGATGACCTCTCTTTCCTTTAATAAAGCTTTCAAATGTATTTTATTTTTAACGGTCAAATATATTTTTGATTTTATCTATTGGTTTTGTTTTGGCTTTTAGTGGAGATGGATGGATTTTTATTTTTATTTAATTATTCTTTTAGACGGTTATAATGAGTTATGATGAAAGATGTTAACTGTTTTAGTAATTTTTTATATATTAATGAATAAAATTTAAATATTAATTAATTTGTATTTTCAAATTTATATATTTATATGTTTTAATTTATGTTTATTTTTTCACATTTATTTAATATAGTTATGAAATTACTATATATTTATTAAAAAAATGGTACTGTGTGAATATGTTTATTTTTTCACATTTATCTAATACAATTATGAAATTACTATGTTAATTATCAAATAACAAATGATACTATTTATAAAATGAATATGTAACACCCAATGGTATATGGACATTTAACTTGGTCATTTTTTTATTATTTTTATTGACTGTTATGATTTTGTCATCATATGCTCAATAAGAACATTAAAGAATTATGGTTGGGTGGCCAAAACATTTTTACAAGTAATGCATAATAAGAGTTAAAACATTTTTGCAAGAACTGAAAGAAATAGTTGTTAACCTCCTAAGATAGTTAAGGTGGTTACTCACCTGTCTCCTCAAAAGGCCTAGGGAGCTGGAGAATTGAGGAGAGGAAAAGATCAAATTGGTCAAAAAGGGCATAGTGCCATCAAAAATTCCTTGAGCTGGGTGGAATAAACCAGTGGGAAATCTGGAATACAGTCATAAGGGTATGTGACGTCCTAATGCTTCAAGATACCCAAACTGAGACAGACCTCATAACTACTATTGGGAGGAGGAAGATCTCGGGGGAGAGTCTGGACGTAATTTCCAGACTCATGGCTGGGTGGTGAGATCTTCCCAAAGAGGAACTACTGGCTACAAGACAGTGAACAGATAAGTACCTAAACTTTTTATGTCTCAATGATTAATAAAAATTGGTAATTCTAGTGTTGTTAGATTATTATAAACAGATGAAATGAGTACTACAAAGATCACTATTAATACATTCTGTGCTAGGAAACAGACAGTTATTTCTTTTGTGTCTTAGATTAAAACTGATAAAACTATGTACTTGAACGAAGGTTAACTACTACACGGTGTGTGCATCGGTTACAATCCGGACGAGATACAACTCAAATAATGAGTGGAAAGCGTGAATCAAAAACTCAGAAAGATCTTGAATAGTCGCACAAGAACCAAGAAACTGCATAATTGAAAACAGAGTCAAAAATCGGTGAGCCTTGAACCTTAGAGTCAAGAGCAAACCTAGTTATTCTCCATAATTATAGCGCAGACATAACTATAAATTGATGGAATGGATATGCATATATAAACAATGGCAGAAAGTCGATTGCATCATTTAAATCATTTAGAACCTAATTAAAAAGGCAATACACAGACCTTGCATGGAGAAGGCCCATTTTGAGATAATTGAACATATAGCATATAGCATTTCAAGCAGGGTATTCGAAATAAAGAAACGATATTAATTATTAACCAAACCAGCACCATAAACTGTTATATTCAAAACCCTTTCCATTGATGCAAAGACCATTTCTTGAAGAAAATTACACAACAAGTTTGTATTTGCAGGAAATCTTTAGAATTTGAAAGAACGAACAAAACCCTCAGCTAGGCTATCTGAACAACCAAGTAACGACTTGTTCCCATAGGGAACGATGGAAAACTTATGTTCATACTAATATTTAAGAGTATTACGACAATATTTATAATAGGAGGAGTCAATAAATTATAAGCACAGTAGGTGTTCAAAGCTTAACATTAAAATAGAGATTGGGTCACCCATCTAGGTCCCAGGTGAGAAGGCCACTAAAACACTACAACCCAGGAAACCAGGGCAATGCTACATCCAGACATCCACATGCTAAGTAGTTAGGCAATTAGAGGGCTTGTTGAATGATAAAATCCCTCGAGGGTTTAGTGTTAAACCAACCTGAATGGAAGCAGAGAGAAAAGAGATATGAGAACACTGCTCTAGAGGTCGAATCGCTAAGAAGGAAGGTTCAGGGAGAACGTGTACCTGTAATTCAGCGAGAATTATTACTGAATGGTAAAAGAAAACTGGAGCAAATAAGTCACCTATGAAGTAGTTCCGGAGCTATGATACTCACCTACACGGTTAACCAAGAACCTGGGGTTAGATTCACAACCCTTTTCTCTTTGGCAAAAGAGATAGAACCCAAAACTCTAATAGTAAACACAGTCTTTACCTAGGTGAGGACATTTGTTTCCATAATCATCTCCATCCAAGGGTAAGGAGTCGGCATTAGAAGGAACCACCTGCACAGTTCAAGACTCTACTTAGAACTCACACTTGCGCCTATAGGAAAAGAAAAACATTGTTAACAATAACCAGAATCTCGAGGAAAACAATGCATAAATTACCTAAGGTATAACGCATATAGTAGCTTGTTGATGAGCAGGGTTCTGGTAAGCAGAAACCCTCATTGCCATGGAGAAACACATACCATGCTGCAGAGCAACCAAACTGGAAAGCAGAAAACCCAAATGACCTCGACCGTGGCACAGAGCAGGGGAGTTGGTTACCACAACAAACCCTTGTTGCTGAGGACCGTTGGATCCACAAGCTTTGATCGCACAACGCAGGAGATGCCAAGTGTCCTGGGTCACATCACCTTTCTGGAGTCGTGTACCAAAAAGATTAAATTATTGTTGATTAATGCATACTGTGCATTGTAGGGAATGCATATCTCGAGGTTTGCCTATCATATGCCATAAAACCAATGTAATAATGTCATATCAACCGTAAATTCCGCAGATGGCATTGATTGCATGGTGGTAAAAATCTAATGATATTTATTTTTTTTATGATCAGGTAAATGATTTGCTTTGAAATGTCTTTTACAAGTGGTATCAGAGCTCAGGTTTACAAAATTGAGGCTTCTGGGATATATATAAATACAATATAAAACAAACTAAGTGGATGTGAATGGTTGAACACAGAGATAAAGACAAAGAGGGCAGAGAGCCAAAAGAACAGCATGTAGAGGGGTTCCAGACCACCGAACCAGCCAAGAGCGGCTTATGTAGGGGCCAACCCTGATATGTGGATACAGTTGGGAGAAGAATCTCGATAGGCCAATGCGGCCCTACTTGAAACCATTCAGCAGTTACGTGCTGAGATGACTAATTTGAGGACAAATAATGAGAGGTTATAACAAGAGCAAGAAAGAATTCTAAAAACCATGTCTGATCGACAAAATCAACAAGGGCCAGACCCCAGTGCTGGTAACAGAGAGAAAACCATGACTGTCCATCAAGGGGAAGATAATGTTGACTCAGAGGAAAGACATGAGGATGATGAAGGATGTTTTGATAATGTTTCTGATCAGCGAAAATAAAAAAGACAGAAAGTTGAATTACAAGGGGAATTCAAAAAGATAAAACCCTCAATCTTTGAAGGTGAGTCAGAGGAAGCAGTGGAAGCATGGTTAATAGATATGAATAAATATTTCCATATCTATGACTACAATGATAAACTCAAGACACGGCTGGCAGTTTATCAATTAAGAAGTAAGGCCACCCTTTGGTGGGAAGAAATAAAAACTGTAAGGAAAATTGATGAAGAGTAGGTCACATGGAAAGAATTTCAAAAGCATTTCAAAGATAAATATTTGACAGAATGCTATTATGATGAAAAAGCGAAGGAGTTCCATGATTTAAGGATGGGAGCCTTAACTATGGATGAATATGTGAAACGATTTACCTCTTTATTACGGTATGTACCATATATGTAGGAAGAAAAGGCCAAGATTCAACGTTTTATTAGTAGTCTACCTAACTTCATGAAGGAGAAGGTGGAATTTGATTACCCAAATATGATGGATGATGTTGTGCGAAAAGCCTACATCTGTTATCAGCGAATGAAACAGAAAAGTGAGGGTTCGAAAGGAGGTTTGAACCAAAGGGGAAGAAATTTTCCCCCAAATAGACAAACAAAAATTTCCAGTGGAAGGAATGTACAACAAATACCCTTTAGTAAATTTCCAGCAAGGAATCAACCAAAGGTCCCAGCATCTACTGAAAATAGGTAGACTGAGGGAGTTAATAAGCCTGTTAATGACCAGCAACAAAAACAACCTCTACAGTGTTGGGGGTGTGGAGAACCCCATTATTACAAAACTTATCTGCATAGAGCAAGAACGGAGCAACTTTCGAACATGCAAGAAGCTTCCACAGTTGGGGAGGTGGCAAGGAGCATGCCCATAATTAATGCTACACTTGACAACCATCAAGAAGAATACCATCTCACCATGATTGAGTGTGAAGGTATGATCACTAATCAACCTATCTCTATTTTGTTTGATCTGAGTGCTAGCTTAAGCTATGTTAGTCCTAAGATTGTAGAGGGATGTCAACTACAAAGCAGTAAATTTCAAAAACCCTGGTTAGTCCAATTAGCCACAGGGGCGAAGTGAAGGGTAGTTGAAAAAGCAAACATTGCTCTATGGATATTTCGGGACAACAAATTTATGTTAATTTAAATATACTCCCTTTGGGTTCATACGATGTGCTAATAGGGATGGATTGGTTGGAAGGACATTGGTCCTTAGTAGATTGTAAGGGAAAATCTGTTAGTTACCTTATTGAATTAGGATAGAGGAAGGAAATTCAAGGAATTAAGAAAAATATTAAGTTACGTCCTATTACTACTAACCAACTAGGAAAATGCATTAGGAAAGGTTGTCAAATTTATGTTGTACAGGTAGGATACACAAATTCCAAGAGAAAAATGACTTCCCTGGAAGATATTCCTGTCATTCAAGACTTTTTTGATGTGTTTCCTGAATCCATACCCAGGTTACCACCTAAGCGGGATATCAATTTTACAATTGAACTAGTTCTAGGTGCAACTCTTGTTTCCAGAACTCCTTACCGTATGAGTATACCCAAATTAACAAAACTCAAAATGCAATTTTAGGAACTACTTGATAAAGGATATATCCACCTTGTGTGTCCCCGTCGGGAGCCCCTGTATTTTTCGTACGTAAGAAATACATAACTCTAATATTATGTATTGATTATCGTCAGTTGAATAAACTGACTATAAAAAATAAATACCCTTTACCTCGAATTGATGATTTATTCGATCAAGTTCAGGGGGGAAAGTGTGTTCTCCAAGATCGATCTAAGATCCGGCTATCATCAAATAAGGATTAAGGAAGAAGACATTTGTAAAACTTCCTTTCAAACTCGTTATGGTCATTACGAGTTCGTGGTGTTACCTTTCGGTCTTATGAATGCCCCGACAACTTTTATGAGTCTGATGAATGGTATTTTTCAGCCATACTTAGATAAGTTTGTGATGATTTTCATTGATGATATATTGATTTACTCTAAGAATCAGGTGGAACATGAAAATCATTTGAGAATTGTATTGCAAACCTTGTGGGACAATCAGTTGTACGCTAAGTATAGCAAGTGTGACTTTTACAAAATTCAGATACAATATCTTGGTCATGTCATATTAGCAAAAGGTATAGTGGTAGACCTGGAGAAGATTAAGACCATTATGGAGTGGGCCACCCCGAAGAATGTTGTTGATATTAAGTCTTTCTTGGGCCTAGCTAGGTACTACCGTCAGTTCATTGAAGGATTTTCAAAAATTGCTTTCCCCATGACTTCATTACAAAATAAGGGACGAAATTTCCAATGGACAACTCAATTCCAGCAAAGCTTTGAGAAATTAAAACATCTACTTACTATGACACCCGTATTAAAGGTGGCAAACCCAGAGAAATATTTTTTTGTTTACACAAATGCAAGGAAGGTGTTGGCGGAGTATTAACGCAAGAGGGGAAGGTTATAGCTTATGAATCCTGTAAATTGAAGGAATATGAGCAGTGATACTCTGCTATGATCTTGAATTAACAACAGTAGTGCATGCACTAAAAATGTGGCGACACTACTTACTGGGGAAGAAATTTATGCTATTAACAGATCATAGTAGTCTTACAAATTTCTTTAACCAATCAAGTTTAAACGCCTGTCAAGCCAGGTGGACAACCTTCTTAAGCAAATTCGACTTTGAAATGAAGCACCTTAAGGGGAAATAAAATCGATTTCCAATGCATTAAGAAGAAAGTTTCATTGTATTTATGAAATACAATTCAATCAAGTGAAGTCAAACCTCCCTGATATGATTAAAGAAGCATCTCTTAAAGACCCGAAATATGCCTTTCTTTGGCAGTAAGCAATTAATGCCCAGAATAAGGGGGAGAAATATGAATATGGCATAAATCTGGATAAATTGTTAACTTTCAGAAATCGAATTTATATCCCTAATAAAAAAAATTTAAACAATCGGTATTAGAATAATTTCACAAGAAACCATATGCTACCCACCCAAGATACCAAAATTACTTTTAGCTATCAAGAAAGGTTATTTCTGGTCGGGTTTAAGAAAATATATCACTTAATATTTGCTAAATGTTTGGAATGTTAGTTAGTGAAGGAGGAACGATGATGATGTTTGTTCCACGATGCATCATCTGACATCATGATCTCCATGATGCTTTCGTCAGTAGAGAACATACGTGAGAAAGGATCAGAGGGCATTCCATAATCCAGTGATCGATCTACCCAATTGATCGAAGAAAAAGTATGGGTCGCACAAGCTGAGTAGATGGCTTCATAATATTTCTCAACAGGGTTAAGCGGCATTCAGTCACCAAAATTTTGATGTCAGTTTCATTAGGTACAATCCATGGATCGGCCAGAATCGTAGAGGATGATATCATGTTGACATTAGGGGAATTTTGAGGTCTCAAATGCGCCTCCTAAGAAAAATGTACAACCAAAATAAAATTTATAAGAACCAATAGGATTCAAGATGATGATGTCAACCATGGGGGATGATTCACCATTTTTGGAGTGAAAATGTAAAAAGATTAAAAAATACTAAAATAATAAAACTACTTTTTCAACTCGTATTTTCAACTTATCTCCCTATGTGTTTACTCAAATTTCAAGAGGAAACGCTCGTTGGATGCAGGATTTGATTCCTCATCCAAGGAGTACCCATGTTGCATACTTTCAATGGACCCTGTTACATGAAAAATGAGAAATACATGAAAAACGTGATTGCAATCACATTTTTTCATGTATTTCTCATTTCTCTTGTAGTGGGGTCCATTGAAAGTATGCAATATGGGTACTCCTTAGATGAGGAATTAAATTTTTCATCCAACAGGTACTTCCGCTCGAAATTTGAGTAAAACCTTAGGGAGATAAGTTGAAAATACGAGTTGAAAATGTAGTTTTATTATTTTAGTATTTTTAATATTTTTACATTTTCACTCCAAAAATGGTGAATCATCCCCCATGTTTGACATCATCATCTTGAATCCTATTAGTTCTTATAAAGTTTATTTTGGTTGTACATTTTTCTTAGGAGGCCCATTTGAGACCTCAAAATTCCCCTAATGTCAACATGATATCATCCTCTACGATTCTAGTCGATCCATGGATTGTACCTAATGAAACTGACATCAAAAATTTTGGCAACTGAATGCCGCTTAACCCCATTGAGAAATATTATGAAGCCATCTACTCAGCTTGTGTGACTCATACTTTTTCTTCAATCAATTGGGTAGATCGATCACTGGATTATGGCATGCCCTCTGATCCTTTCTCATGTACATTCTCTACTAACGAAAGCATCATGGAGATCATGATGTCAAATGATGCATCGTGGAACAAACATCATCATCGTTCCTCCTTCCCAAATACCATTGAAGATAATCTTAGTGTGTATACCTCCCTAATTTTGGCAAACCCTTTATGAAAGTTCAGGAAATAATTGACTTCCGTGCGCCTTCCTCCCTTTTTAAGTTACAAAGACTCTAAGAGAAAGCTAACCTTCTAAGGAGGTTCATCCCTAACTATATTGAACTAACCAAAGGATTTACTCGCTTACTGAAAAATGGGATTCCCTTCCATTGGGATGACGTTGCACAGAAAGTGTTTGATGCCTTGAAAGATGTATTGGTTCAGGCATCTCTCTTATATCCCCCTGACTATCAACGCGACTATTTCCTGTACCTTGTTGCTGCCATCTCTACTATAGCTATGGTGTTGGTCCAAGAAGATGATATGGGGACTGAACATCCCATTTATTATCTGAGTCAAAACCTCAACGATACCGAGATCCAATATACTCATGTGGAAAAGTTAGCTTTGGTGGCCATTCAAGTCGTCCAGAGATTTTTCCATTACATCTTGCTTCACAAAACTACAATCATTTCGAATTGCAACCCTATGACATACATATTTTCACATTAATTGCTGGGGGGGGGGGGAATACTCCAATTGGATCATTATTCTCCAAGAGTTTGACCTGGAATTCATCAAATCCAAGTCAAAGAAATCCTTAGTTTTTGTCGAGCTAATGTGCGATCTCCCTTCCCTTGATGTTGAATCTACATCTAAAGATTCCATCCCAGACAAGTCATTGTTTTGTATCTCGTCATATGACCCATGTTATGGATATTTTCTGATCTATCTCTAGACCCACACTTTCTGACCTAATACCTCTCGCTCAAATAAGTGGCATATCTAGTACCAAGCTCGAAACTACGTGATTATTGGAGACACCCTTTATCATTGTGTTATCGATATGATTTTACGTAGGTGCCTCACTCTCGAGGAGGTCGAGAAAGTCTTGAATGAATGCAACTTAGGGGCTTGCGATGAACATTTATTTGGTTACACTACCGCACAAAAGATACTACGCACCGGTTACTTTTGGCCCACCATTTTCTGCGATTGTATCCTTGCAGTCCAAAAATGTCATGCATGCCAGATCTATGATTGAAAATTCCATGCTCTGCCTGCTCCATTGCATCCCGTTGTCACCGTTGGTACCTTTGCAAAATGGGGTATCAACTTTATGACATGTAACCCTCATTCAATCGGGGTGCATGGCTATATTATTGTTGTTGTTGACTACTTTACCAAGTGGGCCAAAGCGATGCCTACATTCAATAACACCAGCGAAACGACTGCTTACTTTTTCTTCAACCACGTGATTGTTAGGTTTGGTGTTCCGCAAGAAATAGTAATGGATCATGGGAAGCACTTTTAGAATCATATGATGACCGAATTAACTACCAAATTGGGACTTTCACATGAAAGTTCCACTAACTATTATCCTCGGGTTAATGGACAAGTTGAGGTGATTAACAAAGTTCTTAAGCCTATGCTTCAACGTATGATAAGGGTACACAAATCGGATTAGCACTTGATTCTCTTTGTTTCCTTGCTCGCATACCGAACCTCAGTTAGTATTGCTACCGGATTCACACCCTTCCAGTTGGTGTATCATATGGAAGCGATCCTCCCCGTCGAATGCGAAATTCCATCACTAAAACTAGCTATCGAATTTCTTCTTGTTACTTCCAAAGGGGAGGAGCGTCTTCTACATCTAACTCATTTGGATGAAACCTGATGTGATGTCGTGTTAGCCAATGAAGCCCATAAAAGATGCATCAAAGCGCAATATGACAAAATTGTCAAGCCTAGAGTCTTCTCGGAAGGATATCTGGTTCTCTTATATGACTAAGAGGCCAACAAGTTTGGTCAAGGAAAGTTCCAACCTATGTGGTTGGGCCCATACATTGTCAAGCATGTCCTTCCAAAAGGGGCTTTTGAGTTAGTACACCTTGATGGAGTTCCGCTGGCAGAACCTAGAAGAGGGTTGTACCTCAAAAACGTTATGATTGATCCCATGCATAGTACACTATGTAGATACTATCTATAGGTGTGTTGAGTGTGTTTGCAGTGTGTTTTTTAGAGTTTCCCATGTTTTTTGTTTATTCTGTTTACTTTTGGATTGCATATTTCAACCTCTCTCGAACCGTATAATGTTTATGTTGATGGTGCTATCGTAGTACTCAAAACCTATCCTCCACAACATGGGTTATTTGTGCTCCAAATGGCGAGCTAGTGAGTATGCAAATCCCTTTACATTGGTCGCTCTACTAACAACATCGTTGAGTATAACACAGTGGTTGAGCTACTATCTAATGTTATTTCGCGTGGTATCCTTCGTATAGTCATCAGGCTTGACTCACATCTCGTAGCACTACAACTCGCTAATATCTATTCAGTGAGAAATCTCGCCATACTTCGCATGGTTTTGAGAGTGCGTCTTCTGGAAAGACATTTCGATTTCATACAATATGACCATATTTCTATAAATGTGAACAAATTGGCAGATGCCCTAGCTAATTTTGTTTTAGATAGACATTTGCAATGAATGTAAATAATTTTCAATTCACATCAAATCATATTGAAAGAAGAATAGGACCTAGGAATCCCTAATAAAAATAAATAATAATAATAATAATAATAATAATAATAATAGTAATAGTAATAATAAGAATATATATATATATATATATATATATATATAAGTTTGGTTTTACAAAATGTGTGCCCCGAGACACATATGGCTACATTGCCCATATAAAAACTACATGTAAAACATTTAATTAGACAAATCAGTGGTGCTCATGATAAAACGATATTGCATGAGCTATCTTGCACAATAATAGACCAATACTACTAGGCACTCTAATTGTGTGTCGATGAAGTCACATGGAAGCTAATTGACCATGGTCTCATCAATCCCATGTGTTAGTCGTTCCATGTGGCGTTCCACCTCTGATAGGATCTCAGCTACCTCAAGATCCCATAGCACATCCTGTCCTACCACAATGACCTGTACTGGTCTCACTGCCTCCTCTTGTGGCTGTCTCTCTGTGCAACAGAGATATGTAGCACCTACTGGTCGAACAGGTCCAACATCTGCATGAAAACATCAAATAGTTTAGTCTCAGTAACATAAAAAAACACAAAAAAATTATAAAAATTTCAAAACGTAATCTTCGAAGTATCTTACCTAAAGCATCCCATTTCTCACCCTCAGGAAACTCGATCTCGGGATCATCACATAAATCCATCCATGTGTAAAGATAATCATTAATGATGAATTGTCCGCGCTGCCACCCAAAGAAGGCTAGTGAAAATTTTATCACTGATGGGCTTGCATGTTGGCTCATATGGTCTATCCACCTCCTCATCCATGGGGTCCTCGGATCGATGGGCTCAAGTACAATATGTTGAGGTTGCAGTAATGGTACCCACTCTAGAGAAAAAGAGACTAAGATCGTGCCATAGCTGAATTTCTTCAACTTCCCCTCCTTTGCTTTAGTAAGTTGTTCCTTCAAATTGACCAAGACACCCTCACTCTAGTTGAATATTGTCGGCTCTAGACACTCTATCCCATACTGCATGTATGATTTGCTTGCTACATGTAGTGTTGAGCTACCTACCAATCTTGCAATAATGAACAAGATCATTCTTAGAGGTAATTGGGTTACATCGTTTATGTTGATCTTTCCATCCCTATTAGGAAGGGCCTGAGGTCTGCAATAGTTAGTGATATAGTATTTCACTGTCTCACAAAGACTTCTTCAACCTAGAAGATGGGGGCACCTTGCTTTGAAAATCCTGTCAAAAAGTAAATATCCTCTACCTGTATCTCAAGTAGATTCTCCCCAAACCTGAATGCATGTGCCTGAATATCCCATGATAAAACAAGGTATTTCAACAACTATATTTGTTTCCTCATATTAGGAATCCAGAATAATTTCAATAACCCACAATTTTTGAGTGCATGGATGGTAGTGGGGTCGTTTTTCTGCATTCAAGTCTTGTTCCTCATGTTCTCTTTCTCTCCAAATGAATGCCATTTTGTGCTAATAGATACCTGAAAAATCAACAAGGAATCCATTAGACTCTTTCCCATGCAAAAAACTTGACAAAAGTTGAGGCAAAACTGAAAGAAAACTTAGAGAAATGTCTCCAACGTGTTTAAGAAAGTGTAACTAGGTTCGGTCTTCACAATGACATGTGATTATGACTGATGTAAATAATGTAATAAAGGTAAAAAAATATATTTCTTGTATTCCTTGCATCATGGGTTTCATAAGCAAGAAGTGTTATTCATAGGTCAAATACTTCTTCTTGAAGTGTTTAGGATTTGTCATAATGAATAAGAGTCATTGTAATATTTATAAAGTCGTGTTATACTTGGAAGAAGCCCTCCAAATGACAAGCACAATCCTCTTCATCATGTTATCACGTCATCCTGCAAATGAATTAAAATATTTTCATGTCATACACATCTCTTCACTAGTTCAAGTCAACTTATTATGGAGACATAACTACTATAAATACCTAGTTAGGGTATCCGCAAAACATAAATGAAGTATTCAAATTTGTTTGAGATTTTCGAAGGTCTGTCACAGGGTGATTTTTGGATGGGTACAAGTCTACAATCCACATTACAGGAAGACACATTTTGGATGTCTTTGAAACTTCATGGATAATTACAGTGGCATAGTTGTGGCAGATCTTGGTGCAAGGAGAACATGGTCACAATTTCGGTGAAGATCACAGTGCAGGAGAAGACACAGTCATAGTCTCATGTTAGAAGAAGGATCTCGGTAACACTCTGTCTCAACATATATATTATAAACACAGTCACAGTGATCATTGTCTCATAGTCTTGATGTATTCATGATGAAGAGAATCTTTGTGATCATACAGTCTCGACATACCTTCTAGACACAATCATGATCCCAGTTGCAACCATGGTCTTGGTGGTGTTCTAATGAATATTGCAGTGGAGCAAGATGCAACAATGATGTAACAGTAATGGTGGTGCAATAGAGATGATCTCAGTGAGAATACAAAAATGATCTAAGTGAAGATGGAACAATGATGATGATCTCAGCAGTGACGAAGAAGAGGATTGGTGTCTTGGTCTTGGAATGGCATCATAGGTCAAGGGTCATGGTCTTGGTATTCGTCAATTGGAATCTATATAAGAATAATTTGGTGCGAGTTTTCCTCTCCAATAGGGAGAGATTTTCGCCTTGGCAGAAAGCCAAACATCTTGTGTTCTCGTCTCTTTGTTTTGGTAACTACTTGATGAATATAAGAAGACACACTCTAATAAGAACAAGTGAAGATTGTGCTAAGAAGAAAAATTAAAATATCTCACAAGTAGTTATCATGCTAGAATAACCTCGTTAACTCTAATTTTCCAATATTCTTTAACACAACGCACCCCAATAGTGTTTACCAGAGCGTTTCACCTCTCCCTGCAGTGTTCCTCTGCCTAGGTGCAATGCATTTTTTGACACAAGGGGGGTGCATTGGTCCCAGGGCATTCTTTATGAACCCCAAGGGCCTCAAAACATTTTAAAAAATTGCATGAAAACACAAAAATGGACTGTTGTGGAGGTAAATCCTCTTTGCGGACAGAGACAATCCCTACTAGCCCAGACCGGGTCTAGCAACAATCACATAATGCTATCACGCAAGTTCCTAATTGCAAATAAAAAGTGGATGGTGAGAACCTACTTGGATTCCAACGCTAATGTTCGTAGAAGAGACGTCGCTCTCGTTCCTTTGCCTCGGCCGGTCACGATCCCCATGATCTCCGTGATTGGACACCTGCACATGCAAATAACAACGCGAATACAAGCATAAAATCTAGTAGATGCAATTATATATCAGTCAGAAAAGATATAACTCAACATCAATCATAGGACAATGAGAGTGGAACCATAATGATAGTCATCTATTATTGATAAATAACAAAGAAGAATACAACCATTGTTCTGATGTCAAATCCTCCTTTAGCTGGGTAGTCAGCTAATCAAGTCTTGCAAAGCTTGTTGGGATAGGGAACAAGCCTCTCTCTCTTTGGGTGACAAGAATCTCCTTACTTGGATTTGGCCTTATGGGTGCAAAGAAGGCTCTTGCAGCTTCAAACTCTTGAACTCCTGGTATTCTCTATCACTATGCTAGAACTACTGACTAGCTTACTCAAGGCATAGAGGCAAGCTTTTATAGATAGAGAGGAAAGAGATAGGATCAACCACATTATTCATGGGATTGGCTTTATCATTTGGAAACTTCCATGAAAGGTGGCAAACCACTTCCCTTCTATGGAGATTTGAAGCCAAACCATCCTAGCTCAACATAGATTCAGTTGGTGAATGGGTTAAGGAGAACCTTTGAAAGCTTGTTCGTTGAAAACTTTACTCAATTCGGTTGGCGCGAGTGCGACTCTGAGACAGAGCGCCAATAGCGCGCTCTCTTTAGAGGATTTCCCTCATTGGCACGGGCAGTGAACTGTGGACCCACGCTAATGCAAAAAGAGTTGTTTTCATGGGTATTTTGCAGGAGATGTCTTCAGGGCATATGAAGCTCATACTTAGAGGAATATGATGCAAGTGGTTTCAGGTCATGTCACTTTTCACAGGTCCCGGAATGAGTCCTCCAGTGTGCGGGTGAGGGGTAACAGGGACGGTGACAAATGGTGACAAATTTCTGTGTAACATGGACCGTAGAAATATAGAGAAAGGTTTCAGTTCCTACCTAGAAGCGACGAAACTCGAAATTGTTCCCTAGATTGGCTGCAATCAACTGCAGAAAATCAAGGGGAAAAGGGCTTCAAATACTCATTGTTGAAGGTAAAATGTGAAATGGTAAAATTGAGAAGTCATTATGAATATTTACGGTCATTTTCTCATTATTTTAATTATTTCTAGTGTTTTCACCTATATATGCTTCATTTTTACTCTAAAACATGTATGTTTAGTCCTTCTTGTGGTGTTTTGAGCAGGACGACAAATGTTAGCAGGTTTTCATTATGTCTGAACATGTTACTTTGACCATAGAGTACACTTTTATCTCTTTTTCAAGCTCTTTAAACCTACAAAAAAGGAACCCCCATGGAGTTCTCTTTCAGCTCCTTTCAGACTCCCAAAATATGAAAAGATTGTTGAGCACTTGTCTTTTCGAACTTGTAAAAGTAAATCAAAATATGTCTTCTCAGTATAAGTTTAACCCTTTTTCGGACTGAGATAGACTAGCTACGAAAAAGGAATACCTTATTCGAACACGGCTAAGAGGTTTTATTGGGTATTGTTTTCTACCTTTTCGGACCTAAGGGACTACCTACGAAAAGGGACATTCGGAGTTTTCTTTTTCACCTCTTTTTCAGACTCTCTAAACATGAAAAAGATGCCAAGTTTTACCTTCACTAGACTTGTTAAAACATCAAACAGTGATGGAATTGTAAAACATGTCAAGGCTGAAACACTCCTTCTCAAGGTTCGTTAAATATACTCGGAGGGATTCATCCAAAGGATGAACTTACAGATCAAGCATAAGTTATCCTCCTCAAGCTTGTTAAGAAAATAAACAGGTACTGACCAGTATGGTTTGGGAAATTGGGAAAACAAGGGATTCCATTTTGCTAATGGTAGCGAGTCGCTCTTGAACATGACAATTTTCCACTTCATCTCTGTGGCTGTTGAGTTGGGTAATCTATTTGTCTTTTTTTTATCATACCATTTTCAGAGCCTCCATTTTATTTTGGGTTAATTTTGCCAACTCCATTCAGTGTCGTTGGTGTGTTCAAGAGAAGTCATTCAGTTGATCTTCACTACAATGCTCTTAAGCCTTCATTTCATGCCTATCTTTCCTGTTCTAATTTTGTGTCAGCATCATTCTAATCATTTTGTCTCAATCATGATACTTGTTTCATGTCATTGATGGGGGATACATCAAGGCTCTCTTACGACGGGTCACTTCCTGTCAACATCAGCACATCATCCAGGAATTTGAATTAGAAATACCCCTTGGTACTTTGGTGTTTACATATATCAATGGCAAGTTTCCTCACTCTGAGCGATATGTTTACATCAATAGCCTTCAACCGAAGATTTTGTGTGGTGTTTGACATCAACTCATTCATTCACACCATACAGATTGTACAATATTACCTTGAGATCCATTAACATCATCAATGGTTTCTCTCACATCTATTAATGGCTTACATTATTGGCCGATAATCAGATGGTGTCTACCATGTTCAACTCCAGCTCACTGATTCACATGGTTAGACTCGCACATTGGTTGGTCGTGTGAATGAGATAGTATACCCTAGATCTAGTTTCATCCATCTGGGCTTAAATTTCAGGAGTTATACAAAGATCACAATGTATGCTAGCTATCATCATATAAATAGTCATCCACTCATGGGTCCACTAGTTGCATTTGTGGACACGTCTTTTGATCAGTGTACATGTTATGCTAGTTTATGAGATGAGTATGTGTATGTCTCCCTAAGAAAACAAAGATGTCATGTTGTAAATGTATTGTAATAGATGAAGCTCATTGGTTGTCCTTGATCCCTACTTATCAAAGGTAGAGCACTTCAGTCATTAGTCATCATCTCTGACTTTGTGCTTTACAGGGAATTTTGTTATAGGCCATTTTCTCACATCTAATCAGTGATCCTCCTAATGGGATCAATGAACATCCTATTCCCCCTTGTCACCATATCGCACAAAGCCCTAAGTATGTACCTTTTAATTCCCAGAATTTTAGCCCTAAACTGCATCATCTAAGCTAGTTTGAGGACCAATGCTCCATGTAAGCCTACTGGGGTGTGTTCACTAATAGGTTGCTCCATTATGGCCTTCATTGTTCACCAAAAGGTTTCTCCCCTTTGCACTAGCATTGGTTCTAGAAATCAGAGAGAATGATTGGGATTCTGAAAGCTTCCCCTTCTAGGAATTTCTAGAAGTTGTTACAACTACTTACCTTGGATAAAACATTCAAATCCTATCCTTCCCTACTTTGGAGTTTTCACCACTTATCCTTTGATCCTATCCCTGAATCAAAGGTGGATCTCTTACCCTAGATTGGTAATTGGATAAGAACTCCCAACTTACCCTACTTGTCAATATATTCCCAACCTTATTTGTCTTTAGGGGTTGGATTTTAGAGAGTGATTATGCCCTTATGTTGTTGTAGTGAGTGTTCATCATCTCATGCATTTAGGGTGATTGGAGGTGCATATTGTAACAAGGAAAGGACAAGTCAACAACTTGGAGGAGCTCTTCTATAATATCAACTGCTACTTATGGTTGTAATCTCCTTCCATTTATATTAATGCAAAGAATTCATTGTTTTCCTATATGTGATGTTATTATTTCACTTATTTCAATACCATGTTGACCTATTGAATGAAGTACTTAGATGATACTGCATAGATCTCGTAGTTTCTTGGCTAGTATTATGTGACTGTGTATGTTCTAATTTTGGAATTGGAGTTTCCAAGGTAAAGAAGGAGAAAAGTGTGAAAATGATTCTAGGTAGGCCTCACTCCATCATCTATTTACTTCAAGGAAAACTAAAAGCATTGAGTTCCTTGTCTCTATGTTGTTATAGGTTAGCTACCGACCAAGGGGAGATACTTTTGTCCACAATCGTAAATCTTGCACAATACATAAGTTGTGGAAAAAGGGGATCGCATATATATAATTCGACACTGGTCATGAATGGATCGACAACTACCATGTGGGAATTGACAGGGATGTCTGTATGGGAACCACGTGGGGAACACATAGGTGGCACATGGCAGGTCAAAGACATGTGGCGAGACCTGATATGATAGACTTTAATCAACCATATCTTTCGATCCAAGAGTTGGAATGAAGAAAACTTTACATAATTGGAAAGGTCTCAACGAGAGGAATGGAACGATTTTATCTATTTTAAGTTTTGAAGAATTTGAATAATATTGAAAAATTTAGACCCCATTTCCATAATTGGACTTTGGAGGTCAGGGATAGACAAAAAATCAATGCATTGTTGAAGAGATTGGTTAGGATGATGAAAACAAGAGGGTATGTACAAGATCTCTCAATGTTTCTCTAGTAGTACAATATCAGAATGCCATAGAGATAGTAGAATTTGTGAATCATAAAATTTTTACACTCCCAAGAATGAATGAGTCTAATCATGGTAGAAAGGTCAGAGAATGGATTTAAATAATATTTTCTCAAAGGTTATTTTCATGAATACATTGAAGAATGAAATCTACCACCGGTCAGTCATTTATGAAATATTACCTACTTAGCATGCATAAGGTTCTAAGTTTCCAACCTCCTTCCCATAGGTACCTTAAAGGCCACCCCTGCATTGAATACACCTCTACGTGTTGGATAGGTATTGCCCACAGTTTGAAGTTAGTGAAATTTTATTTTCCCAATGCTACTAACAACGAGCATTTTGGATGATTCTGACTATAGATAGATTGAAGGGAGGAGTCGTGTTGCAACAATAAAGGGGTTACAGGCATTCAAGCAATTCCAATTCTTGAAGTAAGCTCAATGAGATTTTTGCCTTTTATTCTGTAGGTTGGTTAGAATTTTCTTATTTACAAAACATGATCACCATTCCATTAGAAATTGATATCTAGAAGGATTTGGGTGGAAGGTTTCTCCATTAATTGATTAATCAGTAGAATACGAATTAAAAGTTGGTGCAATTTTATTTTCCCAATGCTACAAACATGGAGTATTTAGGTCGCTTTCAACTATAGATAGATTAAAGGGAGGAGCAGCAGTAAAGGGATTACAGGAATTCAAACTATTCCAATTTTACAAGTAATCTTAATGAACTCTTTTCCGTTTGAATCTTTAAAACATTTTTGATGAAATAATTGTAAATGATGGAGCTAAGTCAGTGAAAGTGGGGCCTTGTTCTATCCCCATTAGGGTTCAATCCTCACAAGTAATGGTTGGCTCATAATGTTCATACCTGATTTATATTTATGTGTTTTCATAACATATCATCTAGAAGAGACATGAATGCCTAGGTGATTAAAAACAATTCAGTAAGAGAAAAATATTTAAAGGTCGAACAGAAAAAATGCACGCTAATTGTCATTGAATAACTAATTCCCTCTTTCAATCACCCGAAACTCTTTAACTATCTTAGGATGATTAGGAAATATTTTTAAAGCATCTAATTGCATTTTGAGCTAGAACCACCCAAGATGCATGTATATTCCAAATTACTTAATTATTCATTGCTTTATTGAATTTTTAGAACATATGTCGGACAATGATATCAATAGTGCTCGAGAAGTAAGTTTTTTTTTTTTTTTTCGTTAGTAGTTGGTGATATATATACCCTTGGGTGTGAGGTTTTTCCAAAATATAGAAGGATACATAAGAGGGGTTTTAGGATCTTTAACTAAACAAAGAGCACACCGAGGTTTCTTCAACATAAATAAGAATTGCATAGAATTCATACTTAAGTGCCACCCAAAACCCAACAACATTAAACATTCTTTTCATATTTTCGTCTAACATACTAGTAAACCTTTGGCATCTCCTCCTCTCCGTAATTCAAGTCACAACTGAGGGGATTTGAACCTTATATCTCTCAAATTTCATAGATTTGACATTACTTCGATCACCAATTGAGCTACCCCTAAGACAACTTATATTATTATTTAAAATACATATGAATGAACCAACTTCAATAAATTTAAATATATATTAATTTCATTTTTTTAAATAAAACATATATTAACTTTATATTTTTAACATAAATTTATATAATAATTATATAAGTTATGAAAAGTAAATATTGAAAAATCCAAAAATATAATTATATTCATCTAACTAAAATGAATTTACAAATAAAAATTTAAATTTAGAATGTCCAATTAGTTGGATTATTTTTTTAAATCATATTAAAGATCGTATTTCTATTCCCTTTAGTATACTACATTTTCTCTACATTACATAAAATCACCTCTTATTGGTTATACCTATATACAGGTTAGAAAAATGAACTTATTTATGGTAGGTAATTTTGTATGCATTGATCTCAAAAAAGCCTTTGTTGAAAAATAATTTTGAAAGTCAAGTTTGAAGTATAAATTGAACAAATAACATGGATCAATTATATCATTTCAATTTTGTTGGTTATTTTATATGTTCCGGTAGTATGTCATATATACAAATGATATAATATGTCTATTTCAAAAACATTTGATTCCAACGTTACAGAAATTCAATGAAATTTTAAATCAAAATTCAATATTCAATAAGTTATTTGTGTCTTAGAGTTATTTTGTTTTTTTTCTTTATAATATATATATATATAAACATAATTGTGGATAATTTTTTAATTAAAATTTTATTAATGAAGAGTTAATTTTGAATTTAGGTTTCTGTAATTTATAATATGTATGACAAGAAATATTTCAGCGAAAATCTAGTCGACCCATTTCTAATTAACATCAACGTGTGGTTCATTTTGAGGACAAGATGAGGAACCAGATCTAGGTATCAAAATAAATAGATGTAGAGACATGCTAATGTAGAATTTAACAACTAATTTAACTCAAAAATCATTATTAATAAAAAATATATTAATAATATAAAAATTATTCTATAACAAGAAATAAATAATAATTTTTTTATTAGTAATATTTTGTTTTGATTAAGGAAGACTAATTTATTACGAAAACATCAATTTGAAAGCAAACCAAATCCTTAAAAAAAATTCTGATGCGAAAATAGGAATCCAAATTCCAACCTTAGTCAAGGTTGATGCACAATTTGCATTGTACTTTTTGTAGGGAGAGAAACCATTCCAAGTGAGAGAGGATGAGACATGGTCGACATGGCAGGACCGATTGCTCTTAGATTTTTCCAACGCTTTCATGGCCATGCTAGACCATTAAGAAATTAATGAGTCTTCTGCGAGATGCAAATTGTTTTCCTGTTTAAGAGGCGTTTTGATGGCGAGCACTATTTCCACCTCCATAGAAATATAAATGCTATGTCCTTACAGCCCTCCTTACGTCATCGCATGTTACATCTCCGGCCCGACCATGGATGCATGCATGTTACATGTTACAGCGGGCGACCCGACCATGCATCCATCTCCAACCTCCGGCGATTACATCTCACCAAGCTCCGGCGACTCTGTCGTCTGCCGTGTTCCTGCCCGTCTAGTTGCCCGCCTCAACTGCAGCGACGACTTAGGTGTATTAATCACATTTACCAACTCAGTTGTACTTCAAGCTTGAACGTGGAAGCTCATAAACGCGTTACCAACCACCCTCATTATCTGCTCAAATCCAAAATCCCGGCAATTCAACCATTGAACAAATTCGCAAGGAGCTCCGGCGAACAGAGGTTACAGAGGGTGATCCCCGCAGTGCATGCAGCGCTTTGAAACAGGTATTTCAAATGCTCTGAGCACTTCAAATTCCTCTACCTCAGAATTCTCATAGTTGTCAAGAACTGTGAAGTTTCCATAGCTGCCTTCCTTAAACCCCCAACACGAAACCCCCCGCTAAAACCCAAACCAGCCGGATGATGCAACAGAGGTTCTTTCGACTTCTGTCTTGCGCAACAAAATACAGTTTTTGAGGAATTTCTAACTCCAGGAATTGCATGTAAATATGGCAAACTTCTTATTCCACTGGCCATGTGGGTTCTGGCCATTTTATTGATTGAAGGTAGACAAGATAACCCTCCAGCACAGACTCATTCCATAATGCCAAAATTCAAAGGAAACAAAATAAAGAAAAGGCTCGAACAGATGTACGCAATAGGCTAACTGCAATTCTGGCAATGACCCACAATAGCAAATTCCCTTATGGTAGTGCCCTGCAGCATGAAAGGTAATCCTCTTAGCCAACTTTCAGTCAAGACTTGTCCTAGATCCTCTTCAGCTTGGCAATCAAATATCCACACTCTGCCCCTGCCTTTTCTACTTAGACAAACTGAAACTTAGGCATATCACGCCCACCAGACTGAAAAGTATGAGGATTTAACTCTCCACTCATACCTGGAGATGATATAGCTGGCACAGGCTGACTTCCAGGATGGAGTTTTGGGTTATCCTTCTTCCTCGCTCACTATTGAGCCTCCATACTCCGAAATGGATATGGAAAACTCGTATTGATGTAAGGATAACTCCAAGGCTGAGGCTTGGACGAGCCTGCAAATCCACAAGCATCTCAAATTTGTTGTGGCTCCTTCATTTCATATTGTCCCATATGCATGCAATCATGCTGCTTTCACACTGCCTACTTGGCTCTTGCCTCTCCCTCAAACTAAATGATATAATTCCTCCACCATAACATAACCATGAAAATTAATGTAGCATTCCCGTATTTTTAATCAGTCCAATTATTTGATGCCTAATCATTACATTCGCTTTCTGGTATGTTTAATCAACCCAATATTTCAAACCTAATCATTTGATTCCCTTTCCAGAACATGAATCATGTCTCAGATCCCATACTCAAACATAAACATGAAGAAATGTTGAGTCTGATAAAACGTACAATCGATAAACATGTTTATAAATTGTGTGGAAATTCAATTTTTCCACCTTGGTAAAGAGATAAGGTTGTGTCAAATTCCCAAGAAGAACTGTTGAGTCTGAAAAAAACGTACAATCGATAAACATGTTTATAAATTGTGTGGAAATTCAATTTGTCCACCTTTGGTAAAGAGATAAGGTTGTCTCAAATTCCAAAGAGAATGGAAATTCGTCTCTCCCATGATCATGATCATCGCACATCGTATATATTAAAAAAATGATACAATAGCCATTGGAGCCTCTCTCTACCTGTCAACTTTATGGCAAGATCTTCCATTGGCTCAGCTATACAGAGTAAGCCAGATGAGATTCTTTCCATGGTAGGGTAACTCAATTAGGAAATTTTCATAACTAGGTTTGAAAAGGCCGCAATCAACTCCTCTTTGCTTCAATTTACCCCAATCAATTTTCCAACATAGCCTTTCATCTAGCAGATTATGAACAGCATAATTGAGGAAACACCAAATATCCATTAAATTGTTTGTACGAGTCTTGTTGTAACTTTTGCCACATATATCTTACAGGGTTAGGAAGACAAAAATTAAAGTTTCCTCACTGAAACTTTTTGTCCCATACATGCTACAGGGTAAGGGGAGCAAAAATAAAAGTTTTATATTCTATTTCACTAAGATGTATTTATGTGTGCACCAACCACCGTATATTTAGCTTATATCTGTTCACTTTGTTAACAAAAAATATATATATTTATGTGTTGACATTATTTAACTCTTGTGCAAGACATCTATATATATATATATATATATATATATATATATATATATATATATATATATATATATATATATATATATATATATATATAGATATATATATATATAGATATAGATATGTATGTATTTGGTTATATGTTTTTATATTTAAAATTGGATTCAGGTTCTCAAAAAAAATTTGAGCATTCCCAACGCTAGTATGAACGCCTTGATGGTTAGTTACCAGACAAACTCTGCTATTTAAATCTGTTAGGATTAGGAAAGTATAAGCTATTTCTTGTAATCACTCAGGGCTTATATATAATATGACTGCACCATATGACTGACACCGTGTAGAGCAAGAGCAAGGAGCTCAGCTCGTGTAAACAATCATTGCAGAAAATTAATCTCAGCAAACTCAAAAACAGTTGCACCTGTATTTACATCATATTTAGCTCGAAGATATGTGCGGTTCATGCAAATAGTTTACAGATATTTAAACTTGTTATATAATGTACGTTCTTTATCTTTGAAGGGTCCTGCATTAGTGGTTAGGATGCATTTTATAGAATTTGAAACTTGTCATATAGTGTAATTTTTTATATTTAAAAAAGTTTATTGACGAGAGTTTTATAGAACCAGCAAGTGTGGTTCATCATCAGGTTAAGATGAATAACCAAATTGTGGCTACATCTTAAATAGGGAGAGTAGATCAAACAATAGCAAGAAGAAATAGTTACTATTGACCAAAGAATTGGTTACAAATGGATTGGGCAACACACTTGACCAAAAGATAAGGACAGGAAAATTAAATGGTTAATAAATTAAATAATAAATTAGTTAGTTGTTAGGTCTATTTATTTCTTTTAACCTAAACTAAAACTAAAAATTAATATACTCTAATATAAACTATAGGAATTATTATAAAAGAGTATTAATTATATAACTTAGTTAGTTAAATAGTGACTAATAAGTTTAATTTTTAATTAAATATGGAGAATTTTCTTCTAACTAAAAGATAAATAAAAATAAATGAAATTATGTTAATTCTATTATATGTAGCTATTTATAATAATTAGATAATTTGATTATGAAGTTTATATATTTTTTAATCTAATAATGCGATAAATAGGGATTAATGCTAACGTATAGTAATCAGTCAATTAATTATTTTATATATGTATTTGGTTATATGTTTTTATATTTAAAATTGGATTCAGGTTCTCAAAAACTTTTTGAGCATTCCCAACGCTAGTATGAACGCCTTGATGGTTAGTTACTAGACAAACTTTGTTGTTTAAATCTGTTAGGATTAGGAAAGTATAAGCTATTTCCTGTAATCACTCAGGGCTTATATATAATATGACTGCACCATATGACTGACACTGTGTAGAGCAAGAGCAAGGAGCTCAGCTCATGTAAAAAAACATTGCAGAAAATTAATCTCAGCAAACTCAAAAACAATTGCACCTGTATTTACATCATATTTAGCTCGAAGATATGTGCGGTTCATGCAAATAGTTTACAGATATTGAAACTTGCTATATAATGTACGTTCTTTATCTTTGGGCATTCCCAATGCTAGTATGAATGCCTTGATGGTTAGTTACCAGAAAAACTCTTCTATTTAAATCTGTTAGGATTAGGAAAGTATAAGCTATTTCCTATAATCACTCAGGGCTTATATATAATATGACTGCACCATATATAAGGGACTTTAATTTTAGAAATAAAGGAAGTATCAATTTAAAGAGAACAATATACTTTGCAGAAAAAGTTAACTAGACCAATATAACTGGCAACACAAATAACTCATGACAGCACTGGCTGATAAATTTAGTGCCCATACCAATAATTCCAAAAGTGTATGCCGTGTCAGGACCAGGTCTTGGAGGAGTTGAGAATGAAAACTCTCGTGTTGTGTTTCCAATTCCAATCTTATAGAAATATTTTGTGTTAAACTGTAATGAAAGGAAGAAAAATTCAAATATTAGAAGCACACATTGTTTTGAACTAGAACAAATCAATTTTACTTCAGACAAGTATTTAATTATATTATTTATTTGAAAATAAACATAATGTGATTTTCTACAACAACAATTTCTTTACAGTTATCTACTTGGGCCACCATGAAGAAATCTTAGGGCACAAAAATCATCTTGAGAAGATCGTTCCAACTGACATCAATATCAACACTCTTGTTTCTCATACAAAGCACACCCAGATTAGTCACTAGACATACTCCTATTTTTCTCGTGGAGAAATTTGCTCAAGCATTTTGCCAGCAATTCTCAGCCATAGCATCGTCTTGCATCCTTACAAGCTTGTGACCAAAAAAAAATCAATAATAAAAATAATAAGAAGCTTATTTTATATACTTAATAATATACAAAATATACAAGCTTATTTTATAATAAAAATAAAAAATAAAAATCAGTCTGCAGTGGATTTGAGTTGCATGAAATTTATGTCTTTTTCTATTCAATATATTGGATCTGTGTTGAGTTTTTATCATCTACAGAAAAGGTTGAGTTGCAACAAATAGATATGTTTTTTGTCCAGTAACATATTATATATAACTTTTTAAATATATCAGGGATTTAAGAACATTTTATTCTATTCCAGTTTTTAAAATTTTAGTGTTTAAAATGGATTTTAGTGTTTATTCTATTACAAATAGATATATTTTATGTCCAGTAACATATTATATATAACTTTTTAAATATATCAGGGACTGAGGTAGGACACCATTTGATGGAGGCAATCCAATGAGTCCACTTATCCCAACCTGTGTTCACTTAAGACTGTCAGATTTACAAAGCATGTAAATTGATCTAACAAGAACTTAAAACTGTAACATTTACAAATCATGCAAATTGAAATAACAAGAATCTTGAAGATTTGTTTTAAATATTTTGGCCTATATTTTATAAAATTTGATAATTATGGTAACCACAAAAAAAATAGATATGAATATTGATTTTTACTTTAAAGTTTCTTTATGATGTTTTTAACAACACTATTGTTTACATATTCATTTATAAGGAAGTAAGAAAATGGAGGAAAATAGACATGAATGGGAGGTAACTATCAAAGGCACCAAGCAAGTGTTCACTTGTCTTGTTGGTGGCTGTGCGGGGAACTTGAGTCGATCTAAGCTATCTGGCCTTAATCATCATCGGGCTACCATGCACAATATCCCACCAATTCCTCCACGTCAAAGAGGTCGAATAAGAGATGCAAATGCTACATGGGCGGTCAAATCAACAAGTGCAGTTAAAAGGCAAAATACAAAAATAAAATATGATTTAGATGCAAGGCTATGTCGTGCACGACAACAAGCATGTAAAAGATTTGTGAATGAGGAAATTATTTCAACTGTAAGTATTTATTAGTATTTATTTGTATATGCTTTTTTATTAATATTGTCAATGAAGAAATTCTTTCAGCTGTAAGTATTTATTAGTATTTATCTGTATATGTTTTTAATTAATATTAACTTATTGTTGTGGACTAAATTCATTGAAACTTGTTTTCACAGTCAGTTGTTACATTTGATCAGCTTAATGATACTTCAAAGCAAAAAAATTGTGAAAAAAATTCAACGTTGGGATCAGAGTCTACCTCATAGACATATGGAGACAATGAAGCGCATAGATATTGCTTTAAAAGAGAAAGTAAGGACTGAGGTTCTTGATGATGTGGGGGAAGAAGGATTAGATGGGCACAACCATATATTAAACTTTGATGAAACTAATCATGACAATGACAACACAATTGAGTCCTTTTTTTTGCATATATTAATTTTTTAGACATTTTAACATTAAATAATATTTATATTTATTATAATTGTATACTAATTTCTCATTGTTATTGATATGCATAGCCTAATCAACAAAATTCCCTAAATTCAAGCCACCAACTATTACGACGCTCGCCTAGATTTCAAGGTTTTCAAGGGGTTATTGGGCCAGTAAGTTTTTAATCCATATAACCTATTCCACAAAAAACATTAATATATAAATTGTTATGTTTTACCATAATGATGGGATGAGAAATGGATGTTCTGTATTCTATATCGTTATCCTTGATTTGTTTTGATTATATGTGTGTGTGTGTGTGTTATTTCTTATTTATGGTGTAGGTGTTCCCTTTGGAACCATCACAATCAATGAAAACCCCTGAAGATTGTCGAAGCCTTAAGAAGAATGGAAATGAAATGGTTCAAATGCTACAACCATCTTCACGTCCAATGTCACAATGCAAGGTAAGATTATATTTATTTATACTCTTATAATTTTATCATATTTTTACATTTAATTCTATTTGAGTCACATACTTATATCTATGTATAATCTAATGTTCAGAGTAATGAATATACATCTCCTAAAACACCTTTGCACATGTATGATGGTGGACATGATACTCAGCAAAAATCACATTCTCCTCAACCATTGCGACATTCACCTAGACTTCAAGATAAATTAAGAGAGGTAAGTTATATACTATATATCTTAGCTCATAATAACATTGACATATTTTTTTATGACTAGTTAATGCATTTTCTTTTCATATTCGTTACATGTTCCCCATATTTTCATTATATCTATATAGATTTTGATATTTATTGATAGCTAGTCAATGCATTGTCTTTTCATATTCGTTACATGGTCCGCATATTTTCATTATATCTATGTGGATTTTGATATTTATTGATAATGTTTTAATTTCCACAGAAAACAAAAAAGATAAATGTTGATGCTATGGTTAAAAGGACCAAAATCATGCCAAAGGACTTGAAAGCACGTGGGTTCAAGTCACGCAAACAATACATAGAGCATATATGCTCAACTAGCATTGCTCTCACTAAACCCACTAGGTTTGCTACTTTGAAGGATAAACATTCCAACAAGTTTAAATGAATTGGGCTACAGTAATATAACTTTAGCCATTGTTTTGTCTATAAAGGGGCTACAAGGACAGTTTCAATATATTAACTTTCTTTTATTAGATTGCTAAACACAGTTTAACTTCACAATAAGGTACAACAATACACAGAAAGCTTTTATCCTTTGTACATAAGTATTTTAAGATATTCTGATTTTGTCTAGTTGAAGGCATCTGTTATGTTGAGTCATACCACAATATCAAAAACCGCTTGGGTGATGAAAACATTGTTTGAATAGAAAATGTTGAAGGAGCCAAACAAGTAGAACACACTAGGCACAAAATAGTGCTTCACAATATAAGTTATATCATCTTATGTATTCATAGGTGCCGATCTGTGGCATCAATTCCCTGTTTTTCTAATAAGAACTTTATCTTATTCTTTTGAATAAATGTTTAATAAAATAATAAAGAATTACTGGAATGAGGAATCCCTGATTTATGGATCATTATGTTTGTGATTATTTCTGTGTGCTGAAAGGCTAGATTTATGATTTTTAATGCGACATGAATTTTTATTAGTCATACTGTATTTACCGAAATGGCAATTTTGTTGAAAGTTCTTGGATGATTTTGGTAGTGAGGTCTTTCCTGTGATCTGTTTTGGTCTACCCTAGTGGCAACTTCCAAATGGCTTTTTCTAATTTTTTATGTAAAATTCCCATAATTTACTATTTATATAGATAGTCAAAGGAAGCATTCTATTGATAAAAAGAGAGGAATTAAAAGCTATGTGGGAGTGACTCTTTCCTATCAGACTATTTTAGTTATCTGTATTATATGATATATGTAATTTTCAAAAATTGTAACTAGTCAGCATGAAGACGATGGCTTTGGGCCTGTACAGAACTCGCATATCAATATTAGAATCACATACAACATAGCCTATCTTGTATCAAAGGTAAGTTAGGGAAAGGGAACTAAATGATAAATAAAGAAACACACGTGTGGTGTATTGAAAGTTCTTTTTTTTTCAAATGAATTATTCCATTTAAATTTATTTTCTTGCAGTATTGTTGTTACTGGGATTTTTAAATTTTTTATTTTTAAAGTGCCCAATCCCTATCCTCAAGAATGGGATACCAATATTATCTCTTAACCGATTTCTATTCCAACGAGTTGTGTTTTTCTTATGCAGATGAAGAGTAGTCCTCAAAGCAGCAGTATTTTCCTACCACAAATACAATCTTATAAATTGAAACCTTAAAATACGGTAGCAGAGATAGAAATATATCGCTAGAAACTGGCAGAAATATTTGCTTAGAATCCTTAGTTTAAAATTCAGGAAACCATAAGCAGTACTATCATGTCTTGTTGTAAATTTCAAATACAGATGTTTCAACAGAGAGAGATACTTTTCCTCGTAGAAGGGACCAATTGCAGAGGGACAATTTTTCCTCGAGCTATATGAATTTAAAAGACTCCACCATCGAGTTGAGGGTCAGGATGTGACAATGGAAAACTCTCTCAACAACAACAATAACAGTAAGGCGAACAACTCTAGTTAGATCAGCACAGAATATGGCAATGCTGCCAAACAACCGATGTTGATGTTTGTAGCTCGGACAGGAACTTGTGCACAGGTTTTGTGTCAAATGTGTGGGAAGTCGTTTGAGTCCTTTCTATTTGTAATTCACTTTATTAGATGGAAGAGACGAAGAGACTTTAATTTTAAGTTACGAAAAGTCTAATAAAGTGTAATTTAATAGCAGTAGTGATTTAGATAAATCTCCACTTTTGATTATTGAGATTGAGATTAAATCTCTATCGTTGATCTTAATGACAGATTAAAATTGTGGAGACTTAGAATAGTCATCAACTCAAAATTATAAAGATAGAGCAAGATAGAAGAAAAAGTGGCACAGTAACTTAGTTGCAAAGAGAAAAAAGAATTCACTCAGTGTGCAAGCTGACAAGTAGTGGGAAACAAAGCAGTAAAGCGAAATCGACTTCAGCCAGATTTGTGAATGCCATACAATTTCAAGGAATAAGGATGCCATATGATCTAGTCGTAGAAGGAGAAGTTCAACCTAGCAAAGGGCCATATGATCTCAATCAATTTTTAGAGTGTAGGTCAAGTTCTTTTTAGTGATCATACATGGCCGTACAGCTGCTAGGGATTTGCTGTTGATTTCCTTTTTCTGGTGGGAAGAGTTTTCTCAGTTGAGGAACCCTTTAGGATTTTTAAAATATCTGTGGAAAAACCTGTTATCAGTTTTTTGGAAAACCAACATTTCGGACTAGCTTAGTGAGTCCATCATCAGGGCAATGTGATCTGCATTTTGCTCCATGCTTTCACGCTCTCTCTTCTCTAAATGCAGATCACATTGCCCTGATGATGGACTCACTAAGCTAGTCTGAAACGTTGGTTTTCCAAAAAATTGATAACAGGTTTTTCCACAGATATTTTAAAATTCTACCAACCTGTATGGACTCTCTCTTTAAAACCCTTGTAGGTTTTGAAAAAAATAATGAAAAATTGATTTGAAAGGCAGTACAAATTTTTTGTTGTGTATTTTTGTTTTTGTTGATATATTTTTGGTAATCCTGGACTAATCGCCATTCTAGGATCCACTCTGGGACCACTAAAAAAGGTAATGATAATTGGTAGGAAGTTTACTAATGCCTGCAGTTTTTGGTGCAACGGAATACCTCAACATGATATCAGAGCCTTGGCCCAGGTTTGATTCCCTGATTTGAGGTCAAATATGCAAGGAGGACAAGACCGATGTTGCTAAATACAGAAAAATCAGAACTGCCTGTAGAAATTCAGGAGTTGTTGGAAGAATTCCAAGATATTGTAGTTGATGATCTACCAGATAAGTTGCCTCCCAAGAGGATTATTAGCCATCATATTGATTTTATACCTGGAGCAAGCTTACCAAACAAGGTAGCGTATAGGATGAGTCCGAAAGACAATGAAGAAATTCGTAAACAAGTGCAGGAGTTGCTGGATAAGGGACTGATCAAAGAAAGTTTGAGCCCTTGTGCAGTACCAACAGTACTTGCACCTGAGAAGGGTGGATAATGGTGAATGTGTACAGATTCGCGAGCTATTAATAAAATCATGATTCGATATAGATTTCCCTTACCCAGGATGGATGACATGATGGATTGTCTTAGCGGAGCAGCTTATTTTACAAAAATATATCTGAAGAGTGGTTACCATCAGATCAGGATTAGGGAAGGAGATGAATGGAAAACAGCCTTCAAGACTAATGAAGGGCTGTACAAATGGCTGGTCATGCCATTTGGATTGAGAAACGCTCCTAGTACCTTTATGAGACTGATGAATGAGATGTTAAAGGAATTTATTGGAAAGTTCGTGATAATTTATCTTGATGACATTTTAATTTTCAGTAGAACAAAAAGAGAGCAACTTCAACATGTTCGAAAGGTGTTAGAGAAGTTACAGCAGAACAAATTGTTTATAAACTTAAAGAAATGCACTTTCCTGTAGAAGGAGCTGGTCTATTTGGGGTTTGTAGTTGCGGAAAATGAATTGAGAATGGACCCCGAGAAGATTTAAGCAATTATAAATTGGTCGTCACCGAAGAGCTTATTTGAGGTACGTAGTTTCCATGGGCTGGCAAGTTTTTATCGAAAGTTTATTAGGAATTTCAGTGGAATCTGCGCACCAATGTTAGAGACCATCAAAAAGGCCATCCAGCCTTTTTGTTGGACCAAAATGGCAGAAGATAGTTTTCAGCTTTTGAAGCGGAAGATTACGGAGAGGCCAATCTTGAGGCTGCCCGATTTCAATAAACTTTTTCAAGTTCGGTGTGACGCAAGTGGAACAACTATTGGCGTTGTGCTCAGTCAGGAAGACAAACCAGTGGCATTTTTTAGTGAAAAACTAAATGAGAGCCGGCAGAAATATTCCTCGTATGACAAGGAATTTTATGCAGTGGTCCAAGCTTTAAAACATTGGAGGCACTACCTACTGGGCAATGAGTTCGTCTTATTTTCTGATAATTCGGCATTACAATATGTAATGCAGCAGCACAAATTAAACCATAAGCACGCCAAATGGGTTGAATACTTGCAGAGTTTCACTTTCGTGTTAAAACATATAAGTGGGCAAGCCAACAAAGTGGCGGATGCCTTGAGCAGAAGAGCTTTGCTCTTACAGGAGAGTAGCATACAGGTATTGGGATTCGAACATTTGAAAGACTTGTACCAAACAGACACAGATTTCAAGGAAGCTTTTGAAGCCTGCCAAAATCTCGTATTAAGGAATGCAAGCCCGTGGTTGGACTATAATTTGCAGGAAGGATTATTGTTCAGAGGTGGGCAGTTATGTATCCCGGACTGTTCAATGAGGGAGAATATTGTACGGGAAAAGCATAGTGGTGGTTTGGCGGGACATTTTGGCATCAACAAAACTTTGGAGCAACTCGGACATTTTTATTATTGGCCTAAAATGAGCAAGGATGTACAGAGATATGTAACCAGGTGTAAAGTTTGCCAATTGTCGAAAGGAAACAGTCAGAATACTGGACTTTACACACCACTACCTGTTCCAAGCCAGCCATGAGACTCAGTCAGCATTGACTTTGTCCTAGGACTGCCTAGAACACAACGGGGATATGATTCAGTAATGGTGGTGGTAGACAGATTTTCAAAAATGGCTCATTTTATTCCTTGCCGAAAAACTAATGATGCCACGTATGTTGCACACCTGTTTTTCACGGAGGTTGTTAGATTACATGGCCTACCCAGAACTATCATTTCAGACAGGGATGTAAAATTCACAGGACACTTTTGGCGCACCCTGTGGAAGAAGTTGGGCACGCAACTAAATTTTAGCTCTGCATATCATCCGTAGACTGATGGACAAACAGAAGTAGTGAACCGGAGTTTAGGGAATTTATTACGAAGTTTGACTGGAGAAAATTCATGATTATGGGATCGAGCTCTCGCCCAGGCAGAATTTGCTTATAACGATTCGCCCAATCGTAGAACCGGACACAACCCATTTCAGATCTTGTATGGCATGCATCCTCGAGGAATACATGAACTGCGAGATTTGGGAAAGCTGGAATGGAGAAGCGCGGATGGGGAAGACTTTGTTGAAGCAATGAGCGAACTTCATGAAAAAGTTAAAGTAAGGTTGCAGGACAGCGTGCAGAAATACAAGCAGCAAGCCGATTCAAAGCGATGAGAGGTGCATTTTAATGTTGGAGATGAGGTCCTTGCGCATCTACGCCGGGAACGGTTTCCTAAGGGCACATATAATAAGTTAAAATATAAGAAAATTGGTCCATGCAAGATCCTACAAAAAATTTCAGCCAACGCTTACGAAATTCCGCTGCCACCTGACATAGGCATATCACCTATCTTCAATGTGGCAGACCTGTTCCCGTATAATGCCCAAGCAGAGGATGATAGTGTGGTACAGCCAGAATGGGACACCCAATTTGGAGACGGTTCTTGGAAGAAACAATTGCCTTCGGCCCAGTCCCATGAAATTGAAGGGATCCTCAGCACCCAGGTAGCCAAGAAGACACGCAGGAAGGAATATCTGCGTTACCTCATCAAGTGGAGAGACCGTCCAATGGAGGACATCTCATGGCTCGATGTGACGCAGATACAGAAGGCTGGTTATTCGGTGGAGGAGCTCATGGAACGGAGCCATGAATTTCTTTTACCCCGGGAGCCTGATGCAGGAGCATCTGGTTAACAGGGCGAGGACAAAAAAAAAAGGTTGAATTGGTTTCTGAAAAGGACAGAAGACACAGTCGTTGGATGGACAGTAGATCTGTCTTTATTTTTTTTATTTACTTTACTCTTTAAATTGCCAAAAAAAAAAAAAAATTGTTATGATTTTTAATTTTAATTAGGAACAATAGTGACTAGGCAGAATTCTTTGTTTTCCAAACAGCTAAATTACAGTTGTAAATGTATGTAAAACAGAATGTATTAACTAGTTATGGAAAAAGCTCGTATATGAAATAACTGATATAACCAACAACACAACTAACAGCAGTTACAAAACTGTTTGTATACAGTGTTATAAAATGGGTGAAACAAACCATTACAGGGGTTCGACTTTATATGAAAAGATTCGAGTTAATAACAAGAAAAAAATCCTGTGCACTTAGATATTCCTAACGTGTCCTCAGAAATTGTGTAATTGCGTGAGTATCTCATTATACAGGACTGATGAACGTGTTGCTACAGGGACCGAGCCCAGAAGAGGAAAAGGAAACCAGTTGAATGACAAGCAACAACAAAAGTCCATACGACTCATAACAGGTATGTGAGTAAAACAACCGAGACTTAGCTATTCATCAAAAATCAAATTCATATGAATACATTGCACAATCGGCCAAACAAAACATTTCAATAGAAGTCTTTTTCTTTACATACTACCCGAAATAGAGGCCCGAACTAAAACCACGGACAAGAGACATAAACCTCTACAATAAAACAAGAAACCGACTTTTCGCAAGACTCAGAATTATAACCCACATTGTGCCAGCGGCTAAAGAGGAGTCAAATACAGACAGAGAGCAGTCTAAGACCAGTAACCAGGTTCAACAAGTAAAGTCGAAACATCCCTAAAACAAGCTGCCAAACATCATAGAAAACTACCCGTGTTTGCCGAACCGCCGAAAGCTCAAACACCGGAACCCACGAACAGACACACCTGCGAGGGCATGCAAAGAATGGTTAGACCAAGCAACAGTATTAATTGAATTAAAGAAAGTTTGAAAGGGGCAAGTGAACAGAAGGCAATGGCGCCCTACCTGTTCGGAGAACCATAGCTTCCAGCCGACCCCGAGAAGACCCTGCTCACAAAGGAGCCACTACATCAGATACAGGTAAAGAAGGGTACAAAAATTCCGGCATAGAACCCAAAAACTTACCGCATGAGCACGCAGAGTTTCCAACTGTGGACGCCGCCATCGAATTGCCAAGGACCATGAAGAGCAGCTGAACTAGTATTGAAACAAACAGCAAACATTATACAACCACCGTGTAGCCTAAACCCTCTCTGGAAGCAAACAGCAGCCACAGGGGCGGAAGTTTTCAACAGAGGAAAGTGGAAATCACTCACAGGATACAAACAGTGCACACAGAGATGGAAACCCTCTAAGGAAAAATGAAAACTCAAATCACAGTGGAGTTCGAAATGCAGGCCAAGAAATAGTGCCATTCAAACTTACCAAGTTATTCATAAACCGCCGGAGAAAAAGAGTCATATCAGACCAGACATCAACGACTGAAGCCGAGGGAATAACCAGGAGCCATAACCGACGAACCGAGCAAACAAGTTGCAGGTATCCGCATCCAGAGCAAACAAACCGCCGAGTTACAGAGCTTGCAGAGCGAAAGACCAAGCGAAATAACAAGAATGAGATAAGCGCGAAAGGGTAAAAACCCCAAACCCTGAACGGATTAGTGGGATCCCGAGGAGGGACAGGTGTTCAAAGGGCAGGTTATCAGGGTACAAACCCTCATAAAACAAAATCCATATGGCGCCGATTGCAAATCAACCCACACAAATATCCAACAGAGACACAATAATATTATATTCGCTACAGTCGTTACACCTCAGCACGTCAACGGCGGGACCACGTGGGCTGGCCCCATCACCTACATCACTAGATGCCCTAGAAAATGTAGAATGGTAAAGTGCAATAATCGTTATGAGACTCGAACCACTATTTAAGGCATGACTCTAGTGAATTAGTATTCCAAGTAGCCACAATCCATAAAGTGAATAGGACTGAGAAGCTAGGTGACTCATCTAACTTTGTTTCTTGGAATATCAAGTTGAGAGTCATATTGGATGACAACGATGTCTTGGAATATGTGCAAGGAAAGCTACTTGAACCTCCGGTGAATGCTTCTACTACTATCAAACCCAGGTACAAGAAAGGTGACCTCAAAGCTAAGAAACTTCTCATTCATGGTTTGCAAGATCATTTACTTGTTTATGTTGGTAATTTGAAGAGTTCTAAAGACATTTATGATAAGTTGGTCGGGATGCATGACAAGTCAAAAATTTGAATCATATCCTCTCCTTAATAATAAGCTCATGGAATTTAATATGAATATGGGGGAATCTTTGTAATCCTATATCACCAAAGTATCTCAACTAAGGGATCAAATACAGATTGCTGGTGAGACTATATCTAATAGAGAGTTGGTAATGATATTTCTCTAAGGTCTTCCTCTAATCTATGAACCCTTCATTACTGCTATAAGCAATAACAATAGACTCCCAACATTTTATGAGCTCATTGAACAATGAACTCAAGAAGAAACTAGGATCGTATATGTGCAAATTCCATATACAGAAATTTTGCATATACGAAAATTGTGCATATACAGAAGATATGCGTATATACGGAAATTGCGCATATACGGAAGATATGTGCATATCTTCCGTATATCCCTAACTTTCTTGTATGTGCATATCTTCCATATATGCACGTCATTTATGTATCTGCATCGTATATGCCCAAATTTCATATACAAAAATTGCGCATATACGGAAATTGTGCATATACAGAAGATATGTGCATATCTTCCGTATATGCGCAATTTTTGTATATGGAATTTGCACATATATGATGCAGATACATAAACGACATGCATATATTGAAGATATGCACATACAGGAAAGTTAGGGTATACGGAAAATATGCGCATATCTTCCGTATATGCGCAATTTCCGTATATGCATATCTTTCGTGCATGCATATAGGAAAGATATGCGAATATCTTCCGTATATCTCTAACTTTCTTTATGTTATATGCGCATATACGGAATATATACGCATATACGGAAGATATGCGCATATACGGAAGTTCTGCATATACGGAAGATATGTGCATATCTTCCGTATATCCCTAACTTTCCTGTATGTGCATATCTTCCGTATATGCACATCTTTTATGTATCTACATCGTATATGCGCAAATTCCATATATAGAAATTGCGCATATATGGAAATTGTGCATACACAGAAGATATGTGAATATCTTCCGTATATGCACAATTTCCGTATATGCGCAATTTCTGTATATCGAATTTGCACATATATGATGCAGATACATAAACGACGTGAATATCTTCCGTATATACACAATTTCCGTATATACGCAATTTCTGTATATGGAATTTGCGCATATACGATGCATATACATAAACGACGTGCAAAGTTAGGGATATACGGAAGATATGCGCATATCTTCCGTATATGCACAATTTCCGTATATGCGAAATTTCTTTATATGGAATTTGTACATATCTTTGTTCATGTATCTACATCGTATATGCGCAAATTCTATATCCAGAAATTGTGCATATACAGATATTGTGCATATACGGAAGATATGCGCATATCTTCCGTATATCCCTAACTTTCATGTATATGCATATCTTCTGTATATGCATATCGTTTATGTATCTGCATCGTATATGCGCAAATTCCATATACAGAAATTGCGCATATACGGAAATTGTTCATATAGGAAAGATATGTGCATATATTCTGTATATGCACAATTTCTGTATATGCGAAATTTATGTATATGGAATTTGTACATATCTTCATTCATGTACCTACATCGTATGTGCGCAAATTTCATATACGGAAATTGTGCATATATGGAATTTGTACATATCTTCATTCATGTACCTACATCGTATGTGCGCAAATTTCATATACGGAAATTGTGCATATATGAAAGATATACGCATTTATGGAAATTGCGCATATACGGAAGATATGTGCATATCTTCCGCATATCCCTAACTTTCCTGTATGTGCATATCTTCTGTATATGCACGTCATTTACGTATCTGCATCGTATATGCGCAAATCCCATATACGGAAATTGCGCATATACGGAAGATATGCGCATATCTTCCGTATATGCACAATTTCCGTATATGCGCAATTTTTGTATATGGGATTTGCGCATATACGATGCAGAGACATAAACGACATGCATATACGGAAGATATGGACATAAAGGAAAGTTAGGGATATACGGAAGATATGTGCATATCTTTTGTTTATGCGCAATTTCCGTATATGCGCATATCTTCCGTATATGAGCAATTTCCATATATGTGAAATTTCTGTATATGGAATTTGTACATATCTTCGTTCATGTATCTACATCGTATATCTGCAAATTCAATATACAGAAATTGCACATATACGGAAATTGTGCATATACGAAAAATATGCGCATATACGAGAATTGCGCATATACAGAAGATATGCGCATATCTTCCGTATATCCCTAACTTTCTTGTATATGCATATCTTCTGTATATGCACATCGTTTATGTATCTACATTGTATATGCGCAAATTCCATATATAAAAATTGTACATATACGGAAGATATGCGCATATCTTCCGTATATGCATAATTTTCGTATGTGCGAAATTTCTGTATATGGAATTTGTACATATCTTCGTTCATGTATCTACATCGTATATGGGAAATTCCGTATACAGAAATTGCGCATATACGGAAATTGTGCATATACGGAAGATATGCGCATATACAGAAATTACGCATATACGAAATATATGCGCATATCTTCCATATATCCTTAACTTTCCTGTATGTGCATATCTTCCATATATGCAAGTTGTTTATGTATCTGCATCGTATATACGCAAATTCCATATACAGAAATTGTGCATATACGGAAGATATGCGCATATCTTCCGTATATGCACAATTTCCGTATATGCGCAATTTTGTATATGGAATTTGCGCATATACGATGCCGATACATAAACGGCGTGCATATACGGAAGATATGCACATACAAGAAAGTTAGAGATATACGGAAGATATGCGCATATTTTTCGTATATGCGCAATTTCTGTATATGCGCATATCTTCCATATATACGAAATTTACATATATGCGAAATTTCTGTATATGGAATTTTTATATATTTTCGTTCATGTATATAAATCGTATATGCGCAAATTTCATATACAAAAATTGTGCATATACAGAAATTATGCATATACGGAAGATATGCTCATATACGGAAATTGCGCATATACGGAAGATATGCGCATATCTTCCTTATATCCCTAACTTTCCTATATATGCATATTTTCCGTATATGCATGTCGTTTATGTATCTGCATTGTATATGCCTAAATTCCATATACAGAAATTGCGTATATACAGAAATTGTGCATATACAGAAGATATGCGCATATCTTCCGTATATACACAATTTCCGTATATGCGAAATTTCTGTATATGGAATTTGTACATATCTTCGTTCATGTATCTACATCGTATATGCGTAAATTCCATATACATAAATTGCGCATATACGAAAATTGTGCATATACGGAAGATATGCGCATATACAGAAATTGCACATATACGGAAGATATGCGCATATCTTCTGTATATCCCTAACTTTTCTATATGTGCATATTTTCCGTATACGCATGTCGTTTATGTATCTGCATCGTATATGTGCAAATTCCATATACAGACATTGCGCATATACGAAAATTGTGCATATACGGAAGATATGCACATATCTTCCGTATATGCACAATTTCCGTATATGCGCAATTTCTGTATATGGAATTTTGCGCATATCTTCTGTATATGCACAATTTCCGTATATGCGCAATTTTTATATATGCGCAATTTCTGTATATGGAATTTGGCGCATATCTTCTGTATATGCACAATTTTCGTATATGCGCAATTTCTGTATATGGAATTTGTGCATATACGATGCAAATACATAAAAGACGTTTATATACGGAAGATATACACATACAAAAAATTTAGGGATATACGGAAGATATGCATATATCTTCCGTATATGCGCAATTTCCATATATGCGCATATCTTCCGTATATGCGCAATTTCTGTATATGGAATTTGTACATATCTTCGTTCATGTATCTACATCGTATATGCACAAATTCAATATATAGAAATTGCACATATACGGAAATTGCACATATACTGAAAATATGCACATATCTTCCGTATATCCCTAACTTTCCTGTATGTACATATCTTCCATATATGCACGTCATTTATGTATCTGCATCGTATATGTGTAAATTCCATATACAGAAATTGCGCATATACGGAAATTGTGCATATACGGAAGATATGCGCATATATTCCATATATGCACAATTTCCGTATATGTGAAATTTCTGTATATGGAATTTGTACATATCTTCGTTCATGTATCTACATCGTATATGCGCAAATTCGATATACAGAAATTGCCCATATACGAAAGATATGCGCATATATTCCATATATCTCTAACTTTCCTATATGTGCATATCTTCTGTATATGCACGTCGTTTACGTATCTACATCGTATATGCGCAAATTCCATATACAGAAATTTTGCATATACAGAAATTGTTCATATATGAAAGATATGCGCATATCTTCCGTATATGCACAATTTCCATATATGCGCAATTTATGTATATGGAATTTGCGCATATACGATGCATATACGTAAACGACGTGCATATACGAAATATATGCACATACAGGAAAGTTAGGGATATATGGAAGATATGCGCATATCTTCTGTATATGCGCAATTTCCGTATATGCGCATATCTTCCCTATAAGCACAATTTCCATATACGCGGAATTTCTATATATGGAATTTGTACATATCTTCATTCATGTATCTACATCGTATATTCGCAAATTCCATATACAGAAATTGCGCATATACAGAAATTGTGCATATACGAAAGATATGCGCATATACGGAAAATATGCGCATATCTTCCGTATATCTCAAACTTTCCTGTATGTGCATATATTTCGTTTATGCACGTCGTTTATGTATCTGCATCGTATATGCGCAAATTCCATATACAGAAATTGCGCATATACAGAAGATATGTGCATATCTTCCGCATATGCACAATTTCCATATATGGGCAATTTCTTTATATGGAATTTGTACATATCTTTGTTCATATATCTACATCGTATATGCGCAATTTCCATATACAAAAATTGCACATATACGAAAATTGTGCATATACGGAAAATATATGCATATACGGAAATTGCGCATATATGGAAGATATGCGCATATCTCCGTATATCCCTAATTTTCATGTATGTGCATATCTTCCGTATATGTACGTCGTTGATGTAGCTGCATCGTATATGCGCAAATTCCATATACACAAATTGCGCATATACGGAAATTGTGCATATACGGAAGATATACGCATATCTTCCGTATATGCACAATTTTTGTATATGCGAAATTTCTGTATATGGAATTTGCACATATCTTCGTTCATCTATCTACATCATATATGCGCAAATTCTATATACGTAAATTGTGCATATACGGAAGATATGCGCATATATGGAAATTGCGCATATACGGAAAATATGCGCATATCTTCCGTATATCCCTAACTTTCTTGTATGTGCATATCATCCGTATATGCACGTCGTTTACGTATCTGCATCGTATATGTGCAAATTCCATATACAGAAATTGCGCATATACAAAAATTGCCCATATACAAAAGATATGCGCATATCTTCCATATATGCACAATTCCATATATGCGCAATTTCTGTATATGGAATTTGCGCATATACGATGCATATACATAAACGACCTGCATATACGGAAGATATGCACATACAGGAAAGTTAGCGATATACGGAAGATATGCGCATATTTTCCGTATATGCGCAATTTCTGTATATGCGCATATCTTTCGTATCTGCACAATTTCCGTATATGCGAAATTTCTGTATATGAAATTTTTACATATCTTCGTTCATGTATCTACATCGTATATGCGCAAATTTCATATACACAAATTATGCATATACAGAAATTGTGCATATACGTAAGATATGCGCATATACGAAAATTGTGCATATACGGAAGATATGTGCATATATTCCTTATATCCCTAACTTTCTTATATATGCATATCTTTCGTATATGCACGTCGTTTGTGTCTGCATCGTATATGCCCAAATTCCATATACAGAATTTTGTATATACGGAAATTGTGCATATACATAAGATATGCGCATTTCTTCCGTATATGCAAAATTTCTGTATATGGAATTTGTACATATTTTCGTTCATATATCTACATCGTATATGCGCAAATTCCATATATAGAAATTGTGCATATACGGAAATTGCACATATACAGAAGATATGCGCATATCTTCCGTATATGCACGTCGTTTATATATCTGCATCGTATATGCGCAAATTCCATATACAGAAATTGCGCATATACGGAAATTGTGCATATATGGAAGATATGCGCATATCTTCCGTATATGCACAATTTCCGTATATGCGCAATTTCTGTATATGGAATTTGGCGCATATCTTCCGTATATGTGCAATTTCCATATATGCGCAATTTCTGTATATGGAATTTGGCGCATATCTTCCGTATATGCACAATTTTCGTATATGCGCAATTTTTGTATATGGAATTTGCGCATATACGATGCAAATACATAAAAGACGTGCATATACGGAAGATATGCACATACAGAAAATTTATGGATATACGGAAGATATGCACATATTTTCCGTATATGCGCAATTTCCGTATATGCGCATATCTTCTGTATATGCACAATTTTCGTATATGCGCAATTTCTGTATATGGAATTTGTACATATCTTCATTCATGTATCTACATCGTATATGCGCAAATTCCATATACAGAAATTGTGCATATACGGAAATTGTACATATATGAAAGATATGCACATATACGGAAATTACACATATACTGAAGATATGCGCATATCTTCTGTATATCCCTAACTTTCCTGTATGTGCATATCTTCCGTATATACACGTCATTTATGTATCTGTATCGTATATACGCAAATTCCATATACAGAAATTGCGCATATACGGAAATTGTGCATATACCGAAGATATGTGCATATCTTCCGTATATGCACAATTTCCGTATATGCGCAATTTCTGTATATGAAATTTGTACATATCTTTGTTCATGTATCTACATCGTATATGCGCAAATTCCATATACAGAAATTGCGCATATACAGAAGATATGCGCATATATTCCATATATCCATAACTTTCTTGTATGTGCGTATCTTCTGTATATGCACGTCCTTTATGTATCTGCATCGTATATGCGCAAATTCAGAAATTTGCGCATATACGATGCAGATACGTAAACGATGTGCATATATGGAAGATATGCACATACAGGAAAGTTAGGGATATACGGAAGATATGCGCATATCTTCCGTATATGCGCAATTTCCGTATATGCGCATATCTTCTGTATATGCACAATTTCCATATATGCGAAATTTCAGTATATGGAATTTGTACATATCTTTGTTCATGTATCTACATCGTATATGTGCAAATTTCATATACAGAAATTGCGCATATACAGAAATTATGCATATACAGAAGTTATGCGCATATACGAAAATTGCGTATATACAGAATATATGCGCATATCTTCCGTATATACCTAACTTTCATGTATGTGCATATCTTCCGTATATGCACGTCGTTTATATATCTGCATCGTATATGTGCAAATTCCATATACAGAAATTGCGCATATACAGAAATTGTGCATATACGGAAGATATGTGCATATCTTCCGCATATGCACAATTTCCATATATGCGCAATTTCTGTATATGGAATTTGTACATATCTTTGTTCATATATCTACATCGTATATACGCAAATTCCATATACAGAAATTGCACATATACAGAAATTGTGCATATACGGAAAATATCTGCATATATGGAAATTGCGCATATACGGAAGATATGCGCTATCCCTAATTTTCATGTATGTGCATATCTTTTATATATGCACTTCGTTTATGTAGCTGCATCGTATATGCGCAAATTCCATATACAGAAATTGCGCATATACGGAAATTGTGCATATATGGAAGATATACGCATATCTTCAGTATATACACAATTTCCGTATATGCGAAATTTCTGTATATGGAATTTGCACATATCTTCGTTCATCTATTTACATCGTATATGCGCAAATTACATATACGAAAATTATGCATATACGAAAGATATGCGCATATACGGAAGATATGCGCATATCTTCCGTATATCCCTAACTTTCTTGTATGTGCATATCTTCCATATATGCACGTCGTTTATGTATCTACATCGTATATGCGCAAATTCTATATACAAAAATTGCGCATATACGGAAATTGTACATATACAGAAGATATGCGCATATCTTCCGTATATGCACAATTTCCGTATATGTACAATTTCTGTATATGGAATTTGTACATATCTTCGTTCATGTATCTACATCATATATGCGCAAATTCCATATACAGAAATTGCGCATATACGGAAAGTGTGCATATACAGAAGATATGCGCATATACGGAAATTGCGCATATACAAAAGTTATATGCATATACAAAGTCATTAGCAAAAGCAAGTTTTGAATTTCAAAAACAATAATAAGAAATTGTTTGTGCTGAAAATTGTATTGAAGATGAAGTTAAAATTAAGGGGGAGTGTTGAATGTAATATTGACTACATCTTCCAATTGTTAGGTAGTTTACTTAGTTCAAAGTTTTGGTAGTGTAGTGAATTCAATGCACAAATAGTAGTGTGCAATAATGAGTTATATTGTATCAACAAGGTGTTAGATTGATTCAAACAAATAGTTTTATACATTATCTATGTAACCATTTTTTGGTATGGTGGGGCAAAATGGTATCTTAATGTGAGAAGTGCTTTGAAGCTCCAAGGTGTTAGATTGATTCAAACAAATAGTTTTATATATTATCTATGTAACCATTTTTTGGTATGGTGGGACAAAATGGTATCTTAATGTAAGAAGTGCTTTAAAGCTCCATTGATTTTTCAATATGGGTAACTTTGTGTTTTACTGTGTTTTTTTCACTATTCCTCAATGGACTTGAAACTCACATTTTTGAAATTGTGTTTTTTTCACTATTCCTCAATGGACTTGAAACTCACATTTTTGAAATTGAAAATTTCAATTGTTGAAAGTGAAATTCACAATTAAAATCAAATTTAAGACTATTAGAATTGAAATTCAGATTATTAGAATAAAATATGACACTTAAAAATTAAAATTAACATTTTTGTAATTTGAAATTATTTTAAAAATTGGCATTTTGAAAACCAATATCACTACTTTGAAAATCCAAATTTACACTTCAAAACAGCTAATATTAACATTTAAAATAAAAACTCATAATGTTTTAGTTTAGATTTTACTTATTATTTCAAATTTAATAAAATTAAAGTTTTAAAATTAATAAATATTTTTGAAATCAAAATTCACAACTTCATAATTAAACTTTTGAAATTAATAAATATTTTTAAATCAAAATTCACAATTTCATAATTACCATGGGCACTTTTGGAATTGAAAAACTTATTTTTGAAAGTGAAATTCACTATTTTTTAATTTAAATTAATAACTTTGAAATCAAAATTTATATTTTTGAAACAAAACATGACACTTAACGCTTTAGAAATCAAAATTCGCAGTTTGGAGGTTTGAAATTAATGGAATTCACATTTTTGGATTCCAAATACATACTTCTAACCATCAATATTTCCACTCTTAAAATCAACATTTCACTTTAGAATATTAACCATTTCAAAATTTAAATTTACAACTTTTAACTTTAAACTTCCTTACTATTTCAATTGTAATTTTATTTTGGTAATCTTAATATTCCCTCTTCTCCAATCACACCGTTAACCCCATAAAAAATAAAAATAAAAATAAATAAATAAAGGTTAAAGAGGTTAAATAACAAGTACATGTTTATTAAATGGGTTGATTCTCACATGTAAAATCTATGGAATATGAACATAAACTATAAACTATAATTCATATGTAAAGAAATAAATGAGTATTCTAGGGTTGAGGATGTGAAAATATATTTAAGCTTTCATATTTAGTTCGATATATATTTTGTTTATACTTAAGAGTCGTTATTGTATGGTAGCTTATGATAAAAATATCTACGATTACATATTTGTTAAGAGACTTGGCAAGAATATTTTTAAAGTGATTGGATTGTAATGTGTGGTTATTGTTTTTTATCTAGTATCAAGTTTGAAAGGCATATGTATTTTTAAACAGATTAATCTTGAGGTGCGAGGTATAAGTCTTAAGATTACATTTTAAACATCAAATAAGATATAAATATAAAAGTAACTTAACTTGTAAACTTGATAATTTGTAAATAATAAAAGCAAAATCCGTTACAACTACATTCATCAAAAGTAATGTAACATTTATAGAATATGACATCGCATCCACATAAGGATTTAAAATTCAATGAAGATGTTTTCATAAACACAAGTATAAATTTATGTATTTTAATTCAAAATAGGTCCAACTATACATGTTTTTTTTTACAAAATAGAACTTCATTTCCAACATAGATAATGGAATCTCATGCCCATAAATGACATAATGGAAAAACAACATCATGATCGATCTAAAGTATGGGTCTATAAGTCACCCTCGTCCCTCTTGGCACTCCCAGGTGGATTTCCATACCAATATTTGGTATAATAGAATCTTGCATTATCTCAAGCGCGTGGTCCACATTTCTTTGTTTTTGAGAAGATGACTCCAATTGTTCGTCCATTATTTTTTTCCTTGCATGAACTCGTCCAACCCTTTCAAATTGTAGTTTATTTTTCCTTGATTTTGACTTGCAACCACATCGCCTCTTTTTATTTACTGGACCCAAGAAATTATGTTTTCTCTTGGTAGTGATCTTGGATGGAGTTATAATATTGAAAAACATTTTGTTGTATTCTTGACATGCTTTGTCTACCAAGTTGTTCAATGCATATGCCTGTTCCAAATTTGTAGGTATTATGGATCTCAATTTCTCATGAGTTGATGAGTTAACACGTTTCATCTCATCATCTTCAGAGAATGCACTATCTTGTCGTACATTGGTTGATTCAACATTGTATGAGAAATTCTCTAAATTATCAATGCTTGTTTCATTATGATAATTCAGATTGGGAGGAGAATCAAAGCATGGCGAAAGCTCTGTTTGGATTTCTGGGCCCAATATAGGTGTTTCATTCAAATCAAATAAAATTCTAGGCCTTTCTGTAGTGGGATCAGTGACACCAGGTGCTACATTTTCACCCAAAATAGTGTTACTCACTAACATCTCAACTTTCAATACATGTTTACAGATATTTCCATTCAGGGCCCAATTGCAATTGCAGAAGTGTAGATTAGAACCCTTATATATGACATTGTACCAAATGTCACGAGTATCCTTATTTTGGCTAGGAACCCAATAGTCATTAATATTTTCATCAGGCACACAATCTTCATTTGAGATTTTCTTAGCTCTACACTTGGATGAATTCAATTGTTCTTGTATTTGTCTGGGTCGTACAAAACTAGCTTCTTTTAAACGGTGCATATGATTGTAATATAATACAACCTTTGTCAACAAAACATAGATTAACCAATCAACCCTTCTATGGCATGCATTTTTCTTCTCACATAGGTACCTTTCCTTGATATACCGATGGTAAGATTCAATGGCATTGTTCGTATCTTGATTTGAATGTGGAAAATTTCTGTATACTTTTTCCCACATATCTGTAGAAAGAAATTTATTAGTTATATATTAATAAGTATACGTATGACATAAAAAATAGAGTCATTAAAACCACCAATAAAAAGCTTACATATTTTGTTGTTGGCTAACCAAGTATTTCTAAAATATTCCAAAAAGCTTTTTTGTTCATTGAATTCTTCAGATAAGCTTTCAACTTTCTTTCTCACAAATTCATCATCTTTACACATGTGCATGATTTCTCCTAAACCACGAAAAATGTGTATTTGGTTTTCCCTTCCTTGGACCTTGTTTCCAACATTCTTCAACCATGCACGACGAACATGCCACACACATAATAATACTTTGCACTTGATTGAAGACCTGCAATAACATAATTTTTAGAGAGATTATACATTAACAATATTTTTTATGCCTCTTATAAAAATAATAAACACATCACCTCAACGCTTCAATTTTGGAAATAGTATCATCTGTGATGAAGGCAAGAACATGCCAATCTGATCGCTCTTTGTTTCCAATTGCAAATAAGGCCAACATCCATTTAGAAAGATCAACTATAGTATTACGTGATGATATCACCCAAGCTACTGGAACCCCATTGTGATGTTCTTCGAAAGCCATTAAGGTGTAAAGTTGATATTGCATTACAAAAAATGTGCATAATTATATTTATATAAGATACATGCATTAATATGAGGTTAAATAAATGAATCAGATTTAGGATAAATATGTACTCACCCCATACTTATTTGGCCTAAAGGTTGAATCCATTGAGATAATATTATTGTGAGAGTATTTCAGCATCATTGAACACATCCACTTTGTTTGTATGCCTATGATAAAAGGGATATTTTCAACAAGATCTTGTTTTTGGTAGAAGAAAAAACTCTCTGGGTGTTCCTTATACCAAAATTCTACACTCTTTGGATCACTTTGATCTTTAACATACTCTAGCCTTATGGTATCATTGTAAATGTTACTTATATCTTTTCTTGTCATGCATGTATCTCGAGGTATCCCTATGTATAACTCACCAGATCCATCCTTCACATCAGAGATGAACTTGTCCCATATCATTGTAACATTAAAACCTCTTTTAATCAAATGTTGGACACTAGATCGCATATCCCTTGTTAAATGTGGTGCATAATTGAATCTCATGGACCTACCGATTGCATCTGTCCCATGACAAATAACATTGGATTTATCAATATGTCTACATGCACTATATATTATTACAGCATCATCTAGTCTCATTTGAATTCGTCGCACAAAGAAGTGACATTGGCAACCAACTTCCATACTTTCATGTCGATTGTGGTTTGTCTTTGGATCTGATGATGCACTCCTAATTCTCCTTGTCTACTGTGGACCATATGGACACCAATAACTATACGTAAAAAAAATTTACTACAAATTAGATATAATATTTATGCATATTGAAAAAATTATACGTATCTTGAAAAAGCATATAGAGACTCACACACTGTACTCCAGGAATGTTGAGTAATTGGTGTGTTTGACATCCTCTATTTTTTTACTTCGATGATTCTTAAGAAGAAATTGAGTGGGTGCAGTTTCATTTGATTCCTCTCCACTTATGAAATCATCAAGTCAACAATATGGAATAACTGCAACTTGGTCCCCCTCAATCTCTGTCCATGTTAAGTCTTCTGCTGAAAATTGTATCATATCTTCTGTGTCTTCAACTTCCAACTCATTAATCCTCTCCCACTTAGTCATTCTTAAAACACCTGTACAAATTGCATTGAAAATAATCTAGTTTGAGTAAATATTATGGTCTTAATCAATGCATAGTGTACTAAGCATGGAAGTCTCATTTTTAAGTAAATATTTTATACTTTTAACGTAAACCACTTTGGAATTAAGTAATATTCAAGGGATCTTAGATGACATTGTACGATAAGTAAGATCATAAGAAATTGGGTCATTAATAAGCTTAAATATCTCTATGCCTATGAAACTTTACATACAAAAAAACAAGTATTTATTACAGAGTTTTTTTTAACATTGTATTCTAAATGGTTCTTATGTTATGCTCTTAAATCTAACTCTTAAATGCTCTACTCTACCACGAGACAATACGATGATAGAAAGATGGAACCCCCTCTTTCTAGTGACTTGGTGTTTAACATAGCTTGATTATGATTTCGGATTAGGGTTTTCACATGTCTCAACACTTCGTTAGTGTTAAATACATATAAATATTGAAACCCATAAAAGAAAAAAATGTAAATGAATATAAAAATCATATAATTTAATACAAGATATAACTCAGGGGATATCATATAAGAGAAAACCTAATTAGAAGCTAAGGCTTATACTCTACTCTTTTTTATTTAATTATGGAAATACAAATACAAAGAAAGGGGTATTGACTATCTAGTTGCCTATGACATTGTTGTCTATATGGTTGTTGCAAATTATCTTTCTCCTTTGTTTTTATCTCAAATCCCACTCCTAGATGTTGTGCTCAACTATGTTTTAATACAATCCTAAAAATATGGAACCCCTTCTCTTCCTAGTGATGTAGTGTTTAACATAGCTTGGAAACTATTTAAGGTTTAGGGTTTTCACATTTTTCAAGCCACTATTAGTGTTAAGGTTTTGGACCTTTTAGGATCTTCTTGAATTTCCACACATGACTAACTCCACATATCTAAGTAATGGCATTGATGCAGCATCCACTTGGTACCACCGTGTGAACAAGTTAGCTGAACTTGTGGGAGGCATAGCTTCTGCATATGAAATTTGATTAAGGTGATTTTCACATTGTTTGAAAGCTAGAATTGGTGTGTAAAAAGACATCAAGAGGCAAAGAGCTATGCTCACAAAGTTTTCACTCATTTCATATCCCAAAATAACTTTAGAGGGCTTTAAATTCTAAATCTCAAAATTAATATATATCATACAATATGTCACAAAAGATAATTCCTACAATTTTTCTACCCAAAAAATATCAAAATAAATAACAAATTATCCAATAATTCATTTTAAATCAATTAAAAAAATGTTTCATTTCAATTTTTATCTGTAGAATTTATTTTAATGTATATTCAGGTGAAACAAGAATTGGTGTGTTTTGTGTAGCATTGTCTTGTTATTCTTAATATGAAAAAGTAAAGTATCTATGTATTCTTAAAATAGAATGTGTGTCACTTTTGTGGTGAGGAGAGGAATGTGTATAAAAATAAATTACATACATAAAGAAAAATGAAAAATAAAGTGTTACTTTCCCCTTAAGTTAAGCTATGTGATCAATCAAACAAGGAAAATATTTTAGTTTGTTTTGCGTATGATAAAAGGTCCTATGAAGACCTATTTGTCCTTTCCACTCTATAAGTAACTGGGCCTTGCAGAGATATCTTTTGTGACGGGTACTGGGGCTACGTCCCAAAAGAACTGGTGACGCTTCCAGCAACCAAAAAATGATGGGTATTGGGGCTACGTCCCGAAAGAGCTGGTGACGCTTCCAGTAGCTAAAAAATGACGAGTACTGGGGCTACGTCCTGAAAGAACTAGTGACGCTTCCAGCAACGAAAAGAATCAAACAAGGTATTGAATGAGGCTTTTGTTGGCATTATGATACATATGTTGTACTTGATGGCAACCCACTCATCTCAGATGATAAATTATAGTGCAGCAAAGTTCACGCACTTTCATGAAGCTAAAAGTTTCTTTCATGAAGAAAAAAAGTTTCCTTCATGTAGAGAAAAGTTCACGCACTTATATGTAGAGAAAAGTTTATTTCATGTAGAGAAAAGTTCACGCACTTTTATGCAGAGAAAAGTTTATTTCATGTAGAGAAAAGTTCACGTACTTTTATGTAGAGAAAAGTTCACGCACTTTTATGCAGAGAAAAGTTTATTTCATGTAGAGAAAAAATTCACGCACTTTCATGCAGAGAAAAGTTCCTTTCATGAAGAGAAAATTTCACGCACTTTCATGGTTGGCTCATGGTATTAGTCCGACAGTTTTTGATCCTATGGTTTTGGTCTGTGGTATTGCATCCAAAAGTGTTGATCTCATGCACTTTCATGGTTGGTTCATGGTATTAGTCCGACAGTTTTTGATCCTATGGTTTTGGCTCATGGTATTGCATCCAAAAGTATTAATCTCACGCACTTTCATGGTTGGTTCATGGTATTAGTCCAACAGTTTTTTTGATCCTATGGTTTTGGACCGTGGTATTGTGGAAGGCCTAAGACTATAAAAGAGGAAGGAGATCATTTGGCAAAGGATCATCGAATGAATTGAATATCTAATAAGTGCTAGATCTGAAATATTTGTGATTGGGTTTGGTGCAGATCTGGATCTGAATGAAGGAGGAACCTTAGCGCATAAAGGAGGATAAGTTCTTTTGATGGGTCATAATCTTTATGCTTGAATAATAGTATCTTTGCATGATTTTTATCTGTTATATGAGGCGCATGCTTGATCTATAAATCTGACAATCTGGGTTAATTAGTGTCTGAATATTTGAAAGAAGGAATTATCCTTTATAGATCTGCACACAAGTTTCAGGTTGTTGAAGTAGCGTATATCTTTAAATTATGATCTAGCTGCCTCTGTCTATTGCTGCAGTATTCTAGGTTTGGAATTTGGTGTGTGGTTACTATTACTGTGTTCTGGGTACAGCTGTCAGAGAAGTGTTTACTTGATTCAGTGCTAATTGGGAAAGGAGATTGTTTGATGCAGATATACTTGATGATTGATTGATGTTCATGGATCCAGTCTGAAAATTTATGAAACGTGGTCCCTGGAAGAAAGAGAAGGTTGTAGCCTTCAGTAGGCCAGCACCTATGTACTAGTATCTTTGCTAGTACAAGAGCTAAGAGGGTTGTAGCTCCCTTCCAGGAGAAGCTGGAGAACGAGAGAGGGTTGTAGCTCTCTGCAGGTTGTAGCATGTGTACTAGTAAAGGACTGCACCAGTACAAAATCATTGTAAAAGGAATTTTATAATTGAAAGAAGATAGAGACATATTGTAGCAGGTGGTTTTCAGCCACATTGGGTTTCCACCTTATATCTGGTGTTCTTTTGTGTGACTATTTGCTTTTCTTGTTCCTGCTCATTATTTTATGATACTGACATACAAAGTAATGATCAATATTTGAAGAATTATTCAAAGTATAAATAAGGAAGATATATTGAAAAGAATTTGATAATACTGATTCACCCCCCCCCTCTCAGTATTATTTCCAACAATTGGTATCAGAGCAGGTCCTTCTGAAGAAGCTTGATCGCTTGAAGGAAGATCTAACATCATGAGCAACTACGAGAGGGAAGCATCAATCAGGCCACCGATTTTTGATGGGACAAACTTTGTATATTGGAAGGTAAGAGTTAATGCCTATCTTCAATCTTTGGGTATAGAAGTATGGGACATTATAGAAACAGGGTATATTTTTCCATCAGCTACTCCTACAAATTCAGCTGAGAAGAAGAAATATGAAACAAATGCAAAGGCGGTTAATACTCTTCTAGGATGTCTATCTCAATCTGAATTCGTGAAGGTTATGCAATATAAATCCGCAAAAGAAATATGGGACAAGATTGTTTTGAGCTACGAAGGAGATGAACAGGTAAAACGTGCAAAACTTCAAACCCTCAGGATTCAGTATGAGAATCTTAGAATGTATAATGATGAAAGTGTGGCTAACTATTTCCTTCAGGTAGATGAGATTGTTAATTGTATGAAAAACTTGGGTGAAGAAATAAAAGAGGTTGTTGTGGTTGAAAAATTCCTAAGATCATTGTCCCCCAAGTTTGAATCTAAAGTATCTGCGATAGAAGAAAAGGAAAATCTACGAACTCTTACTATGTCTTAGCTACACGGAATTCTAACTGCTTATGAAATGAGAAAAGGAGGTCCATCAGACAAGGGAGAAGCTGCTTTTAAGGCTTCAGGCAAAGGAGACTACTATGAATCAAGTCACGTGCCAGAAGAAGAAGAAGAATCAAATTTTGTCAGAAAATTTCAACGAGGTACTCGAAGGTTCTGATGTTTTAATTTGCTAAGTTCAAACATGGTAATGTTTGCCTTAGTTTTCTTCATATCATCAACAATATTGTAATCCATCGAATCGGATACTACCAGAGTTTTAGATGTTGAAGGAGTTTTTGAGGTTGAAGGTTGGTTTTGGGGAACTGTTGCAGGTGGCTTCTTTGTAGATACTTTTTCCTTTGTTGTAGCAGCACCTGCACTCCTTTTCTTTGAAGTTTCCTGAACAGGTTCGGAGGTACTTTTACTCCTAGTAGTGACAGGAAATGCTTCTTCTTCATTATCTGTATCGGAGTTACGCAGTATGAAATCCCACATTCCATGACATTCAACAACTTCCTCTTCTTCATCAGTAGGTGTAACTGTTTCTTCTTCTCCTTCTTCAAGATCTGAATCTACATTTGATATAACATTTGGTGGTTTTGATTCAGTTTTCTTATAATTTCTAAAGGGTCTTTTGGTTGAGGTTTCGGCTACCTATTTTTTGATTTCAACCATTTCGTTTGACAAACTCTTGAGGACCTTTTGCAGACCCTCCATGTCATATGGATCTTTTGGGGTTTTCTTCCTTGAATCATCTTTAAAAGAAACTTTTTTGGCTTTTCTGTCTTCCAAAGCATCTTTCTTTTCTAGAGAATTAATGTGTTTCTCCACAGCAAGTGCTTCTTTCATGTTTTCAGCTAAAGTAGGTTTCCCTGCCCAGTCTACAAAAATAGCTATATTAGTAGGTAGGGCAGTTATATACCATTCGCTTCGAATTTTCTCACTTGGTTTGGAGGCCATTAGGATTTTATTCAAGAGTTTATTGAATCGGGCGTTAAATTCCTTAATCGGTTCCCTATGCTCTATCCTAAGATTGGAGAGATCATTTATTAGTGTAGCCAAAGACCTATCATCTCCATACTTAGTAAGAAACTGCTCTTGGCAAGTGTTCCAACTAGTAATGGAACGAGAGGGTAAAGAAAAATACCAGGATCTTGCTGATCCTTGCAAGGTATAAGGGAAAAGTCTAACAACAACATCTTGTTATGTTACTCCTTTCAAGTTGATTGCCAACATGAAGTTATTAATATGTTCTTCAGCTTGGGTCCCATCATCTGGGTTAAACTTGGGTAGCCATTTTTCAAGAGCATCAGGTAATGCATGCAATGGTGCAAGCATGTTGACTGCACCAGGCCTGGTCCATGGATCTGCCATTATAACAGCAATAGTAGATGATACTATTGTTGAAATTCCAAATGTCTCGGAAGGAAATGATATTGCGAAGTGAGCAGGTTGGGATGTTAAAGCTCCTAATCCCTGATGAGCAACAATATGTAATGGGGGAGTGGATGGTTGACTTCTCATAGGGGAAAGTGAGATGGAGGATGTGGATGAAAGCTCTTCACTGTTAGATCCTTGAGTATATTTCTTCGCCTTTTTCCTTTTGGGTAAAGGGAACTCAGTGGGTTCAATATCGAGCTTTTCGCTCTGAAGTCTGGTGAGAGGGTGAGATAAATTAATCTGCGAAATCACACTGCTTTGTGATACCTCAGATTTCTGTGGTGAAATCGAGAAGCTCTGAAGTTTGTGGATAAGAGACTGGACTTCAGGGGATTCGAGACTTAATTGTTCTGGAGTATAATGGGTTTGAGCAGTGGTAGTTGATTCCTCTTCTTCTTGTTTGGATACTGGAGAACCAGCATGCAATTGGGAAGTACGAGGTGATATGGAGGGAGAATTACTCTTAGAATGGCTTGTAGATTTGGGTTTTCTTGCCATTCACAGTTGAGGCCCTCCTTCTAGCACCAAAAATGTTGATGCCCCGAAAATCGTTGTATCAACATTGGGGGATAACCACCCGGTCCAGACCTTAGTACAACTCCTTTTCCGTTTGGAATGGTGGCTCCGACTGGGGATAATGGGACCAATTTCCCAGTAATGGATAAACGGGATGAATGAATGATTGGCTGACTAATCTAATGATAAGCGAATAACTTAATCTATCGGTGAAATAAAAGAACTACTACTAATCTCGAGAACTATTGTATTTTTTAAAGTGTAGCGCTTGATGATCTATGTTTATAAACAGGCATGTAGATGACTCTATTCAATAAACATGGACTTTTATGCATTCCAGAATTACTCTGCTTAAATCGTTAATCGAAGGGATTAGCGCAATATTGATACACTATATATATCATCGATATATATATGATCAAAGGAAAAGCATCCCATAAACATCCAATAGTGGAGTGAATAAAGAAATGCTGTTAAAACACATACATATATTCGATAATAGCAAAGGCAATCAAATAACAATTCATATGAAAAGAATGGATTCAGACATAGATAATAGTACCATATGAGCTGCTAAACACTCCCAATATGAATCACTATTTGAGATTCTTCTTCCAACGCAGAAATACTTTCAAACAAAGACAGTAGTGCACATTTGCATAAAAGCTTCCTTGTCAAAATTAGAATGACTAGTCCAGTTTCATAAAAGAATATGGCTGAAGCACAATAGTGCAACTTCAGTCTTTAAGTCAAATACAAAACTTTACGACCCTTTCTAAAAACATGAAAGGGTCTATAAATACCTAATTAAGCTAACTATCCATGAAACTGAAATCCTACTTAATTGGTATCAATTAATTTTGATCATATTTTCCTCAGCAACCTGGCAATCAGCGGCATGAATCATCAAGTAGGTTGTTTGCCTTTAAATATGAGCTGACTTATCGCGAGCATCAGCTCCACTTCGGGTGGTCTGTTGAGGCGAGAGCTAAGCTGAGCGGCATAGGTGGCATCCTGAATATCGGGGATGATATACCCGATTGCATCTGTAAGGCACTTGAGGGCGGATCTTTGAGTGTGTGGTTTTACCAAGAAGAACCAATAGGTGTCCCATGTTAAACTGTTAATTCCATAAATTAATCTCCCCTTTTCCTCTAGATCTGGATAACATGACTGCTCCAATGTTTTCATCGTTGTCAATTTTCCTGGTGTGCATTGGGAAATCATATTTGACAAGTAGAGAGTGTTATTAACTAATTCAACCAAATTGCTTGTAGTTGATTTGCACCTTGAAACTGCCCTCTCTGCTTTCATTAACTGGGACTTCCATTCTGTAAATAATATATCTTTATGTGACTCTAAAATTCTTGGTAAATTCACCGCTTGTCCCTGGTCGGTATCCTGCCAGTCAAGAAATGCAGCTATCGTTTCTTCAGCTTGATCTAATTCCATCCTAGCCTTTTCTACTTTTTCACTTATTGATGCCGTTAATTCACATAGTAGCTCTGCCTGGGCGATTTGTTGACATAGAAGTTTGATTTGTGCTATTAATGTTGTATTTATCTGTAGTGCTTCTACTCTGAATTCAGTTATTTGTGGAATGCCCTTTGTCTTCTCAAGCTTTGCTGATAGTTGAGCAATCTGCTCATCTTTTGTTTTCAGCATTTGCTCATTTGCTGCCTTCAGTTGCGCCAAGGCCTCTAACAATTCTTTCTGCTTTTGGATTGCGCTGTGGTCAATCCTTTGTTTCTCTGCCTGCAATTGTTGAGTTAGTTGATTGTTTACTTGCTGTTGTGTCAACAATTGTTGTTCTGCCTGCTCCGCTTTCTGCTTTGCTTCAGTTAGCTATGCCTGTAATAAGAAGATTTCTTGGTCTTTTGTTTTCAATAAAAGACTCACCTCTGATGCCTTGTCTATTGTTGTTGCTGAATAGGCTCCAGCATATTGTGACAGTTTTGTCAGGTCATCAGAGGGGTCAAATTCCTCCTTCCAAACCACATTGCCCGTGACCGTCTGTTCTGGGAAAAGGGAAGGTTGATCAATCCTTCTTCTCTTCCTCTGTCGTTTTACTACAGCTTTATGCCTTGGGCTATAGAAGACATCCAAGGGAGGAATCTCTTCTACCTGCAAAATGATTTGATCGGAGGGGTCCTTTGGTATTATTTCTACTTCCTTTGAAATGGGTGGGCCGCTGGTTCCACTTGGAACCTGTTGTGAAGTGGTTTCCTGTGTGTCTGTTGCTTTCGAAGTTTCAGTGTCCTTTGAACATTCCAGACTGTTGATAATAGAATCAAATTGCTGCCATTCCTGGAGCAATTTTGGATCAATATGAGTATCCACATTTACTTCAATGTTGGTCTGTTTCTGCTCTTTAGTCTGGGTCTCCTCCCGCACTTTCTCCTGCTCTTTAGTCTGAGTTTCCTCCTGTGGTTTTTCTTGTTCTTTTGTTGTAACCAGAGGTTCCTTTGACTATTCCCGTTCAGGCTCGCTTGATGATGTTGTTGGGGTTGTTGATAACAGATCTAGAGGCAGAGTTTGCAACCTCTGTTCTCTAAGTCTGTTGAATTCAACCAACCCTTCATCTTGATATTTCATTCGGGCGAATGCCTTAACCTGCATTATTGACTCGGCTGAGGAGAACAGGTCATCGAACATATCTTCTTTATGATCAAACTTTGCCAATTGGCCTGTTCAAGTGCATTATAGACAACTTTGTTGGGATCAAATTACCTATTAGGGAGAGTTGCTAGAGTTAAAGATTTTATCTTTGTAGCTTCCTTCTCTGCATGTTTGAAATCATGCAACGTGTAGACACCGCATCTCAAAGGAAAAGAGGGCCAGCCCTGCTTCTTATTTTTCTTGAGGGTCTGTGTGACTCCCTCGGCAATGAGCTGATAAGCTATTTCCCTCGCCAGAAGTTTATCAGGTATGTACAAGGGAAGGACATGAGGTTCGGCTTGGCTACTGAAAACTCTAATATAAGTAAACTTCTCCTCCCCGAACCATCTTCCTATTGACGTCAAGTCAATCCCTGCTTGGTAGGAAATCTTGGGAGCAGGTTTATCAAAAATGGAGTAATGAATGGGTAACATAAAGCCATTGCAGACTTGGTATAAATGGTGCTTATAAGAGGATTTCCATCATTTCTGATGGTATATGTGAATAGGCATGGGGTCTTGTGATGTCCACCTCCAGCCGAGCACAGGAAATTCAGAATTAAAACACAATGTATCTAAAATATAGACACTGTAGTAGAATGGGGGAATTAACCTTTCAGTAACGCGAGTCTTATTTCTAAACTCAAGAACAGTTGTTGCTAGTTTATCTGAGAGTATAGTTGCCCAATCCATTATTTCACTGTTACACGCCGCTTCCATCAAGGGAACCATTTCTATAGTGAAATTAGAAGAGTCTTGCAACCCCCACAATCTACACATCATTATTCCAGCATAACAATAAGGAGAACATAGGGAATCAACCGAGTACTTACCGGAAGATTCATGTTTGTGTTTTGCCAGATTTTGTCTCCAATCCCGGATGGGTTCGGATTCAACTTCATTTTCTTTTCGGAATTTCTCCAATAACGCCTTATTGTACTTCTTCTCTAGCTCAGGCAAATGATACATTTGCCTTAAATCATCAGCCTTGAATGACCCGAAAATTCTCCCGTCTCTGGTGTAGAAGGTTCTGTCCATGATTGGGATTTCCTCAATTGCCCACCGCACTACATCCGTATACGGAAGAATTTGTTCCCGAGCTGCTATCCGATGAAGGAAGGAGTCAGCTAAGTCCTTCAAAGTACCATCAGATTTCCGAGTTGAATCTGCAGAGGCTTGTACTGTTGTCACTTCAGGTTCTTCAACTTCAATCAAATTGTAGGTACTTTGCCAAGTAGTTTTTCCGAGACCAGAACATGTAGTATCAGATATCAATCCTTTCTTTTTATTTGTTGGATCAGCGACGCCTTGTCCTATGGCTGGCGCAGCGGAAGCGACTGTGGTTTTCTTAGATTTCTTCCCCATTCTGCTTGAGTTTTCTGCTTTGGATGAATTCTGCACAGGAGTGAAAATAAACGTAACACATAGAATTGGTAATGAAAATCCAATATGAGAAAGATATATTGATCAATGTGTGATGAGGGATTAACTTTTAAAGTGACCGCGGATACAATCTATGGGAAGATTTTAGGACTTACTATCACATTAAATGGCCGTTTAAAACCTGCCAATCCTTTAAATGCCCATCATATCATTAATCAGCTGAATGATTTATTTAAGCGTGCCTTGGATGTTTTGGCAGTTGAACGCAAGTAAATCATTGTTCGACAGATCAAGCTTTTAATATGAATTTATCGTAATATCCCTCCGTTTTAATGGCTTTTTTGAAATTTGTGCTTTTGGCTTTATCGCAATCGGGCGTCGGGGAAAACTTAACTCCTTATGTTGACACCTATCGCATCGCATCGAGAGTATGGGCACTCTATGAAAACATGGATAGCATATCGCCGATCGCCGATAGCAATATCGAATTGCATCGGAGTGAATTACCTGGGGTGCATTAAGAACGTGCATAGTATATTGCCGATCGCCGATAGCGATATCAGATCGCATCAGGGAAAACCAATGGGCTATTAAAGTATGCTTCTTATGTCATTGCGATATGCGATCTTGCGATCGCTTTATCGCAATGATAAAAGATTGATTATTTGTATTATTAAGATCAAAATGGGTTTATCAAAAAAGGTTTTCATAATGTTCTTCATTTTGTTTTCGGACCTTTTTTGAATAATACAATGTTGATACCAATCAAAACTAAAGGGACCCATTTCATATGATAGTTTTCCTAAATAAATAATGATATGAAATGGGGGGTTGTTGTAGAGCACAACAATTGGCGATTCACTGGAAGAAACAGTTATCTCTGAAAAGTATGGAAATACTTAAACTTTTTCAAAATAGAGTTCTCATTAAAGGGGAAAATTCTAATATAACTAGATATATATGCATTCTAAATAAAATGAATCTATGTTTGTTAATTTCCTCTCTTGTTTAAAATTAGATACATTCTAAGTTTTAAATTGGTGTTTATTGGTTTATAATGATAAAACAGAGAACCTTTCCAAATCAGCTTTTTAAAATTGACTCCTTTGTCATAGGTAGAGCCTCTGCTGCCAGCAAACGTTCATAGTTTCGACAGGGATACCTTTAAACCATATTATTGTCCATAGTCCCATCCATTTAAGAGTGTGATTAACAGAATGAATTCAAAACATGTTTTCACATTTTGTATTTCCTTTCTTTTTCTGTTATTGCTAAGATAAAAAGCCATTTTCCTGGTTTGGTGGCCAGCTATTGACAATGCCGTTCAGTGGTAGTAATCTAACCGAACAAGCTGGCTCGTGATGAGACCCCTTGTCTTATAATTCTAAGCCATTACCCTATTTTGGTATGCAGTATTGGTAATGTCGGTTAAACTATTTCCCTATGAACATGGTAAGCAGGCTTGTAATAAGACCCCTTATCTTTTACATAAGATATTTTAGAATTACACTCTGAGTAACCATAAACTTTGGTGAATGGGATGGACAATTTTCTCCTTAAGAGTAAATGGATGACAAGGTAAGAGTTAAAGATGCTGAAGTTGGATTAGTTTCTGTTTTGATATTGATAACCCTTTTGTGGCCAATCTGAAAACATAAAATGATTTATAATACTTCTAAACTTTGAGAAGGGTTCACAAAAATTAAATTGTGATTTTGGAAAGCAATTACACCTAGTTTCCTAGAAATTATCCCTCTTATGTAAGACTTCTATTATTTAAAAGTAAATATCCACACTACTTCTGTGGAACAACTTTCAAATACAGCAAAGGTCAATGGAAGATACCTTACAACTTTATTTTCTAATGGTCCTACAAACTACAAAACTCTATTAAACTAAAAAAAGGAGAAGGGGTTACCTCCTCAATTAAAGAATTTCTTTAAGATAAGGCCATTAACAGGGAGAGAATCTCTCAAACCTGATAAATCTTGTAATATGAAGGTCGAATGGCCTATCTTCTCACAGATCTGAAATGGCCCAAGCCACATCTTCTGGAACTTGGTGTGTTTTCCCTTGTCCTCATGGGCTTTGTCCCATTTCAGAACTAAATCACCGACTTGAAATTGTTTTGAACCGGATGAGACTGAATCAAAGGATGACTTGATGATTTGCTGATGTTTTGCATGAATAACCTTGGCTTTTTCCCTTTCCTCTTCTAATTTTAGAATTTGGTCATGTCTAAGTTGAATAGAAGAAGAAGGGCTTTCCTCAATAAACTGAACTAAGGCTAGAGAAGGAAGAACAAGATTTGTTGGTAACACTGCTTCTTTTCCATACACAAGGTTAAACGGAGAAGATCCTATGGAAGCCTTCTGTGTTATCCTATCAGCCCATAGTGCGAATATTAAGGATTTGTGCCATGTTTTATGGTTCTGTTCGATAGTTCGCTTAATAATTTTAATCAGATTTTTATTTGTAGATTCTGCTAAACCATTACCCTGAGGATAGTAATTAGCGGAATATTTTAATTTAAATCCTCTTTTAATAGCGAAATCAAACATAGCATTGCCTGAAAAGTAAGATGCATTATCAAAAACAAGAGCATTTGGGACACCAAACCTAGTAATGATGAATTGATCTATAAACTCAATGATTGCCTCAGAATTTGTTGTCTTCAAAGGAATTGCTTCAACCCACTTAGTAAAATAATCAGTAGCAGTAAGGATATACTTATGCTGTTTGGAAGAATGCAGAGTAATTTCCCCAATGATTTCCAATCCCCATTGCTCAAATGGTTGTTCAATGTTGACCGGCTGCAAAGGAAAAGTTTATTTTCTTTGTCTTCCACTAGAAGTTTGACAATTTTGGCATTTCCTTACATATTCATGAGCATCTCTAAACAGGGTGGGCCAATAATAGCTAGCATGAATGATTTTATGGGTTGTTGTGTCAGCTCCAAAATGTCCTCCTGCTGGTCCATCATGTAATTCCTGCAAAACCTTTTGTGCTTCAGGTTTTTCTAGGCATCTTAATAAGATTGAATCATAATTTTGCCTAAAAAGCACATCATCAATAATTGTGAAATTTTTTGCTTTCAATCTAATGGCCCTTTTGTTTTTGTAAGACAGGTTAGGAGGTGCATATCCATTTTTCAAATAAAAGATTAAGTCAGCATATTGTGACTCAAAACCAGTAATACTTATCTGGTTGATTTCTTCGGTTTGATCTGTATCACTTGATTCTGGAATGTTGGATGCTCCTGCCAATAACCTACAAAAACCTTGGCCTCTAACAATCTTTGCTGGTTTAATTTCTGAGTCATATTCTTGAAGTGTTGTAACCCAATTTGCCCTTTTTTCACCTAGTTCGCTTTCGATCAATAGTTGCCTTACTGCAGGGAAAGGAACTATAACTTTTGTGTGGGTTTAAAAAGGAAGGGTCTGTAATGTTTGACAGCTTTATATACAGAAAAGGCTTGTTTTTCTACTTCGGAGTAATTCAATTCAGCACCCTGAAGATTTGAACTATAAAATGAAATGGGTGCTTCCACATTGTGATCATTGAGCTGCGTGAGTACTGCTGCATAAGACAAGTTGGATGCGATAGTATACAATGTAAAATGATTAGAAAAATTAGGAGTATTTAAGGTTGGGGCATTGATTATTGATTGCTTGATTAAATCAAACGCTTCCTTTTCTGTTGATCCCCACTTAAAGACTGAATTTTTCTTAATCATAGTTTGAAGTGGCAAAATAATTTGAGAAAAATCTGGAACAAATCTTTTGACAAAATTGATTTGACCTAAAAATGACTGCATGGATTTTTTATTATGAGGGGAAGGGATTTCAGAGATTTCTTTGATCCGGTCAGGATCAATATAAATGCCACCTTTAGACACAATAAAGCCTAAGAGCTTTCCTTGGTCAAGAGAGAAGAAAGATTTTTTAGGGTTAAGAGAAATACCATATCTTTTGCAGCGTTGAAAGATTTGATTTAGATCATGCAAATGATTGGACTTCTCCTTAGAAAATACAGTAATATTGTCTAGACAGACGACTACTGTTCTATTAATCAACCCTTTAAAAGCTATATCCATCGCTCTTTGGAACGTCGCTCCCGCATTAATAAGTGCGAAAGGCATTTTCTGATACGCATATGTTCCCCATTTTGTTCTGAATGTGGTTTTAAGCTGGTCATCAGGATGGACCGGAACTTGGTTATATCCTGAGAAACCGTCTAGAAAGGAAATTAACTCAGAGCCTGCTACTGATTGGAGTATTTTCTCCATAGTAGGTAATGGGAAATTATCTTTTAAGCTCGCCTTGTTCAAATTTATGAAATCAATACAAATCCTAATGTCGCCATTTTCTTTCTGACTGGCACCATATTGGAGACCCAGTTTGAGTGCCGAACGGAAAAATAATCTTGGCTTTCAAGAGTTTGTTAAGTTCAGATTTTATTTGACTCTCTAAGTTCGGATGTATTTTCCTCAACTTCTGCTGAATTGGTTTCTGATCGGGAAGCATTGGAATGGTATGCTGGATGATGGATGTATCATATGTCTTTAGATCATCATACTTCCAAGCAAAAACCTATTTATTTTTTCTTAACAGTTTAATGAATGCCTCCTTCTCTTCCAAGGAAAGTCTTAATCCTAAATTAATGTTTTGAGGAGTTTTCTCAGTGCCAAGACTTATCAACTCAAACCTTAGGGTAGAACTTTGGGGCTTTGCATTAGTCACAGGTTTAAACCTGTCTTTAATATCATAAAGATCTTCAAGCTTTACCACAGGCTTAGGGATTGAGTTTTCCTCAGGTTTACCTCTCATTTGAAGGTCATGCTCGTTTTCCTCGATGATTTGATCATCATAGGACTTTTCGGAAGTTAAGAACTGTAAAATGTCTTCATCATGGTTGAACACTCTCCAATTCGTGACATTGTCAGGAATTGATGGCCTAAAAAGCAACTCTACTGAAAATCTATCTGGGCTGTAGTCATCAGAAGGTAGGAGCTTGGAGGCAACATTGGCTAGCAGGTCAGCTGCCGAATTTTGAGACCTGGGAATGGAAGAAATATTGAATGCCAAAAAGTGGGAGGTAAGTTCCTGCGTCAGTGATTGATAATGCTTGAGATGGGTGGATAGACAATGAATTGTATTCCTTACCTGTTTGATAATAATTTCAGAATCTCCGAAGACTTTCAAATATTGGACCTTAAGGCCGATGGCTTTATATAGTCCTTGGACTAAGGCTTCATACTCTACTGTGTTATTTGTGCATTCAAATTCTAACCTACAGGACAGCATTGTTTTTTCTCCTTGTGGGCTAATCAAAATACATCATGCTCCTGAGCCCTCACTAGATTTGGACCCATCGAAATATAACGACCAAAATAAAGAAGTATTAACAATTTTATTTACAGTTTTCTCAGTACCATTGAAACATCTTGACCTATCTGTTTGTGAAAAATTTTCAATCTGAGATGCAAAATGGTTTACTGAGAAAGGGGATGGCTGGGCAGCGAAGTTGCCAAAGAATGACTCTGATGAATAATTCCCCAAAATGTTGTTATTAAATGCTATTGGTTGGTTTTCTTGCTCAAACTCAGTAACTGTATGGGTCATATGTTTTTCTCGATCGATCCTTATTTGATTTGGCTTACCCTTATAGGGAAGCCACATATGTGACCAATCAGTAGAAATATACCCATGTAGTTTCTCAGACCAATCCCTACTCAAGATTAAACCGTAAAATTCAGGTATGTCGGCTATTAGGATATCAATCCTTTGTACTATTCTGGGATTAGCAGATAACCTGATAGTTACGGAATTAATCTCTCCCAAAACCTATACTTTGGTCCTGTCCAACTGTACAATATGAATAACAGACTTCTGGGGTTCAATGTTCAGTTTGGAACAAACTGAAGTTGGCATTATGTTAGAAGATGCCCCTGAGTCAATCAAACAGTTGTGCAGGTTTCTACTGTAGATCTCATAGGTTAGAAGGAAAGGTGGAGTATGAGAGTTCGATCTATCTCCTATTAGGACTGCATCAGTAGCTTCAACCATACCAGAAGGTGGTTGACCTGTATCGTTAGCAGCTTTAGCACTGGGAAGAGGTGAAGTGGGAACAGCATTTAATTCTTTGAGAAGCAATTTCTGCTGATGTTTTAATTTGCTAAGTTCAAACATGGTAATGTTTGCCTTAGTTTTCTTCATATCATCAACAATATTGTAATCCATCGAATCGGATACTACCAGAGTTTTAGATGTTGAAGGAGTATTTGAGGTTGAAGGTTGGTTTTGAGGAACTGTTGCAGGTGGCTTCTTTGTAGATACTTTTTCCTTTGTTGTAGCAGCACCTGCACTCCTTTTCTTTGAAGTTGCCTGAACAGGTTCGGAGGTACTTTTACTCCTAGTAGTGACAGGAAATGCTTCTTCTTCATTATCTGTATCGGAGTTAGGCAGTATGAAATCCCACATTCCATGACATTCAACAATTTCCTCTTCTTCATCAATAGGTGTAACTGTTTCTTCTTCTCCTTCTTCAAGATCTGAATCTGCATTTGATATAACATTTGGTGGTTTTGATTCAGTTTTCTTATAATTTCTAAAGGGTCTTTTGGTTGAGGTTTCGGCTACCTGTTTTTTGATTTCAACCATTTCGTTTGAAAAAGTCTTGAGGACCTTTTGCAGACCCTCCATGTCATATGGATCTTTTGGGGTTTTCTTCCTTGAATCATCTTTAAAAGAAACTTTTTTGGCTTTTCTGTCTTCCAGAACAGCTTTCTTTTCTAGAGCATTAATGCGTTTCTCCACAGCAAGTGCTTCTTTCATGTTTTCAGCTAAAGTAGGTTTCCCAGCCCTGTCTACAAAAATAGCTATATTGGCAGATAGGGCGGTTATATACCATTCGCTTCGAATTTGATCACTTGGTTTGGAGGCCATTGGGATTTTATTCAAGAGTTTATTGAATCAGGCGTTAAATTCCTTAATCGGTTCCCTATGCTCTATCCTAAGATTGGAGAGATCGTTTATTAGTGTAGCCAAAGACCTATCAGCTCCATACTTAGTAAGAAACTGCTCTTGGCAAGTGTTCAAACTGGTAATGGAACCAGAGGGTAAAGAAAAATACCAGGATCCTGCTAATCCTTGCAAGGTATAAGGGAAAAGTCTAACAACAACATCTTGTTCTGTTACTCCTTTCAAGTTGACTGCCAACATGAAGTTATTAATATGTTCTTCAGCTTGGGTCCCATCATCTGGGTTAAACTTGGGTACCCATTTTTCAGGAGCATCAGGTAATGCATGCAATGGTGCAGGCATGTTGACTGCACCAGGCCTGGTCCATGGATCAGCCATTATAACAGCAGTAGTAGATGATACTACTATTGAAATTCCAAATGTCTGGGAAGGAAATGATATTGCGGAGTGAGCAGCTTGGGATGTTAAAGCTCCTAATCCCTGATGAACAACAATATGTAATGGGGAGTGGATGGTTGACTTCGCACAGGGGAAAGTGAGATGGAGGATGTGGATGAAAGCTCTTCACTGTCAGATCCTTGAGTATATTTTCTTCGCCTTTTTACTCTTGGGTAAAGGGAAATTAGTGGGTTCAATACCGATCTTTTCGCTCTGAAGTCTGGTGAGAGGGTCAGATAAATTAAACTGCAAAGTCACACTGCTTTGTGATACCTCAGATTTCTGTGGTGAAATCGAGAAGCTCTGAAGTTTGTGCATAAGAGACTCGACTTCAGGGGATTCGAGACTTAATTGTTCTGGAGTATAATGGGTTTGAGCAGTGGTAGTTGATTCCTCTTCTTCTTGTTTGGATACTGGAGAACCAGCATGCAATTGGGAAGTACGAGGTGACACGGAGGGAGAATTACTCTTAGAATGGCCTATAGATTTGGGTTTGCTTGCCATTCACAGTTGAGGCCCTCCTTCTAGCGCCAAAAATGTTGATGCCCCAAAAATCGTTGTATCAACATTGGGGGATAACCACCCGGTCCGGACCTTAGTACAGCTCCTTTTCCGTTTGGAATGGTGGCTCTGACTGGGGATAATGGGACCAGTTTCCCAGTAATGGATAAACGGGATGAATGAATGATTGGTTGACTAATCTAATGATAAGCGAATAACTTAATCTATCGGTGAAATAAAAGAACTACTACTAATCCCAGGAACTATTGTATTTTTTAAAGTGTAGCGCTTGATGATCTATGTTTATAAACAGGCATGTAGATGACTCTATTCAATAAAAATGGACTTTTATTCATTCCAGAATTGCTCTGCTTAAATCGTTAAACAAAGGGATTAGCGCAATATTGCTACACTATATATATCATCGATATATATATGATCAAAGGAAAATCATCCCATAAACATCCAATAGTGGAGTGAATAAAGAAATGTTGTTAAAACACATACATATATTCGATAATAGCAAAGGAAATCAAATAACAATTCATATGAAAAGAATGGATTCAGACATAGATAATAGTAACATATGAGCTGCTAAACACTCCCAATATCAATCGCTCTTTGAGATTCTTCTTCCAACGTAGAAATACTTTCAAACAAAGACAGTAGTGCACATTTGCATAAAAGCTTCCTTGTCAAAATTAGAATGACTGGTCCAGTTTCATAAAAGAATATGGCTGAAGCATAATAGTGCAACTTCAATCTTTAAGTCAAATACAAAACTTTACGACCCTTTCTAAAAACATGAAAGGGTCTATAAATACCTAATTAAGCTAACTATCCATGAAACTGAAATCCTACTTAATTGGTATCAATTAATTTTGATCATATTTTCCTCAGCAACCTGGCAGTCGGCGGCATGAATCATCAAGTAGGTTGTTTGCCTTTAAATCTGAGCTGACTTATCAAGAGCATCAGCTCCACTTCGGGTGGTCTGTTGAGGCGAGAGCTAAGCTGAGCGGCATAGGTGGCATCCTGAATATCGGGGATGATATACCTGATTGCATCTGTAAGGCACTTGACGGCGGCTCTTTGAGTGTGTGGTTTTACCAAGAAGAACCAATAGGTGTCCCATGTTAAACTGTTAATTCCAGCAATTAATCTCCCCTTTTCCTCTAGATCTGGATAACATGACTGCTCCAATGTTTTCATCGCTTTCAATTTTCCTGGTGTGCATTGGGAAATCATGTTTGACAAGTAGAGAGTTAGGGGTGATTTTAGGGGCGAATGTTCGCCCTTTGGCGAAATTAAGGGGTTTTAAATTTTTAGTGGGCGATTATTTTGTATCATAGTACATTTTTACAAGTCACCTCAAATAGCCCACCTTCTTTTAAAGGAGAGGATAAAAAAGGTAAATTTAGCCCTTGAAATTAGGAGTTACAACTTTCCATTGGCCCATTTTCAAGAATAGGTTTTATTTAAGTGAATCCTAAATACCATATTTATAAAAGAGGTATGGTAAATTAATAAAAATATAAATAAATGAGAAGTATGGTAAATAAATAAAACATTTTTTATATTTACTCCATAAGTCACTTTATATACATGCAAGGGTGTAAACAAATAAAAATATAAATAAAGTGGAGGTATGGTAAATAAATAAAACGTTTTTTTATACTTACTCAAAAGGTACAGTAAATAAATAAAAATATAAATAAACTAGACGCATGGTAAATACATAAAACCTCTTTTTATATTTAGTCCATAACCCTCCTATTTATGAAGGCTCAAGAAAGAGGTTTTATTTAAGTGAATCCTATGGGCCAAATACCATATTTGTAAAAGAGGTATTGTAAATTAATAAAAATATAAATAAACGAGAGGTATGGTAAACAAATAATTTTTTTTTTTTTTTATATTTACTCCATAAGTCACCTTATATTTACAAACACTCAAAAAATGCATTATATTTAGGTGAAACCTATGGGCAAAATACTATGGGACAAATACCATGGACTAGATTGTTATTAATACCATGCAAAAAAACATTATTAACCCTAATATTAGTATTAATAAAAATAAAAATGGCACATGGTATTGACCCATGGTATTCACCAAAACGGCACATGGTATTGACCCATGGTATTCACCTGGAATGTAGCCTATTTAAATGAAATGGGAGAATTAAACCAACATAAATCCATCTTTACTCTCAATCTACTAACCCCCGAGAGGTATCAAATATCGTCATATGCAAACTAGCATAGAGTGAAAAAATATTTGATCCGATCAAGAGTAAAAATGGATGTTGTAATTTAATGTATGTTAAACATTTTAGCTTGGTTAAAATAAAAAATAAAATAAAAATCAACTATTAATTTTATTAATTTTTATAAATTACTAATAGTAATTTTTAAGATCCAGGTTTATAATTTTTATTTGTGTATTCCATAAACACAAGATTTTATAATTGAGTAAAATATTCGCCATGCCTGGTGAGAGATTCGCCAAAAAATTATATATACATATCATATTATTGATAAAATCGCCTTCCATTTTTCCTATATACCATGGAGATTCGCCCATTTATTATACATGTAAATTTAGGGGGGTTCTTAAAATTTTCCCTGTAGAGAGTGTTATTAACTAATTCGACCAAATTTCTTGTAGTTGATTTGCACCTTGAAACTGCCCTCTCTGCTTTCATTAACTGGGACTGCCATTCTGTAAATAATATATCTTTATGTGACTCTAAAATTCTTGGTAAATTCGCCGCTTGTCCCTGGTTGGTATCTTGCCAGTCAAGAAATGCAGCTATCGTTTCTTCAGCTTGATCCAATTCCGTCCTAGCCTTTTCTACTTTTTCATTTATTGATGCCGTTAATTCACATAGTGGCTCTACCTGGGCGATTTGTTGACATAGAAGTTTGATTTGTGCTATTAATGTTGTATTTATCTGTAGTACTCCTACTCTGAATTCAGTTATTTGTGGAACGCCCTTTGTCTTCTCAAGCTTTGCTGATAGTTGAGAAATTTGCTCATCTTTTGTTTTCAGCATTTGCTCATTTGTTGCCTTAAGTTGCGCCAAGGCCTCTGACAATTCTTTCTGCTTTTGAATTGCGCTGTGGTCAATCCTTTGTTTCTCTGCCTGCAATTGTTGAGTTAGTTGATTGTTTACTTGTTGTTGTGTCAACAATTGTTGTTCTGCCTGCTCCGCTTTCTACTTTGCTTCAGTTAGCTATGCCTGTAATAAGAAGATTTCTTGGTCTTTTGTTTTCAATAAAAGTCTCACCTCTGATGCCTTATCTATTGTTGCTGCTGAATAGGATCTAGCATATTGTGACAGTTTTGTCAGGTCATCAGAGGGGTCAAATTCCTCCTTCCAAACCACATTGCCCGTGACCGTCTGTTCTGGGAAAAGGGAAGGTTGATCAGTCCTTCTTCTCTTCCTCTGTCGTTTTACTACAGCTTTATGCCTTGGGCTGTAGAAGACATCCAAGGGAGGAATCTCTTCTACCTGCAAAATGATTTGATCGGAGGGGTCCTTTGGTATTATTTCTACTTCCTTTGAAATGGGTGGGCCACTGGTTCCACTTGGAACCTGTTGTGAAGTGGTTTCCTGTGTGTCTGCTGCTTTCGAAGTTTCGGTGTCCTTTGAACATTCCAGACTGCTGATAATAGAATCAAATTGCTGCCATTCCTGGAGCAATTTTGGATCAATATGAGTATCCACATTTACTTCAATGTTGGTCTGTTTCTGCTCTTTAGTCTGGGTCTCCTCCCGCACTTTCTCCTGCTCTTTAGTCTGAGTTTCCTCCTGTGGTTTTTCTTGTTCTTTTGTTGTAACAGGAGGTTCCTTTGACTGTTCCTGTTCAGGCTCGCTTGATGATGTTGTTGGGGTTGTTGATAACAGATCTAGAGGCAGGATTTGCAACCTCTGTTCTCTAAGTCTGTTGAATTCAACCAATCCTTCATCTTGATATTTCATTCGGGCGAATGCCTTAACCTGCATTATTGACTCGGCTAAGGAGAACAGGTCATCGAACATATCTTCTTTATGATCAAACTTTGCCAATTTGGCCTGTTCAAGTGCATTATAGGCAACTTTGTTGGGATCAAATTGCCTATTAGGGAGAGTTGCTAGAGTTAATGATTTTATCTTTGTAGCTTCCTTCTCTGCATGTTTGAAATCATGCAACATGTAGACAACGCATCTCAAAGGAAAAGAGGGCCAACCCTACTTCTTATTTTTCTTGAGGGTCTGTGTGACTCCCTCGGCAATGAGCTGATAAGCTATTTCCCTCGCCAGCAGTTTATCAGGTATGTACAAGGGAAGGACATGAGGTTCGGCTTGGCTACCGAAAACTCTTATATAAGTAATCTTCTCCTCCCCGAACCATCTTCCTATTGACGTCAAGTCAATCCCTGCTTGGTAGGAAATCTTAGGAGCAGGTTTATCAAAAATGGAGTAATGAATGGGTAACATAAAGCCATTGCAGACTTGGTATAAATGGTGCTTATAAGAGGATTTCCATAATTTCTGATGGTATATGTGAATAGGCATGGGGTCTTGTGATGTCCACCTCCAGCCGAGCACAGGAAATTCAGAATTAAAACACAAGGTATCTAAAATATAGGCACTGTAGTAGGATGGGGGAATTAACCTTTCAGTAACGCGGGTCTTACTTCTAAACTCAAGAACAGCTGTTGCTAGTTTATCTGAGAGTATAGTTGCCCAATCCATTATTTCACTGTTACACGCCGCTTCCATCAAGGGAACCATTTCTATAGTGAAATTAGAAGAGTCGTGCAACCCCCACAATCTACACATCATTATTCCAGCATAACAATAAGGAGAACATAGGGAATCAACCGAGTACTTACCGGAAGATTCATGTTTGTGTTTTGCCGGATTTTGTCTCCAATCCCGGATGGGTTCGGATTCAACTTCATTTTCTTTTCGTAATTTCTCCAAGAACGCCTTATTTTACTTCTTCTCTGCCTCAGGCAAATGATACATTTGCCTTAAATCATCAGCCTTGAATGACCCGAAAATTCTCCCGTCTCTGGTGCAGAAGGTTCTGTCCATGATTGGGATTTCCTCAATTGCCCACCGCACTACATCCGTATACGGAAGAATTTGTTCCTGAGCTGCTATCCGATGAAGGAAGGAGTCAGCTAAGTCCTTCAAAGTACCATCAGATTTCCAAGTTGAATCTGCAGAGGCTTGTATTGTTGTCACTTCAGGTTCTTCGGCTTCAATCAAATTGTAGGTTCTTTGCCAAGTAGTTTTGCCGAGACCAGAACATGTAGTATCAGATATCAATCCTTTCTTTTTATTTGTTGGATCAGCGACGGCTTGTCCTGTGGCTGGCGCAGCAGAAGCGACTGTGGTTTTCTTAGATTTCTTCCCCATTCTGCTTGAGTTATCTGCTTTGGATGAATTCTTCACAGGAGTGAAAATAAACGTAACACATAGAATTGGTAATAAAAATCCAATATGAGAAAGATATATTGATCAATGTGTGATGAGGGATTAACTTTTAAAGTGACCGCGGATACAATCTATGGGAAGATTTTAGGACTTACTATTACATTAAATGGCCATTTAAAACCTGCCAATCCTTTAAATGCCCATCATATCATTAATCAGCCGAATGATTTATTTAAGCGTGCCTTGGATGTTTTGGCAGTTGAACGCAGGTAAATCATTGTTCGACAAATCAAGCTTTTAATATGAATTGATCGTAATATCCCTCCGTTTTAACGGCTTTTTTGAAATTTGCGCTTTTGGATTTATCGCAATCGAGCGTCGGGGAAAACTTAACTCCTTATGTTGACACCTATCGCATCGCATCGGGAGTATGGGCACTCTATGAAAACATGGATAGCATATCGCCGATCGCCAATAGCGATATCGGATCGCATCGGAGTGAATTACCTGGGGTGCTTTAAGAACGTGCATAGTATATTGCCGATCGCCGATAGCGATATCGGATCGCATCGGGGAAAACCAATGGGTCGTTAAAGTATGCTTCCTATGTCATTGTGATATGCAATCTTGCGATCGCTTTATCGCAATGATAAAAGATTGATTACTTGTATTATTAAGATCAAAATGGGTTTATCACAAAAGGTTTTCATAATGTTCTTCATTTTGTTTTCGGACCTTTTTTGAATAATACAATGTTGATACCAATCAAAACTAAAGGGACCCATTTCATATGATAGTTTTCCTAAATAAATAATGATATGAAATGGGGGGTTGTTGTAGAGCACAACAGAACCACAAACAGAAAGATGTGGGATAGCATTTTAATGCAGAAGGACAAGAAAATATATGGTACATTGACAGTGGATGTTCGAAACATATGACAGGTGATAAAGAAAAACTTGAATCATATTCTGCTTTAGAAAAGGGAAAGAAAGTTTCTTTTGGAAATGATACTCCTGCAGCTATAAAAGGAAAAGGCACTGCTCAGTTAAAAGAAAAGGTCAAAGCTGGAAATGTTTTGTATGTTGATGGATTGAAGCATAATCTTCTAAGTGTCAGCCAGATGTGTGATCAAGGAACCGAGGTGATATTTAGATCAAACGGATGTCGTGTTCTTGATCTTGATACAGGTGAAACAGTGATCAAAGGTAGAAGAACTCCAAATAATCTGTACATATTTGAAGAAGGACAACAACATGCTATTTGAGCAAGGATGATGAACACTGGTTATGGCAGCGGAGGTTGGGGCATCTAAGCTTTTCACAAATAAGGAAAGCATGCAAATATCAAGTAGTTCATGGGCTTCCAGATATCAAAATTCCAGACAACACCATATGCAAATCATGTCAGTTTGGAAAGCAAACCACAAAATGTAAAAGAGGCATGCAAAGATGAATGTTGGGTCAAAGCAATGGATGAAGAACTTTAGCAGATCGAAAAGAAAAACACTTGGGAGTTGGTTCCTAGACCAAAGGATAAGAATGTTATAGGGACAAAATGGGTCTTCAAAAATAAGTTGAATGAAAATGGGGAAGTAATTAGAAACAAGGCAAGACTTGTTTGTAAAGGATATGCGCAGCAAGAAGGAATATATTTTGAGGAAACTTTTGCTCCTGTTACAAGACTTGAGGCCATCTGAATGTTCCTTGCTCTCTCAAGCTTTCAAAAGTTCAAAGTATTTCAAATGGACGTGAAATCAGCCTTTCTGAATGGAGACTTAGAAGAAGAAGTATACATTGAGCAGCCAGATGGGTTCATTCTTGGAAATGATCCAAATCTTGTATGCAGACTGAAAAACACTCTCTATGGTCTTAAACAAGCTCCAAGGGCTTGGTACTATCGTTTGGACAAATATCTTCATCAACAAGGTTTTTCAAAAGGATCAGCAGATAGCAATCTTTATATAAAAATTGAAAATGACAAATTGCTAATACTTGTTGTGTATGTAGATGACATTATCTTTGGTAGCAATGAAGAATCTATGAGTCAAAGCTTTGCCTTGGTGATGCAGAAAGAATTCGAAATGTCCTTGCTTGGAGAATCGACATATTTTCTTGGCCTGCAAATCCAACAAAAGGAAGGAGGGATCTTCTTGTCTCAAACCAAGTATTTCAAGTAGATTTTGAAGAAATATGGCATGGAAGATGCAAAACCAGTATGTACACCCATGGTCACATGATGTAGCCTCAGTGCAAATGATGAATCAGCAGCAGTACATCAACCAACCTACAGATCTATGATTGGAAGTCTACTTTATTTGACAGGTACCCGACCAGACATCATGCATGCAGTGGGAATAGTTGGAAGATTTCAGGCAAATCCAAAGGAAACTCATCTTCAGGCAGTAAAAAGAATCTTCAAATATCTTCAAGGGACTCAAAATTATGGCTTATGGTATCCTAGAGATACAGATCTCACACTTCATGCTTATACTGATGCAGATTGGGCCGGAAGCATGGATGACAGGAAGAGCACAAGTGGTGGTGCATTCTTTATGGGTTCCAAATTAGTATCTTGGTTCAGCAAGAAACAGATTTCGATTGCCTTGTCTACAGCTGAAGCAGAATATGTTGTTGCTGCATCTTGTTGCACTCAACTCCTTTGGATGATGTAGACCTTGCAGGATTTTCAAGTCACTTGTACACCGCCCATCTCCATCTTATGTGATAATACAAGTGCAATCAACATTTCAAAGAACCCAGTCATGCATTCAAAAACCAAGCACATACCAATCAAGTATCACTTTCTCCGGGAACAAGTGCTTGAACAAAAGGTCAAGTTGGAGTATGCTCCTTCTAAGGAATAGGTTGCTGATATACTCACCAAACCATTTCCTAGGGAGACCTTTGAATACCTCAGGCAAAAGCTGGGGTTGTTGATGCATCATCTTGTTGTTGAATCTCTTCTGATTGTTGGTTGTACGCAAGGTTCATCTGAAGTATATGCGTACATGTGCTGGGTTGCGGATTGGTCAAAGATCGAATGGCACAGGTTCAGGGGAAGCATATCATGCATTGTTGGCATTATGGAGGAAGTACAGAAGGAGATCATGGATGCTGGTCTGAATATTGTTGCAATACGTCTCTATCTCTTTCATGGTCATTTATGGTGTTTGATGGATTATGGTTCTTCTTTGCAGATCTGGTTTATAGTCAGGGGGAGCATGTTCTTAGGGGGAGCATAACCCTTTGCCCTTGATGTCAAAGGGGGAGAATGATTGGTTGTTGTTGCCATCAAGTCCAAAGGGAGAGATTGTTGGCATTATGATACATATGTTGTACTTGATGGCAACCCACTCATCTCAGATGATAAATTATAGTGCAGCAAATTTCACGCACTTTCATGAAGATAAAAGTTTCTTTCATGAAGAAAAAAAGTTTCCTTCATGTAGATAAAAGTTCAAGCACTTATATGCAGAGAAAAGTTTACTTCATGTAGAGAAATGTTCACGCACTTTTATGCAGAGAAAAGTTTATTTCATGTAGAGAAACGTTCACACACTTTTATGCAGAGAAAAGTTTATTTCATGTAGAGAAAAAGTTCATGCACTTTCATGCAGAGAAAAGTTCCTTTCATGAAGAGAAAATTTCACGCACTTTCATGGATGGCTCATGGTATTAGTCCGACAGTTTTTGATCCTATGGTTTTGGTCCGTGGTATTGCATCCAAAAGTGTTGATCTCACGCACTTTCATGGTTGGTTCATGGTATTAGTCTGACAGTTTCTGATCTTATGGTTTTGGCTCGTGGTATTGCATCCAAAAGTGTTGATCTCACACACTTTCATGGTTGGTTCATGGTATTAGTCCAACAGTTTTTTTGATCCTATGGTTTTGGACCGTGGTATTGTGGAAGGCCTAAGACTATAAAAGAGGAAGGAGATCATTTGGCAAAGGATCATCGAATGAATTGAATATCTAATAAGTGCTAGATCTGAAATATTTGTGATTGGGTTATGGTGCAGATCTGGATCTGAATGAAGGAGGAACCTTAGCGCATAAAGGAGGATAAGTTCTTTTGATGGGTCATAATCTTTATGCTTGAATAATAGTATCTTTGCATGATTTTGATTTGTTATATGAGGCGCATGCTTGATCTATAAATCTGACAATCTGGGTTAATTAGTGTCTGAATATTTGAAAGAAGGAATTATCCTTTATAGATATGCACGCAGGTTTCAGGTTGTTGAAGTAGCATATATCTTTAAATTATGATCTAGCTGCCTCTGTCTATTGCTGCAGTATTTTGGGTTCGGAATTTGGTGTGTGGTTACTATTACTGTGTTCTGGGTACAGCTATCAGAGAAGTGTTTACTTGATTCAGTGCTAATTGGGAAAGGAGATTGTTTGATGCATATATACTTGATGATTGATTGATGTTCATGGATCCAGTCTGAAAATTTATGAAATGTGGTCCCTGGAAGAAAGAGAAGGTTGTAGCCTTCAGTAGGCCAGCACCTATGTACTAGTATCTTGGCTAGTACAAGAGCTAAGGGGGCTGTAGCTCCCTTCCAGGAGAAGCCGGAGAACGAGAGAGGGTTGTAGCTCTCTGCAGGTTGTAGCCTGTGTACTGGTAAAGGACTGCACCAGTACAAAATAATTGTAAAAGGAATTTTCTAATTGAAAGAAGATAGAGACATATTGCAGCAGGTGGTTTTCACCCACATTGGGTTTCCACCTTATATCTGGTGTTCTTTTGTGTGACTATTTGCTTTTCTTGTTCCTGCTCATTATTTTATGATACTGACATACAAAGTAATGATCAATATTTGAAGAATTATTCAAAGTATAAATAAAGAAGATATATTGAAAAGAATTTGATAATACTGATTCACCCCCCCCCCCTCTCAGTATTATTTCCAACAGCTTTAGTGCTTCCCACACCTCCACCTATAGGGAAAGATGCCCTAAAATTTGGCCAATAGGATACCTTCGTCTCATGGAGGTAGTCGAGTCTTTAGCTTCTTGGTAATCGGTTAACAGTACCAAGCACTATACAGGTTGGGTAGCCCCATATAGTACCACACGCACTGAGCCTAAGCCGAACCCCCTCTGAATCGGGTCTCTATGTTGCCTGGATTGTCTTTTCCGTGGACTGATTGAAGGATTTGAAGCACCCTAAAAGACAACTTCTATGTTTTAAAATGTAACATGACCATGGCGACTTATTGGATGCCTACCCCCAACAGTCCTAACCTAAACTATAAATTGTTTTGTGGCCCATGTGGGGAAATTTAGTTTGTTCAAGTTATGATTGCTTTTACGTGTCTTCCTTCACTTATGGTGTGAAAAACTAAGCTTAAATAAACTAAGTACAAAAGCTTTTTACACTTGATTCCCTTTGTTCAAAGTTTAGAGTAGCTTAGTGTGTGTAGTGAAATGTGTGTGTAAGTGGCAGAGTGAACATACAAATTTTGTAGTCATGTGGATATTCGATGATCCTTTTCAAATTCATCTACTTACACTAAATTATGTTTGTTCCTTACCTGCAAATAAAATAATGTGTGGTTGATGGGCCACTTACTTCCTTCCTATTACACTATGTGAGCCTAAACAGGGAGATGAAAAACTGAGTGCTTTGAGAAATATTTCATATGCAAGCCCAAGATCGTCTAAAAGACGCAAGGGAAGCAAGGGCTACTCCCTTTCTTTAATAACACCAATTCCTAGTCCCAATTCTAATGAAGTAAAAATGCTTTGGTTAGTAAAAAAATATGAGTGAATTATGGGCCACTTACTCCTTTTCTAATTAAGCTATGTGACTTGGGTAAAATAGCAAAACAAATTGAAAAAATGTGTCGATTATGGCCACTTACTTTTCCCCTTAATTAAGCTATGTGTGAAATGTAAAAATTTTAAAGTAAAGGCTAAGTAATTGCCCTACTAATACTGATTATTAAAACAATCTGAACTATATGGAAAAAAATTGCAGAGGTGAAGGCAATTCACTAAAGGTTGCCAGTCACCCATGAAAGAAAAATTACAATGATTGTTTTTGTTCTCTATAAACCGTGGGGTTAGGCTCTGCACAAGCGAGCGAACCGTGTGTCAATCTGCAAGAAAATGATAAGTGTTAAGCCAAATTATAGATATTAAGAGTGAGAATGATTATAAGCAATATGCATTATCAATGTTCTAAATTTAAACTTATATGATTAAAGAACAATGTATTTTATAAATGATACTATACTATAAATAATTTGACTAAAATTTACAATCTCACTAAAACAAATTAGTATTGAAGAACTAAAGGCAAAATTTATACCTTTATCATAAATTCAGTTAAATTAAATGACATCCTAAGCAATAACACAAGGCCATGTGCAAGGAAATTAAAGTAGAGTATAAAGAAGTATCAAAGTACTTTGTAAAATAAATGTAGAGATAAAAAATTATACTAATTATATGTTATTAGTCAATCCAAAATGCATTATGTAATATTTTTTCTCAAAACTTTGGAAATGAGTGGATCTTTATGGTAGGAATGTAGCTTGAATACAAAAGAGGAATAATCAAGAGACCAAGTCTACTAGAACCATTGTCCATACCAAGTGAGTGTTGGGAAGAGGCCATAATGGATTTTATTACAATTATACCAAAGTATGAAGGAACAAATTTCATTATGGTTTTGGTGTTTTGACTTACAAAGTATGACCACTTTTATAGAAAAGAAGCATCAAAATGGTTTCTGAAGAACAATCTACAAAGGAAGAAAATCACTGTCAAAGTAGAAACCCACCATGAAAAGCACTGCAGACATGATGAGCAAGAGACAACATTTAGAATAGTCTCATTCACCCCTTACTGCTCACTCAAATTTATTAATATATCCAATATATATATATATATATATATATATATATATATATATATATATATATAAGATAACTATCTTCGTCAATACAAGAAAATTGGATAAAGCCACCGTATAAGATGACTCATCAATAGTATAATGATATATCTTATATATCGTTAAATCAATAAATCAAAACAAGATCCAATAAGACCCTTGGATAGTTGGTTCACTCATATTAATTTTGAAGCAGAAAATATTCAAATAAAAGAATTATATTTTCTGAGGCCTAGTTTAGAGGGATAATTATTTAGTATGACCCGTAATGAAATTGTAATGTTCCATAATTTAAATTATATATTTAAATATGATATAGATTTAATACATTAAAATTTTTATGATATATTCCATTAAATAAATTCAATAATTTAAAATTATAATTATCTCAATTTCACATGTTGAATTAAAAAATCTTAAAAAAACAAAAAATCTAATTAAATATAAAAAAAATTAATGCATCAAAAAAATTATGATGCATTCCATTAAATAAACTTAACAACTTAAAATTATAATTATCTCAGTTTCACACATTGAATTAAAAAATCTTAAAAAAACAAAAAAAAAAAAATATATATATATATATATATAACAGCGTTAAACTACATTTCATGTTAAAATTTATAATGAATTATATAAATATCATTAAACTCATCATAGAATTTAGGTAAAGAATTGAAAAATTAAAAAAAGAAACAACTCGTAAAATTTAATAATTTTAATAATTACCTTTTTAATTTTGGACAATCTTTTACAGTATTTAACGAAGGAGGAATTGCACACTATGAATCCTTAGTATCCTATCCATGTTGGAGAGGAAAAAAAAAATTGTTCAAATTTCTAGCACTGTTCTATTGATTGCTCCTACTGATGGGGATGAACAAAAATGAGTCTAATCCTATATCCAATATAATTCTATGTATAGTATTCAAAATTTTCAATGTAAGAAGTGTATGTATGAATTTGGGGTAATACTTTGAAAAACTAAAGGCATTGTTCTTTGTCTTGTAAACTTCACTTGATTTGTCTATAGATCTTCCAGTCTACCATCCACCATAGTTGTAGACTTTTAGTGCCAATAGTAACCCAAAAATGTCTTTGCACCATCCACACTAGGGAAATAAGGTGGTTCAAAATATATCTGACGCAGGGCATCACAAGCACCTAGATATGATGGACCCTTCATTTCAATGCTCCATGGCTGTTACTACCAGTTGCTAATATGAGAAGAAAAACCTTTTCACCGCGGCTTCTATTGCCTGGAAGGCCAACAGAACATGTATTGTTGCAACATGATAAGCACCTAAAGTGTTATGTGAGTGAATTCCATGTGAAGAAACAAATGCATAAGTGCCTCCTAGAGCCTTGGTCCACCCTTTGGATCAGCCTCAACACCCATGACTTTGGGCACCAGATGTCTTAGTTCCTTGCATGCATTTGTAAGGTCTCCAAGGGGGGCAGACCGAAGGCAATATGCACCTGCAAGTGTACTAGTGCTGCTAATTGCCAACTGGTGTTTAAGGCAAAGGAAATCATCTAGGTCCATCACTAGAAGCAAATTCACAATTTCTATGAGCATGTTCCACATCCTTTCAACCATCCAACAGTCTGTGGATGCTCCTACGAAATCCCCAGAGTCTATTCTTTGATATATTCTGTGCAACAATTCTTGGCCTACAAATACCCAGGCCTCAAAGATCTGGAGGACATTGCAAAGTTTGGCATCTTCTGGATTATGGAACTGTTTATGTTGTTTTGAGGAGTGCAAATATCTTGGCTTGCAGATTCTATCATATTCAAAAATAGGTTTACCTGACATATTTGGTTCCCCCAGACCTAAAGTGAAGGGATTCCTCTACATATGGCCTTCAATGGCAAGCCATATTCTAGAAACCATAGCTTCAGCGCTTTTCCATGTACCCAAATGAGGAAGTAAGCTCTCTTCACTTGTTCTACTAACCACAGGTAAAGCACCAGGTCTCTGCCATACCTCATGGAAAACTTTCCTAGCAAGAACACCACTACTTATTGACAACTGAAGAGTGGGAACATGCTTGTCATTTTCACAAATCATTGAAATCAACTCAATCTGGGAACTAATTAAAGATTCAAGCCTTCCATTCCTCTTTTCCAATGTAAGTCCTTGTGTCACAGAGGACAGACAAAACAAGCCGAAAAGTAATCTCCAATGACTGTAAGGCAACCTTTACCAACCCCTCTCTAGACCAACCAGGCCATTCCTTGAATTTCCACATGGCACTGAGCTCGAGGAGATGCACATACTTCTCGTAACCTGCACACTCCATTGGGGGGGGCTCTATGGACTCTTCAACAAAGGCAAAATAAGATTCCATTTATTTACAGGACATATTTTTTCCCTACAAACATAACCAGGAGAGTAAAGACACTAATGCTCTCCATATACCATAATCTAAAAAGGACAACATAATAATAGAATAAACACTAAAATCCATTTTAAACACTAAAATTTTAAAAATTGGAATAGAATAAAATGTTCTTAAATCCCTGATATATTTAAAAAGTTATATATAATATGTTACTGGACAGAAAACATATCTATTTGTTGCAACTCAACTTTTTCTGTAGATGATAAAAACTCAACACAGATCCAATATATTGAATATAAAAAGACATAAATTTCATGCAACTCAAATCCACTGCAGACTGATTTTTATTTTTTATTTTTATTAAAATAAGCTTGTATTTTTATTATAAAATAAGCTTGTATATTTTGTATATTATTAAGTATATAAAATAAGCTTGTAAAATAAGCTTCTTATTATTTTTATTATTGATTTTTTTTTTTGTCACAAGCTTGTAAGGATGCAAGACAATGCTATGGCTGAGAATTGCTGGCAAAATGCTTGAGAAAATTTCTCCACGAGAAAAATAGGAGTATGTCTAGTGACTAATCTGGGTGTGCTTTGTATGAGAAACAAGAGTGTTGATATTGATGTCAGTTGGAACGATCTTCTCAAGATGATTTTTGTGCCCTAAGATTTCTTCATGGTGGCCCAAGCAAATAACTGTAAAGAAATTGCTGTTGTAGAAAATCACATTATGTTTATTTTCAAATAAATGATATAATTAAATACTTGTCTGAAGTAAAATTGATTTGTTCTAGTTCAAAACAATGTGTTGCTTCTAATATTTGAAGTTTTCTTCCTTTCATTGCAGTTTAACACAAAATATTTCTATAAGATTGGAATTGGAAACACAACACGAGAGTTTTCATTCTCAACTCCTCCAAGACCTGGTCCTGACACGGCATACACTTTTGGAATTATTGGTATGGGCACTAAATTTATCAACCAGTGTTGTCATGAGTTATTTGTGTTGCCAGTTATATTGGTCTAGTTAACTTTTTCTGCAAAGTATATTGTTCTCTTTAAATTGATACTTCCTTTATTTCTAAAATTAAAGTCCCTTATATATGGTGCAGTCATATTATATATAAGCCCTGAGTGATTACAGGAAATAGCTTATACTTTCCTAATCCTAACAGATTTAAACAACAGAGTTTGTCTGGTAACTAACCATCAAGGTGTTCATACTAGCGTTGGGAATGCCCAAAGATAAAGAACGTACATTATATAGCAAGTTTCAATATTTGTAAACTATTTGCATGAACCGCACATATCTTCGAGCTAAATATGATGTAAATACAGGTGCAGCTGTTTTTGAGTTTGCTGAAATTAATTTTCTACAATGTTTGTTTACACGAGCTGAGCTCATTGCTCTTGCTCTACACGGTGTCAGTCATATGGTGCAGTCATATTATATATAAGCCCTGAGTGATTACAGGAAATAGCTTATACTTTCCTAATCCTAACATATTTAAACAGCAGAGTTTGTCTGGTAACTAACCATCAAGGCGTTCATACTAGCGTTGGGAATGCTCAAAACGTTTTTGAGAACCTAAATCCAATTTTAAATATAAAAACATATAACCAAATACATATATAAAATAATTAATTGACTGATTACTATACGTTAGCATTAATCCCTATTTATCGCATTATTAGATTAAAAAATATATAAATTTCATAATCGAATTATCTAATTATTATAAATAGCTACATATAATAGAATTAACATAATTTCATTTATTTTTATTTATCTTTTAGTTAGAAGAAAATTCTCCATATTTAGTTAAATATTAAACTTATTAGTCACTATTTAACTAACTAAGTTATATAATTAATACTCTTTTATAATAATTCCTATAGTTTATATTAGAGTATATTAATTTTTAGTTTTAGTTTAGGTTAAAAGAAATAAATAGACCTAACAACTAACTAATTTATTATTTAATTTATTAACCATTTAATTTTCCTGTCCTTATCTTTTGGTCAAGTTTGTTGCCCAGTCCATTGTAACCAATTCTTTGGTCAATAGTAACTATTTCTTCTAGCTATTGTTTGATCTACTCTCCCTATTTAAGATGTAGCCACGATCTGGTTATTCATCTTAACCTGATGATGAACCACACTTGCTGGTTCTAAAAAACTCTCGTCAATAAACTTTTTTAAATATAAAAAAATTACACTATATGACAAGTTTCAAATTCTATAAAATGCATCCTAACCACTAATACAGGACCCTTCAAAGATAAAGAACGTACATTATATAGCAAGTTTCAATATCTGTAAACTATTTTCATGAACTGCACATATCTTCGAGCTAAATATGATGTAAATACAAGTGCAGTTGTTTTTGAGTTCGCTGAGATTAATTTTCTGCAATGTTTGTTTACACGAGCTGAGCTCCTTGCTCTTGCTCTACACGGTGTCAGTCATATGGTGCAGTCATATTATATATAAGCCCTGAGTGATTATAGGAAATAGCTTATACTTTCCTAATCCTAACATATTTAAACAGCAGAGTTTGACTGGTAACTAACCATCAAGGCATTCATGCTAGCGTTGGGAATGCTTAAAATGTTTTTGAGAACCTGAATCCAATTTTAAATATAAAAACATATAACCAAATACACACACACACACACATATATATATTGCACAAGAGTTAAATAATGTCAACACATAAATATATATTTTTTCTGTTAACAAAGTGAACAGATATAAGCTAAATATACGGTGGTTGGTGCACACATAAATACATCTTAGTGAAATAGAATATAAAACTTTTATTTTTGCTCCCCTTGCCCTGTAGCATGTATGGGACAAAAATTTTCAGTGAGGAAACTTTAATTTTCGTCTTCCTAACCCTGTAAGATGTATGTGGCAAAAGTTACAAGAAGACTCGTACAAACAATTTAATGGATATTTGGTGTTTCCTCAATTATGTTGTTCACAATCTGCTAGATGAAAGGCTCAGTTGGAAAATTGATTGGGGTAAATTGAAGCAAAGAGGAGTTGATTGCGGCCTTTTCAGACCTGGTTATGAAAATTGCCTAATTGGGTTACCCTGCCATGGAAAGAATCTCATCCGGCTTACTCTGTATAGCTGAGCCAATGGAAGATCTTGCCATAAAGTTGACAGGTAGAGAGAGGCTCCAATGGCTATTGTATCTTTTTTTTAATCTATACGATGTGCGATGATCATGATCATGGGAGAGACGAATTGCCATTTTCTTGGGAATTTGAGACAACCTTATCTCTTTACCAAAGGTGGACAAATTGAATTTCCACACAGTTTATAAACATGTTTATCGATTGTACGTTTTTTCAGACTCAACAGTTCTTCTTGGGAATTTGAGACAACCTTATCTCTTTACCAAGGTGGACAAATTGAATTTCCACACAATTTATAAACATGTTTATCGATTGTACATTTTATCAGACTCAACAGTTCTTCATGTTTATGTTTGAGTATGGGATCTGAGACATGATTCATGTTCTGGAAAGGGAATCAAATGATTAGGCTTGAAATATTGGGTTGATTAAACATACCGGAAAGCGAATGTAATGACTAGGCATCAAATAATTGGACTGATTAAAAATACGGGAATGCTACATTAATTTTCATGGTTATGTTATGGTGGAGGAATTATATCGTTTAGTCTAAGGGAGAGGCAAGAGCCAAGTAGGCAGTTTGAAAGCAGCATGATTGCATGCATATGGGACAATATGAAATGAAGGAGCCACAACAAATTTGAGATGCTTGTGGATTTGCAGGCCCGGTCCAAGCCTCAGCCTTGGAGTTATCCTTACATCAATACGAGTTTTCCATATCCATTTCGGAGTATGGAGGCTCAACAGTGAGCGAGGAAGAAGGATAACCCAAAACTCCATCCTGGAAGTCAGCCTGCGCCAGCTATATCATCTCCAGGTATGAGTGGAGAGTTAAATCCTCATACTTTTCAGTCTGGTGGGCGTGATATGCCTAAGTTTCAGTTTGTCTAAGTAGAAAAGGCAGGGGCAGAGTGTGGATATTTGATTGCCAAGCTGAAGAGGATCCAGGACAAGTCTTGACTGAAAGTTGGCTAAGAGGATTACCTTTCATGCTGCAGGGCACTACCATAAGGGAATTTGTTGTTGTGGGTCATTGCCAGAATTGCAGTTAGCCTGTTGCGTACATCTGTTCGAGCCTTTTCTTTATTTTGTTTCCTTTGAATTTCGGCATTATGGAAGGAGCCTGTGCTGGAGGGTTATCTTGTCTACCTTCAATCAATAAAATGGCCAGAACCCACATGGCCAGTGGAATAAGAAGTTTGCCATATTTACATGCAATTCCTGGAGTTAGAAATTCCTCAAAAACTGTATTTTGTTGCGCAAGACAGAAGTCGAAAGAACCTTTGTTGCATCGTCCCGCTAGTTTGGGTTTTAGTTGGGGGTTTCGTGTTGGGAGTTTAAGGCAGCTATGGAAACTTCACAGTTCTTGACAACTATGAGAATTCTGAGGCAGAGGAATTTGAAGTGCTCAGAGCATTTGAAATACCTGTTTCAAAGTAGATGGGGTGCTACATGAACTGCGGGGATCACCCTCTGTAACCTCTGTTCGCTGGAGCTCCTTGGGAATTTGTTCAATGGTTGAATTGCTGGAATTTTGGATTTGAGCAGATAATGAGGGTGGTTAGTGATGCGTTTATGAGGGTCGAACCAGCGATCTATGTCTTGTCCTAAGGCTTCTACGTTCAAGCTTGAAGTACAGTTGAGTTGGTAAATGTGATTAATACACCTAAGTCGTCGCTGCAGTGGAGGCAGGCAGCTAGACGGGCAGGAACACGGCAGACAGCAGAGTCGCCGGAGCTTGGTGAGATGTAATCGTCGGAGGTTGGAGATGGATGCATGGTCGGGTCACCCGCTGTAACATGTAACATGCATGCATCCATGGTCGGGCCGGAGATGTAACATGTGATGACGTAAGGAGGGTTGTAGGGACATAGCATTTATATTTCCATGGAGGTGGAAATAGCGCTCACCCGTTTTGACAGCCCAGTGACAGCCTGGTCTACATCCATTGAATGTACATAAGTATCGGTGGACTAATACATTGACGTCATATGGTTCGATGTGACATACAATCGATTTTGGCGTGCTTTGTCGTTGTAATAGATGTCGCTAAAAATTAATAAAAATGCAATAACAATGTATTTGAATCTGCCATCCATTGAAATAATGGTGTATCAGCGGTGACACGTTGTGGCTTGCCATATCGATGTATTGGATTCAGGACTGGAATTTCAAATCCCTCCTCATCAAATGAGAATTTCATGATGTTTTTACATTTTATATGCTTTTCACTTTACATTTTACGCTAATAAACCACTTTTCATGCTAATAACCATAAAATAAACAAGTAGCATTAGATCTTGCAGCATTTAACTCTTTTATGTAATAATCCAGCCATAATTCTATGTTTGTTCATAAAGCTTTAGGGTAGAATCATACATATAGTCTTCAATACATTTGTAGTGATGCTAGTGAGCAGTGTACAACATCCGCAACTTGAATAAAGCATGGTTATCCAAGCCTCACAATGTGATTATAATACTATTCAGTTGTATGTTGTTGAAGATCTAGTGGAATTATGGCAATTTACTAAAGTAACAACTACCAGTGTTTATTCTTGCTTAAAGCAACATTCCTTAAACCAAATTACCAAATTTGTGCTTATAATTGCAAACTTCCAGACTTTACATAGATATATCCATCTTTAACAAAAACAAATGGCTGAAATATCAATAGGTGATCCCCAATCTAGACAGCCTTCAAGTAGCAAAACACTTGAAAACAAATATGGACAACGTTGGACTTTTAGTTGACCATTCAATTATAAATCTTCACCATTCAAGCAGGAGGATCAAACAATTACAAATCGTTATGGTAAATTTATCTTTGGGTTGACAATTAGATGATCTCAAACGTTGCTAGAACATTAATTTAGGGTTTTTTTTTAAATAGATGAAGACCAGAGTTAATTCATAAACAACGTCTAGCATATACAGATCCTTCTAATCCCTATACAAACCCAGATTGAAGTGATTTTCCTTCTAAAGAGGCTCAAAAAATTCTAATCACGAACCTTTTTCATTCTTCTGTAATATTTTATGTACTTTTACCAATGGCAACACATTTGCAACAATGTACAGAGGACAAAAAGTTCAAACATTTCCCAGATTGAAGTGATTTTCCTCATAAACTCCAAAAAAAGGAAGGGAAAATTCTAATCAAGAACCTTTTTCATTCTTCTAAAGAGGCTCAGAAAATTCTAATCACTGACTTTTTTCATTCTTCTAAAGAGGCTCAAAAAATTCTAATCACGAACCTTTTTCATTCTTCTGTAATATTTTATGTAGTTTTACCAGTGGCAAAACATCGCAACAATGTACAGAGGACAAAAAGTTCAAACATTTCCTAGATTGAAGTGATTTTCCTCATAAGCTCCAAAAAAAGGAAGGGAAAACTCTAATCACGAACCTTTTTCATTCTTCTAAAGAGGCTCAGAAAATTCTAATCACTGACTTTTTTCATCCTTCTAAAGAGGCTCAAAAAATTCTAATCATGAACCTTTTTCATTCTTCTGTAATATTTTATGTAGTTTTACCAGTGGCAGCACATCTGCAACAATGTACAGAGGACAAAAAGTTCAAACATTTGTCAATCTGGAAACACTATTTTTAACATATTCCGATCTATAGGTATATTATATGTGAAAGTTCTCAATCTTCCCTCACTAACAACCTCGAATTCTAGTTTTATTACAATTTCCAGATCCAAAAAAATAGGATCCGTTTGACTAAAATTAAAAAGAAATATCTGTTTTTCATTTTTTTAACTTAATTAAATAAAAATAAAAATACAACCGACACCAGTTAGTTTTCAATCTAGTTTTATTATAATTTCTAGATCCAAAAAATTTATGGTGAGACTATTTAAACAATGAAAACCATGCAAATGTAGTATAAATAAAACATCTAGTGGGATTTTTCCAAACTGTAGTGTATTTCATTGAAAGTCAAACTTCTTAGACAAAATACAAAAAAGATTTTCAATAATATATCGTGATTATACTTCATTTAAAGTCAAACTTTCTAGAGAAACTACAAAAAAAAAATCAATAGGAATATATGAATACAAAGATTCGTTGTTAAACATAACCTAGAAGAACTTTCAAAGCTCAAGAGTCCTTCTTGACTTTGCATCTTTTCATAGCTCATATACTACATGTCAATCAACATTAGATGATTCAGGTCCATTCAAAGATATTCTCATTAAAGCATTTAGTGTATCCAACCTTAGCCTTGATTTTTTGATGTCCTTGCTGATGTTTTGTTTAGAAAATCCCCTTTCACAATCTATTGTACTTGCAGGAATAGTGAGCACAACTTGCCATCATTTCATCATATTAGGATAAGTTTTGTGTCATTCTTTTGTGTTACAAAAGACTTTCCACGCTTCTTTCATAGAAAAACCCTCACAAGGCAGATTTAATGAATCAACAAAAGGGTGCAACTCTCTTTTACAAGCTTTAACATTAAATAAAGCTACAAATCCAACATCACTTGATATGGTATGTTGCAAATGTTGAAAAAGATTTAAAATCCAACACTGAATTTTTCTCACGATTACGACGCTCTTCTGGATAATAACAAGGGTTGAACGATTTTTCTACATTAAAAAGATAAAGGTCTAGAAATCTTTCATTTAAAGAGTCTATGAGAGTATCTATATAACCTTCTATGAGTTGTTGACAACTCTCTTACGTACTTTCAATACCAGCTTTCTTAGATTGTTTCCTTGTTTCACCGGATTCAATATCCATGGCTGAGATAGAGATGTATCATAATTCATGTTTATCTACCACTGTCCCTTCATCTTTAATATCAATGTATCCATTTTTAGAACACTTAAAATTTTTGAAAGATAAATTGTGCCTTCTACAAATGTATCTTTTCTCAAAACCATCTAGATAATGTGGTTATAGTTACTTAAACAGTCAACCGAATAGTTGTAATTTCTACATTTTCTTCTTGAAAAGTTATATTCAACTTGTTCAGTTCCCCTAGCATATGTAAACAATATTGGATAGAATATATCCATGTCTTATCACACCATAATGAAGTGTGTTTTTCTAATTTTTCCATAATTAAAATTGTTGGCATAAGCTTCACACGCTTAATAATAACTTCCCCCCTGGATAACCATCTCACTAAATATATTTGTAAAACATCACAAACATCAATTTGCATGACTATAAGCAAATCATTAAGTTCATTATTTCTCTTTGGGGAGTTTTGAACCCATGAATACATTTTGTTTGCAATTTTTTCAACATATAATAACTCAAGTATTTTCTTAGAAGCATCTACTACTACTAAAGACTCACGATGAGCCACACAATGAACTGTAATAACGTTTGGATTGTTCCTTTTCAAAAATGAAACAAGGCCATTTCCATGTCCAATCATTGTTGAAGCCCCATCTGTAAAAACAACTATCAAATCTTTATATTGAAGGCCTTTAACATTTATTAATTGATTGACAGTATTATATATTGTTTTCCCTTTTCCATCCACTACATCATTGAGCTTCATAAACTATGAGATAGGTGGCCCAAGACCCTTTGAATCTAAATATGTTTCATAAACAACAAGGTGTTGCTCTAAGGTTCAATCAGTGCTTTCATCAACCATTAATGAGAAGAAAGGTTTTTCCAGCATATTTTTTATATGAATTTGTTCAAGATGTTTCGATATGCAATATATAAAATCATTTGCAAACTTACGATTTGTGTATGAAGAGTACTCTTGAGATTTTGGCATATATGGAGTTTTTGCATCCATTAGAGATTTGCAAAGTTTCTCATACTTTGAAAGAGACATCTTCTTGACAGATGGAATATGCTACTTTCATTGTAGAAATCACTATTTCCTTATTGGCATTTTCAACCTATCTAATATGATGTAGAATTGGTTTCATATTTCTCTCTAGAGAATTTATCCATCTTGTCTTTGCATCTTTATGCACCAATGATTTTTCATGAGTAACAAGAGCATCATGTTGTGATGTTGTACAACCATTCCCTAAACCACATGGTACATTCATCTTATACATCTCACAATAACTACACTTCATAGCTATTTTATCATCAAAACTCACATAATTCAACAAAATAAACTTATCTAACTATTCAAAATCCTCAACTTCGGATTCAAGAAAACTACCAAGTAGCATAAAACCATAAAACACATAATAAATTGGAATACAAAAAATAAAGTGAACATACTTTTTTTTCTTGAATTTGAGGGCATATTAGGCTACGTTTGCGCTACTCCCCAAGCTCGTTGGAAGAAATCACGCCTTAATTTACTTCAAATTTTTTGCAGAGGTTGTATACCATATCAAAGTTTACATATCAAGGTCATGACTCGTAACTTGTAAGTATTTTCAGGTTTTACAATAAACTAGTGGCATAAGTGAATAAAGAGTACATAAGCTGATACCATGATCAAGAAAGCATGCCATATTCAAATGCTGACAAATTGAACAGTGCAATAAGGTAAATTAAAAGATTGTGGCGATGATATTACTTTTCCCAATTAGCAAGAAAGAGCAATGGCAGAGGAAAACGTAAGACCATAAAACACATAATTCATGGAACAACATATAATTAGATGCCAGAGGCGAAAGTGGTAAATTCGAAAGTTGTTTTGCAAGACAGTCAATTCCAATGCTAGTAAATAGGCCATGAAATTATGTCATCAATATTCATATGGTTGACGGTTACTCCCATAATGTCTCATTAATTCTCAACACCCAGAACTTAAAAGAATATAGCACCCTAGCCATAGCTCTGTAGGTACTAAGCAGTGTGAGTGGATCACCAATGTGGATCACCTATGTGTAATATATACATTATGATTAGATTTTTGTAAACTCAACTTTAGTTATAATAAATAATTTTGGAGATTTGTAAACTTAGGTACAATAGAATTTTACGGTTTAAATTTTTAATTAAACTTGTTTGAGTGGATCACCTATGTGTAATGTGTACATCATAACAAGATTTTTGTAAACTCAACTTTAATTATAATAAATAATTTGGAGATTTGTAAACTTACATATAATAGAATTTTACGGTTAAAATTTTTAATTACACCTCAGAATGACTGGACCCCAATGTGTTTTAGACGTCATGCACACATTTTTGCCAACCGTAAAAATACGTGTTGAAACTTAAAATAAGTCCGGTAAGACGTCAATTTGCAGGCCCGATTGGTGATCAATTAGTCCCGACCAGTATTGATATGAGATGCATTCAAAATCAATTTAGAACTTCGGATTTTAAGGAAACGCTGCAGATCCCAACAAATTTTACACATTAAATATAATCATTACACATATTAATACATACATTGCAGATTTGCAGTCAGATCTGGATGTTATGGTCAAATGAAGATGGCATCGAACCATACCATGACAATATACCTATGCATATATCCTTCCTACATTCCATGGCATGGGTTCAATAGTACGGAACCACAAGGTTTTCACAAGGTTATATAAGTGGACTCTTAAACTACGTCTTTCTCATATGTTTGAGAGGACGCCAACAACCTCTTCCTTCACTGTCCCTTTGACTTTTCTGTCTAGACTTGTGTGTTATACCTTTTTTTTGTCTGGACTTGTGTGCTATATCTGATTAGTTCACTTATTGATTGGGGTTGTTCTAATTGCTGAACACCAATCTCATTGCACTCTGAACTTCACCATCTGGGGCATTTCTCGGACGAAAAATCCCCTCATTTTTTACCATGTGTTGCCCACCATCTGACTCTTCAGCTGGAGAATTGTCCCCTTCTATCTAGAACACTCTACCAACCCGCCCCCTATTCCTAAATGTCCGCCACCTCCTCGTAACATCTGGTCAAACTTTCCGGTAGGATGTTTTGATGGGACCTCTACTTTCGGACAACGTGGTTGTGAAATGACCGTCCATCTTGGGCTTGAGACTTTTTACAGATTCCACTGGCACGGTGGAAAGGGATCCAACACCAGCGCTGAATTACTTGCACTCTGGGGGAGTTCTGTACTGTGTTTTTTTGGCTCGGCCTCACGAATCTTTCAGTTTTTGGAGACTCCAAATCTGTTATCCACTGGGCAAACGACCAAGGCTCCCTCAACTTTCCAAATCTTAATGCCGGAAAATGCAGAATTCAGTCTTTGATCAAAGAGTTTAACTCTATCACTATTTCACCTATCTACCGGTCCAAAATGGAGAGGCACATCGTCTATCCAAGGAAGGTTGCAGCGCAGAGCCCGCAAGAAAATTCCAGTTTTTTTACTCTGGCTCACTGCCACTGCAGGGGATTGGACATTTTATGATCTAAATGCTGACCGAAGACGCCATCTACAAAACTCTGTTTTCTTTTTGTATCTGCCTCCTCTGTTACTTTTATAGGACTGTCTCCGTTAAGACTGTATTGGATATGGAGGGCTATCATTGAGATCGAGTCTATTTCTCTGAGCAGGCTCCATCTCCCACTCTGTTTCGTTAACAAATCTGTGCTCCCAACTTCTTATCTGATATGATGGATATGATTGACATGGTCGGTCTACAAGCTTTGAATTTGGATCTTGGACTGCACATATGTGCATCCTCTGCATCCTTTGTGTTTCGCTCGACTGTTTAGGCTGAGATGGAGAACAAACACAGAGATTGAGCCGATATTTTTCTTGCTCAGGCTACCTAGAACGTAGAATCTATGAACTCTGATTATGTATGTGCTGATTTATGTTTTCTCTGGAACATTGTACTTTCATTATAATCAATGAAAAACGTTTTTTCTGTTTTTGAAAAGTAGGACTCTTAAACCAGCGGCTGGAATATATAGAGTCTGTCTCTGCCAAAGGGAGGCTACCCATGGAAGCGAGTCTCACTGTTCTGTCAACGAGAAGGATACAATGCGAAATACCATATTTTTCTGGTCAGCTTTTTGTCGTATTGTTAGTACCAGTTATTGAAAATGTTAAGAGGGTTCAGTTCAAAATTAAGTTATGCGAGACAAATGTATGGAAGATTCGAGGATTTGAGATTAAATATCAAATTTTGAAAAAAGATAACTGGATTCTTTTTTACATGAAAATAGTTTGTTGTTTAATCTCATATTTTCTGATCTTTTCATGCATATAATTTCAATCGATTTATTTTGAACGGAGTTTTGAATATTTCTAATAACTTGACGAACATTTATTGGAAAGCCTGCACCATTTTATTAAAAATCCAAGCATGTCCTGCATAATGGTGAGTTGAGCTTTTATATTTTCAATAGCTTGTTGAACATTTTTCAGAAAGCCTACACTATTTGACTAAACTGTCTGAACTTGTACGCATAATGATGAGATGGTCTTCATCCAACTAAAGAAAGATTGAGCACAAACGTTGAATAACCAGGCTCTTAAAAAAGCAAAATTCCTTCTAAATAGGTTGCAGCAGAGAGATCACTTGGTTCTAAATAGGTTGCCAATGCTGTCAATGCGTTTCCTGATATCAAGAATACATGCTGCAACTTTTAATACAAAGCCTGAAAATCCTGTCTACATCTACGTCGTGTTCGAACGATGACAGGGTTTTTGTTTCATGGAAGCGGTCGTCTATCCCCAATCATGTACATTGCCATCGTATGGTTCGATGCTACATCTGTCCATTTGACCATGCCATCTAATTATTACATCGATGTCACTGCAATATGTTGTAAATTAAGTAAATGAAATAACAATATACTAGAATGTTGATTCAGCTGAATATTGTTGTATCAGCCACGAAATGCTGCAGCTTTTGCCAGGTCAATGTAATCACAATCTATCTACGTCACTAACTTATGCCATGTATGTTAACACTCTTCGAGTCTATGTATGATTATAGTTTCCTTTTGCAGCACCCCATACATCGTCCAGCTATAACTGATTCAAATGTATCAAAAAATTCAAATTAATATTTTAAATGTAATGTAATTTGTAAAATAAATAAATTTTAACTTTTTTCTTTAATACAAATAGAAACTTTTAAAAGAATAGAGGCATGTACTTTTTATTTTTATTTTTAATTTTTTTCTACATTTATAAATAAAAATTTTTTAAAGAATAATTTATTTTTTATTTTTTTCCACATTTAAAAATAATTTTTTTTAAAGAATAATAGTCGAAGAATAATCAGTCTTTATTTTCATCTTAGGAATTACATTTTTAAAAACTAGGTTTTAATATGGTATATTTCATGTAAACATTATATGTTCCCATTCTAAAAATCAATTCAAGTAGTTAAGTATATGATGATAGAACTGAAACAATGATTTTATACGAGTATATGAAAAAAGACATCGGATAATAATTTTATATATAGAGAGTTTTAAATTGGTTATCCTATGCATTTTTTCTTTCTGAAAAAAAAATATATATAAATTTTGTTAAATAATTATAATTTTTTTATTTTATATATATATATATATATTTCTAAATGGTTAAAGTTATGCATTTCAATACTCAATTTCAAATGTATAAGTGATTATAGTTTCTTTTTGCAGCGCCCACATACATTATTGAAAAATTAAAATGATTTCAAATATATATGGAGTTCCAAATTGCTTATGCCATGTATTTAAATACACAATTTCAAATGAAAAATGAAATGATTTCAAATATATATAGAGATCCAAATTGCTTATGCCATGTATTTAAATATACAATTTCAAATGTATGTTTGATTATAGTTTCTTTAAGCAGTACTCACATAAACGAATTATATGTTGTAAAATATTGTTTTAAATGTGTAAAATAATTTATTGATTTATGAGTGGTGTATCATTTTTTTTTAATGTTTTCCAAAAACATGATAATTAAAAAATAATTAATTTCTATATATTACAATTTTAGCAATGGGATTTTAACATCATATATGCTTTGTCTTCATTTGATTACTTGGTATTTCTCTGTAGGCTTGCTTGAGGAAGCTCCAGGTTCTACTCCTTTTGTTGGTGATATCAAATCTCGACATTTTTTCCACACTGTTAAGTCAAGAGCTGGAAATTTCATCATTTTGTCATAGGCGATCTTCAAATTTGTTATTATGTTGTAGGTTGGATTTTCAGTGAAGATAGTCTTAATTAACCATAATAATTGAAAGTCCCTCTGCAAGTGATTCACAATTGTTGACCCCTTGAGAATTGTTGTCTTTTCATGGGAAGCGTTGATCTTGTTTTTTGCCTCCATTAACAAAGTTTCATATGTTTCCCATGGAAGAATATTTTCTTGTTGATCCCAACATGAAGGTAGTCCTACTCGGACTCTCTTGTCAAAGTTTGAGTTAAAGGCTAACATTGATTCTTTGATCTCTCTGAGTCTGGTCTCTGCATTCTTCCTATAACAGTTTCTCTACCTCCTCAGATGTTTTCATGTTATTGACAATGAAAGGCCCAACAATCCTTAGCAACTTGAACAAATATCCTTTCTTGGTCAGGACAAAATGCACTTGACCAACAATTAAGCTCTACCTAATGAATTCTGGTGAAAAAACCCTCATATGCATAAACATTGGCAGCCTATATGGAGGAAACTCTACACCATATAATATGATCTTTGTGTAATCCTCAAATGGAAACTAATCTCCAACCTTTAAATCTCTACTCATTTGCAACAAAGATTGGGCCTTTGGAAAAATTATAGGAAAGGCAATTGTTGACAATTATGTAAACAATTGACATGAAGGAAGAAAGAAAATAGGAGAAATCTTCATTGTTTGGTTGGGCTATGTCAGTCCAATTCACAACTATTTCCTTATTCCTATTCAGATCTGAAACATTCAATCCTAGGTCCATGAACTGCTCAAAATGTACATATAGAAAGAGATATACTAACAGAGAAGGAAATCTGAAACAACCAGTTATGTTGAAGTTAAGGAGCTGAGAATTAATGGTTTGCTCCCAAAATGCATGAATATTTAGCACCACATTTAGTTGCATCATCAAATGAAATAACCCTATGTCTTGACCATCTATCATTGATGCATCATCTCTTCCAAGAATCCTCATGATTACTTGCAAAATGGGTCCAACACCTTCAGCAAAGAAAGGTACAAGGAACTAGGTAGAATCTAAAGGTAAAACAATGTTTGGAAACAAAATGGAGGTATACAATTTCCTAAAATCCTTTGTCGACAAGTTTTGAGAAGTCAGCAGAAGGGTTTCATCGGAAAATGGAAAATATTGGCCAGACTGTGGAAAAGCTAGGGCATGATGAATTAGCAATGAAGAAACTCGGAAAATATTCTCCCCTAGGGAATTCATGAAAAAACACCATTGAGGGTACAAAGATGAGGTTAACCAAGGGACAAATTCTAGAAATTGATAAGTTTGAGGGATAATTGCAAAGAACATACCAGACTTGACCATTCTATCATAAATTTCTAACTTATTTTGGGTAACTAAGACGTTTTGACGAAATTCCATTAAATTCACAGGGCAAATTGAATAAAAATGTTATGTTCGATATGCATGAGGGGAATATGAGTGGAAGAGCCTAAAAGAATAGCTTTCTTTGACATTTCAAACTTCTCTTCGGAAATTCACAGAGTGGCAGATGTGTTTAAATACAGAGTGTAATTGGAGTGTTGAGTTGGAAGTTTCGCATTGCTGGAGGGAAATGTTGTCGCTGAGAAAACATAGTGAAAACGAGTAAATTGGGGAAAAAACTGGGTTTTATCGATGAAATGCGGGTAAAAGGAAATTAATTGAATGTGGACAAAACAGTACGCGTGACATCGTGGATGACGTGGGAAGATGACGTGGAAGGATGGGTGAGGTGGCAGGATGGAGGGGTGACGTATATGTGATGTGGACATGCTGACTATCACGCTCGCCTGGAAATCATGCTCGCTTTCCGTAAACCAAAGTGAAAACCATTTACCGCTCACAGGGGCACCTGCGGTGGTAAACAATATCACCTTGCAGTGATGTCGGGGATGATCCCAACCGTTGATCTCTCGAAAATGGCTTCCCGCCAAACTACTTACGGGGGCACTCACTAGCTTAAAGGTCGGTCAATTTGTGATGTCGGGTTCCCTGCGTATGTGGGTCCCAATGTAACTAACAACATCGTGCTTGAGAATTGCACACCCTTTAAACATCATCTTATCCACCGCAGGAATATCATCCACCGCCATATAAAATAGTTTTAAAAAAAATCGTATAGTGCACTTACGCCACCTTGAACCAAAATATTAGAGTTTTTTTTTAATTACATACAAAATCTCATTAATTTTTAGTTGGTATTTCTCTGCATTTTTTTATTTTTTTGCGTATATGATTTTTTTTTGAAACAAAATGAAAACGAGCTACAACACTACTAAAGGAAGAGTTTGTGACTAGGTTTTCCCCTTATAGGGGTTTTTCCCTGGTTGAGCGCCTACATCTTGTGTCTTTTGTTCTTGTGATCTTCATGAACATAAAATTTGGTAATTGCTTGATGAAAGATAAACTAATTAAGAAGTAAAAGAAGCCAACATAATTCACAAGTAATTATCAAGAAAGAATAATCAAACCCTAAATCTTGCTAACATTGGTTTCTCAACAAATTGAACCCCTATGAGGCTAATGATCTATCTTTTCAGTGTATAGAGATATTTTAAGGTGGTTCAACCCTTAGTGAAACACAAAGTTCATGGACTTCAAGGTGATTAGATTTTGTTTGGACCCTGAGCTTATCTAACAAAACTATTTTGTAGAGTTTAGGTCTGTGCATTGAAATTAAAAAAATAAATAAATAAATCCATCAAATTATCTTACAAAATCTATTATTGGGCTACTAATGAATTATTTGCTAACTAGAGGCTATTTTCTCTTGTAAATTATTGTAGATAATTTGTAAATAATTCGTAAATATTTTGTAAATTATTTCTAACCCTTGTAAATTATTTTATCATTTGTAAATAATAATTTTGGGCTTTTACTTGAGATTTTTCTAGATCTTGTCTTGGGCTCTAGTTATTCATCTCACAGGTGCCAAAGGACAAAATTTTCAAAGATAAATTCAAGTGTGAAAGTCCTTACCCTCACCTAGCTTAGATGGTCGGGATTTGGAGGGGTATTTAGCCTGAAGAGGAGTCGTCCAACCCAAAGAAGAAAATTGTTCACCTTTTGAGGGTTGATCTAGGGTTTGGAGACTAAGATCTGCAAGACCCAAGTCCTAATTTTGTAATGTCCAAACTTCTTGAGGAATTCGCTAGCACTAGAGGGATTTTCTATTGTTGCAACTAGGATTTCCCTTGAGCAAATTTATCTTTTAAGTTATTTTGCAAGTGGCTTCTCAAGTTTGATGGCATTTTTTAGCATTTTTCAGCGTCTTGAAGCTAGATTGGCCTAGCCACAAGGGCTAGAGGTCATTTTTTTCCTAGCCGCAGGGATTGGGGGGCTAAAATCCCTAGCCATGGCCTCTATGCAGCCTACCCAAGAGGGTTGCAAGTCTAATTAGGCCTCTAAGCCTAGGTTGCAGCCCTAGAAGGCCTCAAATTCCATTTTTGCACGTAGTTTCAAGGTTAATATTTTGTTTTGTAGGCCTGCAGTGATTTTTGGTAAGGGTTTGTAGTGATTTCTCATCATATTTTTGTCATCTAGTGGACTAATCTTGGTTTTGCAAGATAGTTATCCATTGGAGAAGGGTTTCAAGGGATTAAAACCATTTGTTTCATCTTCCAAGCCCTTAGAGGCCTAGTCATCAGCTTCAAGGCCAATTTTTTACCTAGCCGCAAGTCTAGGGCTTCTAGCCCTAGCTGCAGCCCTATAGGGCCTCTAAACCCTATTCGTTTGCCTAACATGTCACTTAGAAATATTTCTTGAGGCCAATTTTTGTGTTTGCAGGGGTATCACACCTTTTGGAGGTCTCACATCACCATTTTTCAAGTCATTTGGCTTAGCCGCTAGCCTAAGAGGCTCATCTTGTCTTGGTCGTGGGGTTTTGGTGACCCTCTTCCTTGATTACAAGCTAACAACTTGTGGTTGCAGGTGTTCAAATGTTGAATCATTGTCAAGACTCTTCATTTGATGCCTCAAACTTGGCTAAATTTGGCAAACTTGCTAGTGTAGCAAGGCTCTAAGGCCTTAAGGGTTTGATCCTCCACCCCATCCTCTATTCTTTTGAATGTCATGACATATCAAATTTGAAGCTAATTTATTGCAGTGCCATAATCAAGTAATAATCATTCTAAAGAACCCTAAAAACAACTCTGAATAAGCCTAATAGCTATAAGAAGTAACATTCATCTCTTAAGGGCTTAATCTCTATTGTTTTCTTGTCATTTTTTGGACTGCTTCACAAATATAGCTTGTTGATCTGATTTTCTTAAGTCTAGTGCATTTTTAAAGTGATGATATTGTGGGAGATCCATTAGTGAATTGACCATATAAGTCTTTCATTAACTTGTCTATTGCATCTTGCATCATTGCATTGTTTCTCTTTGGCATCCATTGTTAATTAGATGCACTTGTCACCTTCATATAACTGTTAGCAATCTCATCTCTCATTGTGCTTGTCTCTATTTTGTCATGTTATGCTTAATTGATTTATGATCTAAGTGGCAAATGGATGTTGTTCTCATCATTGTAATATGTTGTTTATTGTGCCTAATTGCTAATCAAATCGTAATACATTGGGAACATCAAATAAGCACCTTGAGTATTTGAAAGTCCTAGCCTTGCTTCATTGTGATAAAGTGCTCTAAGGATTGTTCTTGAGTTAACCTTGTTAATAATTGGAATTTCTAATCTTGTGTTGCTTCGTTGATATAATTGCTAAATTTCTCTAAAGTGCTTCATTTACTTGTTCTTGTTATCTTGTGTTGAATATCATTGTAAGCATCTTGTCTCAAGTGGTTTAATCTTGATTTGAGCATATAATAAATTTAATAATATCATTGAAGCTACCACTCATATCTTGCATTTCATCCTAAGTTAGAATTGCACATCTATAAAATATACCTTCAAGCATAAGCTTGGTTTTCAGAAGATAGGACCACCTACGTCAAACAATTTGCAAAGTCTAGACCCTCATCTACAGTTAACATTGTGACCTTGCAGTTCTCTCATGGAAAATCCCTTGTAGCAACGGAGGCACTCGGGGGATTATAACTCCATGGGAGGTATCGTTAATGAGGCCCTAGCATCCTTCCTTTGAACTTCTCTCTATAACTTGCATTACGAACTAGCTTCAAAAGAATTGAGGAGAAGAAATAACTTAGCTTAGGCATATAATTAAAATTAACCGAGAACTTGCATCTCACATAGCTTTAAGTTTTTCATTTCATATAGGATAGAACTTGCATGCTGCAACAACTCTTCATCTAGTAGCTTGGACTGTAATTTTAATTAAGCAGTTAATAAACTCCTAAGGCACTCGTCTCTAACTTAAAATCTTAAGAAATCTAATCAAAATGTGCTTAATAATCATACTTGTTTCTTAATTCCATACAAGTTGCTAGGCCATTTAGTTGTGTCTCCTTAACCTCTTGGATCCAAACAGGTTGTTCATCATTTTATCCATAGAGGGACTACCCCACTAAGTCCGCAGTTAGGAGACAACTTAAACGGGGGGCAGGGGGGTAAGAATGGCAACCCCTACCCTAAGCGTTGTCACAATCTAGTGTAAAATTTGAGCAACAACATGGTCACGCAAGTCCTTCATGGCTTCTCAAGAGAGGATTTCCCCCTAGACCTTTCACCCCTAGCCAAATCAACATGGCTTCTTAGGTAAATGCATCAATCTCCCATGGTCAAATCAGCGTAACCCAACCAAATCAACATGGCTACTCAAAAGAAGGTCTTCCCTATGTTGCAGTTACCTTGGGCCACTCAACCTTGGTCAAATCAACATGACTCGAGAAATTAGCATGGCTCCTCAGGTGAATGTATTATTCCAATACGATCATATCAACATGACACCTGTTGGAGAATATTTTCCCAATCCTGCGAAGACCTCAGCACTCCCTCTCAATGAGGGAGACATTATGCATCACACCAAGCTTGTCTCTGAAGTATACAAACTTCGCTCTAGATAGAGGCCTGGTGAGAATGCCCGTAATCTGCTCGTCGATGGATATGTACTAGAGCTTCACTACTCCCTTTTGCACCATATCTCGAATGAAGTGATATTTTATCTCCACGTGATCAAATACCCCTGCAAGTAGCTTCTTAAACCACATTGCTCTGTGACTTACAACACTAGTTACAATATACTATGCCTTTGTTGTACTAAGTGTGACACAATTCTACTTCCTCCTAAACCAAGATATCATAGTCGCTCCTAAGATCAAGTAGCACCACAAGATGTTTTTTTCTACCCACTACACTCTCAACCTAATCTAAATTAGTATATCCCTGTAGCCTCACTTCCCCTGAGACATATCCCAAGCCACATCCAATTGTACCATGCAGGTACCTCAACACATGCTTCGTTGCAACCCAATATACATGCCTCGACTTGGCCATAAACTTGGATCAAAGTGCTCACTAGAAAGCAAATATATGACCTCGTGCTAACTTGTTACATCAAGCATACAATCAATTGCATGTACAACTTCAATGAATGCTCAATCAATTCAATCAAAACAGAGGTCAACCACAACAATAAAATATACAAAAAAAATACAAAATGAAACATATGCAGTGTCCCAGCTTTTACTATATTAATATAAAAATCACTTTTACATGGCCATACAAATAACTGGAGAATAGCTAAGATAAACTCTCAATTTTTGCAAACTAGATCCAGCCTCAAAAAATGGAACGACAACCAATAAATGCTCTTGTGAATTCTGAATGAATTCACCAAGGGATGAGATGGGTTTTCGTACACTTTGACCAGATCACCTAAGGGTTTTCGTCCTAGGGCTATTGAAGCTGAGAACTAAGTTCTCCAAAACTCACCAAAGGCATACACAAATCCAAGATGTCCCAAGTGATTTGTTTCACTTCCTTTTAAAGACTTGATGGATGCCTCTCCAACCTTCTAGAAGTATTTATTTTATTATTGGCATTCTAAAATATTTTTGCCCTTACTATATTTAAGTGACTTAATTTATTTTTATTTAAGTCATTTTTTCCCTTCTTGTCTTTTCCTCTAATTAGGCATTTTTCCCCATTTATGTAATTGACTAATTAAAGTCACTTTTAATCCTGGGAAATTATTAATTGGCCACCATACTTTCTCAGGGCACTGGAAACCACTTCTCGCCATCCCATCCTATAGATCTCTTCATTCCAATTCCAACGAGCTATTAAACTAAGATGTTTCTCCAAATAATCCCCTTCACACACCAGCTTTAGCGTTTTTAATTAAATTAGGCTAATAATAACCTTGTTTTACAGGATTCGTCAAAATGCAGTGAAACCAAAAACGAATTGTGTGAAATTGTCCCCGATGGTGAAATACAGCAATTGAACTCTATCATAACCATAAAAAATCCTCCAAAACCCTCCATGCCCTTTGATGATGTAATCTCACTCCTATAAATTAGTTGCCACCAACCCTGGAAGTCCATCCTGATTGCATCATAAGGGAAACAGAAAATGGGGACATTATAAACTAACTCAATCAATGTTGATCAAACTCAATCCAAAGAACAAAGATCGACTTACAAGTTCAATTTTTCCTTTCTCCCACATGCAGCCTCAAGAAATAAAACATAAATGATAAAGAGATAAAGAATTGTTCAATTTGCTTGAGAAAATGAGGCATCTTATTATCTATATATACTAGTCAAATGGGTGTGATAACTCAAGGGACACATCCCTTCACCCTCTTGGGCCAACTTGACACTCAAAAATCAAATTTGTATTCAATTCTTCTAGGCTAACTTGGAGACCCCTTTAGTCATATGGGTATACCTCCTAATGCTACAAAAAGTCTATTGAAAAATGTAACTATGCTTGGTCTTCATAATTGCTATTGTAATTTGTCTTTATGTATTTATTGTAAAATTGAAAAAGAAGGAAAGAAAAATTACTTTGAACCATGAGTTTCATGTTCCTTTTATTTATTTAATAGGGCAAAGCCTCCATTGTAGGCTTCTATGACTTCTCTTGAGTTATAAGAGTCATTGGCATACCTATTAGAGCCTTATTGGGCTTTTATATCATGTAAAGAAAATTATTTTTTAGTCAAAATAGTCATTTGTCACCTCCTCGCCAAGTTGGCCCTGCCTTGAAGAAGTCAACCCATAATGGGGCAATTCAACCCTGTAGAAGTTGTATAAATACAAGAGGAGCTCAACCTATTTCGCATTCATTTATTCTACAAGTTCGATCTATAATTCAAGAGCAAGAAAAGGAGAGTGAAGTCAAGGAGAAGGAAGAACAAAGAAAAAGAAGTTTGAATCGAAGTTTTGGTCATCTCTCTCCCAAGCGTGCAAGTTTCTCTAGGGTTTTGGGCAAACTACAAGGCTCAAAATTTCTACAGTAACTGCAAGTCCAAAATTTTGAATTGCACGGAGCTGAAATTCCATATTGATGTAGTTTTGAAGGCGCTGACCATTATTGACTAGAGCAAATTTTGTCTACTTAAAATGAGCGCTGACTTGGTGATTAGAGGAAGTGTTGTCTAGGTCAAAACGTCTTGGATTGTCTCACTTCAACTTGATTCTATTATTGAAGAGTTGATTGGGTTTTCCCCCTTTAAAGGGGTTTTGCCCTGGTTGAGTACCTCCTTTCTTGCAGCTCTTGTTCTTGTGATCTTCACATATATTTGATTTGGTAATTTCTTGATGAAAGATAACATAATAAAGAATTAAAGAAGTCAACACATATCATAAGTAATTATCAAGAAATAGAGGAATCAAACCCTAATACCTACATGCATTGATTTCTCAACATGGTATGAAAGCTAAGGTGAAGGAATGACTACTTGAAGATCACTTTGTTGGTTATCATCTTGAAAAGAAACCACTATTGGAAGAAAAGATATCCCTCATCAATGGCAAGTTATTTGAAGATGGGTCTCAAGGCTATTAAAGATCTCTTGAAGGTTGCAAGAAACATTGGTGTCAAGATCATCTACTAGATATCTAGAAGAATTAAATTTGGAGGATTCATAGCAGCGCTTACAGGTACATTTAATGATGACAATGCATGGATCATTGATAGTGGAGCTTCAAGGCACATGACAAGAGAAGGTGGACAACTACAAACTCTATCAAGAGGATCATCATCACATTTTGTGGAGCTTGGAGATAACAACAACTATGTAGTGAAAGGACTTGGATCTACATCATTGAAACTAGAAGATGGTGGGAAGCTTCATCTCAACGACATCCTCTACATTTCAAGTTTGATAAAACAAATACTTTCTATTTCTTGTTTAGAAGATAAAGGAGATAGAATTTCTTTTATAGATGGAAAAGTTCTTGTTTGGGGAAAAAACTCTAGTATTGAAAAAGCAAAGGTAATTGGGATTCATGAAGGAAGGCTATATAGACTTTTAACTCATTCTCCTCAAGCTCTTGTTCATATGGATATTAGTCCCTCTAAACTCTAGCATAGAAGATATGGGCACCTTTATTACAAGATATTTCCCTCTTAATCAAATGGTAAAAGGCATTCCTAGTTTGAAGGAAGATCATGAATGAATATGCAAGGATTGTGCTTTGGGAAAGAATACAAAGAAACCATTTCCAAGCAGTGAAACAAGGCCTAAAGAAATGTTAGACCTCATTTATTCTGATGTACATGGACCAATGGCAAATAAATCTCTTGGAGGCCATATATATTGTGACCTTCATTGATGATCATTCTAGAAAAACATTGATTTATCTCCTAAAAACCAAGGATGTAGTCTTTCAAAAATTTAAGTATTTCAAATCAAAAATGGAAAACTTGACAAAATGGAAAATAAAGACTCTTAGATCAGGCAATGGTGGTGAATACACTTCTAAGGAACTCATAGCTTTTCACAAAGATGTTGGAATTAAGAGGGAGCTCATAGTTCCCCATAATCCTCAACAAAATGGAGTAGTGAAAAGAAAGAATAGAACCATCGAAGAATGCATTAGAGCCATGATATTTGATCAAGACATTCCAAAAGTCTTATGGGGAGAAGTACCAATGGCAGCGATCTACATACAAAATAGAAGCCCTCATAGATTTCTTGAGAACATGACACTAAAAGAAGCTTTCTCAAGGAAGAAGCCATTTGTAGATCATCTTTGTATCTTTGGATGCCCTGCATACATTCACATTCCTAAGGATAAAAGAAAGAAGTTAGACTCTACAAGCTTAAAGGGTATCTTTGTTGGATATAGCCTTTCATCAAAGGCTTATAGAATCTACATAAAAGAAGATCATAGAATTGAAGTCAGTAGAGATGTAATATTTGATGAAAACTTTGCATACAAAAAGTCCAAAGATATTCCTATTGAATTTGATGATGAAGATATCCCTCTCTTTGAAGAAGAAGAACAACATGGCAACGCACCTTCAAATCAAGGAGGACCAAGTGAACATATTCAATCTACAATCATTCATGAAGCAAAAAAGAAGCCAAATTGGTTAAAAGCTACACTTGAAGATGCCAAAGGACATGGAGCAACAAAAGGTGCTTTCAGAGAAAGAAACAGACCTAGGAGGTACTCTAGATATGCAACATATACAAAAAAATTAGTTGAAGCAGAACCTACCACTTTTGAACAAGCTTCTCATCATGATGAATGGAAGAAAACCATGTCAGAAGACTATCAATCTATCATGAAGAATGGAGTTTGGGAAATTGTTCCTAGACCTAGTGACAAATCGATTGTCACCTCCAAGTGAATCTACAAAATCAAACATGTTGTTGATGGAAGTATAGAAAAATACAAAGTCAGATTTCTAGCAAGGAGATTCTCTCAAAAGGAAGAGTGGACTACAAAGAAACATTTGCTCCTACAGCCAGGTACATTATCATCAAATCTCTAATTTCTTTAGCAACTTCTATAGGATGGAACATACATCAGATGGATGTCAAAACAACCTCCTCCTTGAATGGAACTATAGATGGAGAAGTATACATTGAACAATCAAAGGGTTCTGAAATACAAAGTAAAGAATCTCATGTTTGCAAGTTGAAGAAAGTTCTATATGGCTTAAAGCAAACACCTAGAGCTTGATATGCTAGATGTTAGTTTTTCATACAATCGGAAGTGCTCTAGCCTTGAAAATTGGTGGACGGACTAAGGCACATGAGTTCTAAAGAACCCATAAACCATTTGGTGAAATTCCATCCGAATCGTATTTTATTAAAATAATTAATATTTTTAATGAAGTTCCTAAGTCTAAACTTAGGGAAATTAAAATATTAATGGGTATTAACCAAAATATGGGTGAGAATGATCTAGAAGGCAGATCAAGTCATGTTTTAATCTTATTTGTTCATCAGAGATTTAATCTCGGTCGTTGAAGACTCAACATGAAAAGTATAAAATGGAGGCTTGAGTTTCATTTGGAAATACACAGAGAGATTGGGGAAATCGATTTTCTGAGGTGAAAAGTTCTCAGGAGGAAAATCGATTAGGGAGATCTTGCAGCTGAGGAAAAGAGAAAATCTGGGAGAAGGACTTTCTGGAAAATACAGAACAGAGAGGCAGAGAGAGCTTCCAAAGAGGCAATGCAGTAGCCGGGATAGTTGATGTTGGGCCGGTATGGGCCCACACAGTCCTAACGCAGAGCCAAAATGGGTCAGCACAAAGCAGAAAAGTTATCTATCACGCAGAATTCAGAACTGTCAGAACAACCGAAACTACCGAAACTGTTGGGAACTGTCAAAACTGTCGGAATTGTCGGGAACTATCGGGAACTACCGGAACAGCCGGGAGAAATGACGCAGAGGGCAGAGAAGGTGACAAAGGGCTACTGTAGAGCCAGCGCAGAAATAGCCGTGGTTAGCCAGTCTTGTGTCAGATCAGTCGGAATTTTGCCAAGTGAAGTGAGGTTAAACTCACTCAGATTTTCCACTAGTGTTTTCTTTGTAAAGAATTGTTAGATGAGCATTATAGATTGTATTCAGATATTTACTACCAATAATAAGAATCCTCAAATCTGTTGCACCAGTTTTCTCACATTGGGTTTTTTCGGGGATGATTGTCCAAAAACAAGTGTATCAATGTAATTGGTCATATTATGATGTTTCTCTTGTCATTTAATTTTCAGTTCTAGTTTGTGAAGTCTGCAACTAAAGTATTGGTAAATAACTTATCATAAATAAGTAAGAGAAATAAATCAATTATTACAGCAAATTTTCACACGGTATCAGAGCAAGGTTCAGGCAAGATGGAAGCAAAGAAAAAGAGCATGGAGAATAGTATGGATCAGAATAATTTCGAATTAGCTTCCAGGTTGGAAGAGGAGTTTGCTTGCCTATCAAGTTCTGCATTAGCCGAAGAATGGTACATTGATAGCAGAGCTTCATCTCATATGACTGGAGAATGAGAATATTTCTCGAGCTATCAAGGGGAACAGATGAACTTTCAAATCACAATGGGTAACACGACGAAGTGCACCCCAATAGGAAAAGGAACCGTTATATTCCAGACATCTGCAGGTGATAGTCTTTGAGCCACGAATGCACTGCATGTGCCACGTATGGGAATGAATTTGATTTTTGTCTCTCAATTACAAGATAAGGGATATGATGTATACTTCATTGGTAATAGAGTATATGTCAAGCATCCAAGGTGGAAAAAGAGGGCCCATATTGTAACTCGAAGCAACAAATTATACAATTTGCAACTCAAGTCTCCTATGGCACTAATAAGCAGTAATGTCGATGGGGAAAAAGAATTAAATTAGTTGTGGCATAAGAAGATGTGACACTTACATCATGGGGCGTTATAGATGCTCAAGGAAATTGTTACGGGGGTTCCAGTGCTTACTACCAAGCATGATGATACATGCAGAAGTTGTGTGCTAGGTAAGTATGCCAAAGCAGCATATTCTAGAAGTAACAATAGAGCTAAGAGTGTATTGGGGTTAATACACTCAGACATTTGCAGTCCAATGTCTACAAGGGCCATCAGTGGCGCTAAGTATTTTGTTACCTTCATAGATAACCATTCTAGAAAAAACTTGGATCTATTTTTTGAGAACCAAGGATGAGGTCTTTGATCGGCTTAAAGAGTTTAAGGCTCTAGTGGAAAACCTGACATGAAAGAAGATCAAGATATTGCACTCAGGAAATGGTAGAAAATACACAGATAAGAACTTCACTAATTTTTGTGCAAGAGAAGGGATCTGAAGAGAATGGACAACTAATCCAAAAAAGAATGGAGTCGCGGAAAGGAAGAACAAAACTATTGTTGGAGCAACAAAGACGATGTTATATGATCAGAATCTACCCAAGGATTTATGGGCAAAAGCATGTAGCATGGCTATCCACACTCAAAACAGGACTCCTCACAGGGCTTTAGGAAAAAGACACCAAAGGGAGTTTTCACAGGGAAGAAGCCAAAAGTAAGTCACATCAGGGTATTCGAAAGTGTAGCTTATTGCCATATTCCAAAAGAGAAGCGGAGCAAGTTAGAGCAGACTGTCGAAGTTGGGTATCTAGTAGGTTACAGTGAGACTACAAAGGCGTATCAGATCTACATTTTGAGCAACAAAAAGATTGTAGTAAGGCGGGATGTGAAGTTCATGGAAGATAGAGCCTTCAGGAAATCTCGTGAGATGTCATTTGAAGAACAAGATGAGGATGCTCCTCTAGTCCAGCAACAGGGATCAAATCTGGCAAGAAGAGAAGCATCTAGTTCAAGCATGGTAACTAATACTAGCATCTCCTCAAAAGAAGAGGAGCCAGGAGTGTCATAGCAGGTACAGGAAGAAGAACAGATGGAACCTCCCACCATCAGTGGAAGAACTAGTTGAGAAGTATGACAGACTCCAAGGGACGCAGAGGAATTCGTTAGATCTCCTAGAGCCGAGAAAAGGCAGCGTAAACAACCTGATAGGTTCCAAGCATTGGTAGCTCAGGTCGAAAAACCCTCTAGTTTTCAAGAAGACATACAACACCAGGTAGGGGTGGATGCCATGGTAGACGAGTATAGTTATATCATAACAAATAATGTCTGAGAAATTCTACCAAGACTAAAGAACAAATCAGTTGTAGGTTCGAGATGGATCTACAAGATCAAGTATGCTACAGATGGCAGTGTAGATAAGTACAAGGCTAGGTTTGTTGCAAAAGGATATGCACAAAAGGAAGGAATAGACTATGAGGAAACCTTTGGCCCTGTAGCTCGATATACCTTTATCAAATCCATTATATCCCTTGCAGCACAGATGGGATGGGAGATTCACCAAATAGATGTCAAGACAAAGTTCTTGAATGGGTGATAGAAGAAGAGGTATATATCGAATAGCCAGAAAGTTTCGTAACACATGAAAAGAGAATTCATGTGTGCAGATTGAAGAAAGCCTTGTACGGGCTAAAACAAGCACCCAAAGCTTGGTATGGTTGAATTGACAACTACTTACAACCGTTGGGATTCATCAAGAGCAATGTCGATCCCCATCTTTATTATTTGCTGGTAGAAGGGGAGTCGTTGATTCTGGTATTGTATGTGGATGATCTAATTTTGACAAGATCATCCAGACTCATAGAGGATTGTAAGAAGAACCGGGAAACTGAGTTTGATATGAAAGATTTGGGGCTAATGCACTATTTTTCTAAGATTGGAAGTTTGGCAGCGGGATGGAGAGATCTTCCTTGGCCAAGGAAGATCTGCATCAGAAATTATGAAAAGATTCAGAATGCAGGATTGTCGACCTATGGCTACGCCTATGATTACCAATTGGATGAAAATAGATGCTTCGGGAGACAAGGAAGTGGACCCCACCTTATACAAACAACTTATTGGGTCACTTATGTATCTAGTCAACACAAGGCCAGACTTGTGTTATGTTGTCAACACCCTTAGTCAGTTCATGGTGGAACCAAAAAGGGTGCACTAGTCAGCAACAAAGCACATTCTCGTGTATGTGTGTGAAACAATAAATTTTGGATTAAGGTACACCAAGGTCAATGATATCGAATTGAGTGGATTCTTTGATGCAGATTGGGTAGGAAGTTCAGTAGACATGAAAGGTACCATTAGGTATTGCTTCGGTATTGGATCTGAGATGACCTCTTGGTGCAGTAAGTAGAAGTCTGTAGCTCTGGGCTCTGTTGAAGCTGAGTATATGTCAGCTAGCAAAGCAACATGTGAAAACTATGACTTAGGAAACTGTGTGTAAATCTATTCAGGAGAAGGATGGAAGTGACAAGGATCTTATGTGATAATCAGAGTTGTATCAAGTTCTTTGAAAAATCCAGTATTTCATGATTGCTCCAAACACATCAATATTCAATGTCACTTTATCAAAGATTGTGTTCAGCTTGGAGTGGTACAGCTGGAGTATGCTCCCACAGAAAATCAGATGGCAAACATACTCACCAAGGCTCTAGAAAGAACCAAGTTTGTTCAATTTCGGGAATAGATGGGTATGTTGGAAAATCACTTTCAATAGATTGATGCAGCGTTTGAGAGGGAGTTGTAGTGCAGATGCAACGATGGCAGTGGCAGTAGTAGTGTCATGGGCAACAGTACAGTAACAGCAGTAGCATAGTGTTGGTCGCAGCAGCAGCGCAGAAAGGAGATGCTTCAGAAATAAAGCAGCATGAAAGTAGACATTGTTGCTGGGGCACCTTCCTCGCTAAAAAGGAGTGTTAGTTTTTGGTAGCATTTGAAGTGCTCTAGCCTTAAACATTGGTGGAGAGGCTAAGGCACATGAGTTTTAAAGAACCCAGAAACCGTTTGGTGAAATTCCACGCAGATTGTATTTTATTAAAATAATTAATATTTTTAATGGAGTTCCTAAGTCTAAACTTAGGTAAATTAAAATATTAATGGGTATTAATCAAAATATGGGTGAAAATGATCTAGAAGGCAGATCACATCATGTTTTAATCTTAGATGTTGATTAGAGACTTAATCTCGGTCATTGAAGACTCAACAGGAAAAGTATAAAATAGAGACTTGGGGTTCATTTGAAAATACACAGAGATATTGAGGAAATCGATTTTCGAAGGTGAGAAGTTCTCAGGACGAAAATCGATTAGGCAGATCTTGTCGCTGAAGAGCAAAGAGAATCCAAGAGGACTTTCCGGAAAATACAGAACAAAGGCGAAGAGAGCTTGCAGAGAGGCAATGCAGTAGTTGAGAGAGCTGACACTGGGTCAGTCTAGGCCCACGCAGTCCTAACGCAGAGCCAAAAGGGCCAACACAGGGAAAAAAAGTTGCCTGTCACACAGAATCCAGAACTGTCGAAACAATTGGAACTACCGAAATTGTCTGGAACTGTCGGGACAACTGAGAGAGCATAGGGCAGAGAAGGTGACGTAGGGTTGACGCGGAGCTAGCACAGAAATAGCCAGGGTTAGCCAGTCTTGTGTCAGATCAACCAGAATTCTGCTGGGTGAAACGAGGTAAAACTCACTCAGATTTTCACCAGTATTTTCTCTGTAAAGAATTGCTAGTTGAACATTCTAGATTGTATTCAAATATTTACTGCCAATAATAAGAATCCTCAGATCTGCTATGTCGGTTTTCCAACATTAGGTTTTTCCAAAGATGATTGTCCAAAAACTAGTGTTAATGTAATTGTTCATATGTTGATGCTTCTCTTGCCATTTAATTTTCAGTTCTAGTTTGTGAAATCTGTGACTGAATTTATTTTGGTATTCACTGAAGTATTGGTTAATAACTTATCATAAATAAGTAGGAGAAATAAATCAATTATTGCAGTAAATTTTCACACTAGATTGGATGTCTATCTTTTAAGGATTAGATTCGTAAAGAGTTCTACAGACCCAAATCTCTACATCAAAGTAGTAAAGAATGAACAAGTTATTATTCTATTATATGTGGATGATTTACTCCTTACAAGTGTGGAGCATAGAATTCAAGAGTGTAAGAAAATGTTGGCAAAAAAATTGAAATGAAAGATCTAGGAGTCATGCATTATTATTTGGGCTTGGAAGTTTGGCAGAAACCCAAAGAAATCTTTGTCAAGGAAAGTATATCATCAAGATTCTACAAGAGTTTGGTATGATGGATTCCAAACCCATGACAACTCCAATCATCACCAATTTGAAGAAATTGAGAAGTTCAAATTCTAGTCTTGTTGATCCCACATGTTATCGTCAGTTGATTGGCTCATTGATGTATTTGGTGAATACTAGACTCCCTATATGTTATGTTGTAAATATGTTAAATCAATTTCAAATGGAGCCAAATCATGATCATTAGATATCTGACAAACATATCTTGAGGTACTTATGTGGGACTATTCATTACTATCTAAAGTAAGATGGAAAAGAAATCAAATTAACAGGTTTTACAGATTCAAATTCGGGTGGCAGTGAGAAGGATGGAAGAAGCACTAGAGGTTATTTTAGTATGGGATCCGCTATGATTTCTTGGATGAGTCGTAAACAAGATTCAGTTGCTTTAAGTAGTGTCGAGGTTGAATATGTTACTGCTTGTGAAGTTGGAAAAGCAGTTTGGTTAAGGAAAATTTTCTCAGATTTGTTTGGAGGACCCTTGGATCCCACAGTTATAAATTGTGATAATCAAAGCAGCAACAAGATATCTAAAGACCCCATGTTCCATTCCAAAACTAAGCTTATTAACAATAAGTATCATTATATCAGAAGTCTAGTACAAGATGGGGTCGTGAAGCTACAATAAGTGGCAACATGTGAACATGTAGTTGATGCATTGACGAAATCTCTTCCGAACAAAAAGTTAGTTTATTTTAGTAACATGCTCAGGCTGGTGGAAATCTCTGATTTAGTAGAGGGAAAAATGAAGTACCGAGAAACTTCCTATATGATGGTACTTGGGAGGACATTGTGGCCTAGTTAATATTGAGATCTCAGTTAATGTCTAGATCCCAGAGGGAGGGTATTGTGTGGAGCTTTGGTTTTGTCTTAATACGCAAATCCCTGTAAGGGTTGCTGTCAAGGCATGAAGGGCTAGATGGTATCCTATTGGATGGATACCAGAGTAGTGGCATGATGGTACCTATAGTGGAAAACGCCTAGATGACACCTTAGTCCCTGTTGGAAGGATACCTTGGCAGTAAGGTATTCTTGGCATTGCGTATGTTGTAACTCTTGTGTGAAGATGTCAATTTGAATACATCCTTGTACCTATTTAAATTATGAATACCTCCCTAGTTCAAAGGAAATGTTGAAAAATGTAACTATGGTCGGTCTTCATAAATGCTATTGTAATTTGTCATTATGTATTTATTGTAAAATTGAAAAAGAAGGAAAACAAATTTATTTTGAAGCATAGGTTTCAAACCCCTTTTATTTATTTAAAAGGTCAAAGCCTCCATGTAGGCTTCTAGGGTTTCTTTTGTGTCACAAGTCATTGTCATATTTATTAGACCCTTCTTGGTCTTTTATATCAAGTAAAGAATATTATTTTTGAGTCAAAAGAGTCATTTGTCATCTCCTCACCATGTCGGCCCTGCCATGAAGAAGTCAGCCCAAAATGGGGCAATTCAACCCTATGGAAGCAATATAAATAGAAGAGGAGCTCAACCTATTTGGCATTCGTTCATTCCACAAGTTTAATTTGTGATTCAAGATCAAGAAAGGGAGAGTGAAGTCAAGAAGGAAGAACAAATCAAAAAAAGTCTAAATCGAAATTTTGGGCATCTCTCTCACACGTGCAAGTTTTTCTAGGGTTTTTGGGCAAATTGCAGGGGCTGAAATTTCAGCAATAACTACAGGTCCAAAATTCTAAGTTGCAAAGGGGCAAAATTCCAAATTGATGCAGTTTTGAAGGGGTTGACCATGTTGACTAGAGCAAGTTTTGTCTACTTTAAAGCAGGATTAACTTGGTGATTGGAGGAAGTCTTGTTTAGATCCAAAGGTCTTGGATTGTCTTACTTTGACTTGATTCTATTATTGAAGAAAAGTTGATTGGGTTTTTCCGTTGTAAAGGGGTTTTTCCCTAGATGAGTGCCTACATCTTGTGTCCCTTGTTCTTGTGATCTTCATATATAATTGATTTGGTAATTGCTTGATGAAAGATAGCATAATCAAGAAACAAAGAAACCAAGACATATCACAAGTAATTATCAAGAAATAGAGGAATAAAACCCTAATACCTACACGCATTGATTTCTCAACAAAATCAACAACCACTTGGCATTTGCTTGTGGATGATAGGTAGTTGACTTCCTTTGATGAACTTTTGTATAAATGAAACTTTATATGATCTTACACAAAGATATATTCTGCTAGCTATATAATGATATCAAACAAAAATGATATGTTGCCTTCGGTTGGCCATAGAGACCCCATATGCTGAATTGTTAAAGATACTATTACAAGTAGCCACACCAAGAACAATTGATACATATAACTTTTTGATTGACAAATCTACTTAATTTTACTTGGTTTAACAACACCGCTTCTAGAAAGGCAGCATAAGAAGAGAAAAGAAAGGAGCCTTTACAACCATAAGAACAGGTGCAGATTAATTTAATAGGTCACCTGACTAAATTTTTGCAGTATAAGTACAGAGGTTTCACTTTTCAACGTGAACGATGATCAGAAACCTGAAATACTTTATACCTATTTTTCTATGTGCACAACAGAAAGTTGATGATTATTGGCAACCTATCTATTAATCTTGATAGGTTTGTATGAGTTACGATATTTCTTCAATGCAAATAAAATTGGCTTTCCAATAGACAATAACCTGAAGATGGCAATCCACAGAAAAGTGCAAAATAATGGACACTGGAAATTATGAAAATTAGAATACAGCCTCCTGTTATGTGCATTTAAAAACATTATGGCACTGGTCACTAACTTTAACTGAAACATCAAGCTCTATACAGTTATCTGGTTAATGTTTGAATACGTTTGAAGAAAATATTCTTGAAACATGGTATGAAGGCATGCATCATACTGCTTGCTGCATCCAGTACCTGCAAGTATTCATCACTCTATCCACTAGTCACCATGAATTGTTAGCAGAGAACAAACTCATTAGTCAGCTATTAAGTCAAGTGAATTTCAGATCAGTAACAACATTCTTGGGTCATATTACACAAAGAACGCATTGCATTGCTGGCTACATCAAGCAGCTGCAAGTATTCATCAGCTCCGTCAATAAGGCACTGCAATTCAACACTATGGATTTAAAATCTGTTTGATGTACTTTCAAAACTTCAGTAGCACACCTTTTAAAACTTGCTTGACATACTTAAACAACAAACAATGTACGCAAAATAAAAAAAATTAAAAATTAAAAGAAAAAAAAAAAAAACTTGATTTCTTTCAAATTGAAAGCTGAAGTCTTTATTGAAATTAACCTTATCAGCCTCAGCTAATCTCTGGCTTATTCGAGCCTTTGTCTCATCAGAAATATCTGTAGCTTCAACTACCATGTCGTACAACTGGAAATGCCACAAATAGTTTTAGTGCACAATTTTAATTGACATTTTCAAGATGTCCCGACTCCCAACTTGATGTAACTGCAGAAAGTCACAAAACATATTCTACACAAACAATCAAAGTACAGGATAGATTTCCATAAAATATGCAAGGAATTTTGACGGGAAAATATATTTTTTGGCCACAACTTTTATGTGAAATTTTTCTATACTTTAACAGACTAGCTGAATGACTAATTCCCTGTCTTTCATCCAAATATTGGAAGTTGAAAGCATTATTTCTCAATAATCTTGTGAAAAATGGAAGAAACACAAAGAAGATTTGATGATTTATTTATATATTTATGAATCATTGACAATAGAAATGATTGAATATCCAGAAGCTGTTTGAGTGTGTGTGGTCATTAATGTCAATGGAAATATTGATCAGGTCAGAAGGTCAAGCAGGACTGCAATGTTCAAAGTGTCAGAATAAGTTCACAAGCTCAGGTGGAGCCAAACGAGGAACACGCCGCACCAAAGATCGAGCAGGGTCACATAGTAGGAAGCCGAGCAGAAAGCTCGAAATGCAGTTCAAGCAGCAAAAGGTCATGCAGGCCGATTGAACGAAGTCCAGGAAGTTGCCACATTCCATAAGTACAATTAAACACTTTTCCGCAAAACCTGTTTAGTGTTGATTAAGTATACCGAGCACAACATCAATGGCCCAGATCTATATCAAGAATGAAGATTAATGGTCCAGAATTATATCAAGCTCACAACATGAGAGAAGTTTAAACTGTTTCTATCAAGGTTACTTGGGAGGGGGAGTGGAAGCGACATTCTCAGAAGCCCCGGGTTTGGGAGCGATTCAGGGAGCAAATTTTTAAAATATATATATATGTGTGTGTGTGTGTGTGTGTGTGAACAAAAGCATATAAAATGATGAATTAGATATAAAAAAACATAAAAAAAACATAGATTGAATCATTGAACCATATAACAACAATCATCTAGAAGTTATAATCTTCATCAACCACGTCCACAAGTTAGTAATATACAACATATTGAGTCTCATGATTCATCAATCTTAAAGTTTCAAGCTTTCAAAATTCAACATATAACATTTATCATAATTGATCACCAAAGTTGTACTTGTAAGCTAAGTGTAACCATTACAACAAAGAATATCTAACACGAAATGAAACAACATTCAACTTTCACTAAGCATCATATTCATAATTCATTACCAATGAGTTATAATTGCCAACTTCAAACTTCAAACTTAAATTGTCATATATTGTTTACAAAAAATATCATAATAAATATGAAAGAGTCAACAGTTACTAAAACAAATAGACTAGAAAAGACAAGTAAATCTATTATCTACATCTTTCTCTTGCCACGAGAAATGTCTAATTTCTGAGCAGGTCATGGTGGTCTTCTAGGAGTCTCTTCCCGCACAATCACACGACCAGAACCAGAAGGCACATGCCCTCCACGTGAGGATGTAGATGGAGGCGTCGGAAGCAAAGGAAAAGACGTTGGAACTCGAACACTAACATTGCTACTGGATGGTGGGGGTGGCATGGTTGTTGTTGCTTCATCCTCATCTCTCATAAGTTCTACTTCTAATTCTTCAAGATGTATAGTGTCATCCTCCAAATTATCGTCCACTAGGTGGTTGTCCCAAATTTTATATGTTGGATCCTCATAAGCCTGATCACAATAATGACTCAACAACCTCAAGTTGTCGTGCACATAAACCAAGCTTTCTGCCCGGTTTTCATTGAGTATATTTCTTCTCACATTATGTATGAAGTTGTAGGTGCTCCAACACCTCTCTATAGAAAAAGTATTAACAACCTATGAGAAAACTTTTTTTTGCCAATTTTGGCGAAAGTCCCATGCCGCCATATGCTTCCCACCATGTGAGAGCATCAAATTTGTCTCTATCTTCCATTGCATGCAAAGAACCAAACAAACCAGTGCAACTAAAGTATCTGCCTAATTCAAGACGCAGATTAGCACACTCCTCCTTGTCAGGTACCAACTTGTCTAATGCTTCCATATATCCTTTAGATACCTCTAGATCTGTATAGGGTTTGATCCTAACCCCACCCCCAGGTGCAGGTTGGCCCAACCAAGATGGAAAGTAGTATTTTGGCATAAGGATATACGCCAAAGCATGTAGTGGAACATTAAGTTTATTCCACCGTGTACACATACAATTATGAATCAATGTATACAAGTTGGGATCATCTTCCTGAACAATATCTTTTATTTGCCCCAACATGGTATCCATCTACTCATACACCTCCCCAATCATTGGTTTATCTATATCTGCAAAACAAATCATGCTATAAATGGGCTTGGTGAATTGCAATACTTGCCTCACACGTGCCCAAAACAGACCATCAAGAGCGGTCTCTTCCATCTGTTCAAAACCTTTCTTGTCAGTTGCATTTGTAGCCCTGTCCTTTAATACCTACCAGTGTGGACTAGATATCATGCTAGCCAATGACTCTCTTACCTTCAAAAGGCACCTGAAGATGAGGTAATAGCTAGCAAATCTAGTCTTCGCAATATTCAACAGCTCCAATATTGAGTGACTACGGAAAAGACCATAGGTATTTCTATAATTTGAAATAAATTTTATCATTTGTTTGCCTCTCTTGTACAAATCACCAATCCATTTGTATTGTTGGTTTTTATTCCTAATAATATCATGCATCAAAAGGTTCAATGTCTGAACCAAACACCCAAACCAAAATATGTTAGGGTATTTATCCTCAATAATTGCTCCCGCTGCCTTACAATTAGCAGCGTTATCAGTGATGACTTAGATGACATTGTATGGCCTAATACGTTCAATTGTTTCAAGTAATGGTTCTGCAATGTTGATACCGGTCTTGAACATCCCTGAGTAACCATATGTTGAAAGAAAGATGGCAACACTAACAAACATAGCAAGAACACTTATCAATGGCTTGCCTTTTACATTTGTCCATCCATCAAATACAATGGACACCCCATGCTCAGTCCAAGAATTTGTCATTCTACTCAAAGAATGTGATATTTTTTCTTTTTCATGATCAAGTCCAATGGTTCTAGCCTTGTCATACCCAGGTCTCTCGTATCCTTCAGGGGCATCATTTATTGTAGAAACTATTTCATGCCAATAAGGTGAGCGAAGAACATTGAATGGTATCCCACATGCATAGAGAAACCAGTAAATTTTTTAATCCACATCATTCCTACACCCTTCATCAAGGAAATTTCATATGGTTCTATGCCTTAAAGAGATGTTTGTTCCTATGCCTCCATATCCACTGCCATGGGAGGAAGTTCTTCATGCATGTTGATGTGATTGTGAGCTATCTTCAAAGAAACCCTTTGATTTTTTATATTTTCATTGGGCTTCCTCCTCTTCCCTTGTGTATTTGGCTCTATCTGTTGCTGACACACTTACACAAGTTTTGATTCCTATTGGTTTATCTTCATCCCATGGCCTTTTCCCACAGAGGTGCCTTCTGGCACGAGTGTATGAACTTGTGTAAGTTTTGTTGCAATGGGAGCATGTAAATTTAGTGCTTCCACCCCCTTCCCCTCCTTCGAGCCTAGAAACATATTTCCACAATGGGGTTCAGTCTTGTTTAGTTTTTTGGGCCTCATCATGTCCACTCTCTTCCTCCTCACCAACGTAATCCTCTCTAGGGTTTTCATCAAATCCACTATAATCCACTTCTTGATCCTCTTCTTCACCATGATCAACCCTCCTTCCTCTACTCTCCAACACCATAATAACCAAAAAAAGAACCGACAAGAATAAAATGCCAAGCCATATAGCCATGATTTTTGAAGTTTCGAGTCTGCAAAAAAATGGAGGAATGGCAATGGAAAATAGAAAGATAATATATATATATATGGCAATGAACATAAAAAAACAAAAAATGCTAGATTAGAGTGTAGAACCTACCTCTTTGGCCTTCAATCCCAAGCTCCAATCTCCCTTACAAGCTACTCAAGCTCCTCCAAGCTCCTCTCTTGCTCTCTCCAATGGCTGAATAATGGGAGGGGAGAGGGTCTTTTTATCCTTTTCCCCTTCCCCTTTCCCTCCCTTTCCTCCCCCTCTCTGTTGTCAGTCGTCGCCCCTCTCTCGATCGTGCGACCTTTTCCTGCATCGACGGGAGCGTTTTTTAAGACGGGGAGCAATCAAGAGCGATCCCTCCCCCTCTTACAAAATCACTCCCGAAGCGAAGTGTTGAAGAATCTGGGGAAAATTAGGTGTAGTCTGATTCTTTGTTACTCGATAACAATTTGTGGAGCCTTTTACCTTTTATTGTTAACTTAATCTTCTTCTTCTTATTATTAATGCATGTGTGTGTGCTTCATCAAACTTCTACCAAAACATAAGAACAAGAATAGAAGATGTTGGCTCTCTGCCAGGGCCAAAACCTCTCTTCTCTTGAGAGGAAAACCCTTTAGTAAATTTCTCTTATTGAAGCTTCTATTGATTAATGTCAAACCCTAGACCCTTGACTAGAAGATCCTCCAAGCACAAGTCAAGTCCTTTCAAGATCACTTCCTCTTGCAACACTTCGTCTTCTTCCTTCCAGCACTTTGTCTTCCTCCCTTTGACACTTCTTCCAGCAACTGTAGAGACCTTAGATTGTGTGTTCTAGGATGAACCTTGACCTTTTCTTCCTTCGCTTGAGATGGAGTCTTTCTACCTTAGGATGACTACCTTATAGCCTCCCAACCGAGCCTTCTTTTCTCTTGACAACTATTGCAGACTTAGGGCAGAAGCAATGCAACCCTAATTCTTCGCACGTGTGGGGGATTCTCTTCACAAAACTATGTTAGACTTATCTTCCACCCTTCGCTTGCATACCCTTCTTCCACGCTTGAGAGAGAGGCCTTGTAGGCCTAGTTTGCACCCTAAATAATGAGATATGGTGAACTGTAATTTTCTATTGTCATAACCACAGGGACTGCTCTTATTTCCTCGCACGTGTGGCTGTAACTAGCCCTTTAACACTTTGGTTTTATCCTTCCTTTCTTCGCTACTTTGGAGACCTTCTTCTTGTCTTTTTGGTGCCCTTTTCCTTGTCTTGTACCTTCGCAGATTTCAAAGGAATGCGTTCTCATTTTGAAGGAGTGGACAACATCTATATATAGAGGTTTGTCCCTCCTTTTAGGCCAACTTGTAGCTTTGAGGCCAACTTGATTTTCTTGCTGCAATAGGTGTTTTTAATGGTGCCATTGCTTCTTTTGATGGTGTCTATGCTTGTAGGATACTTGACTTTGCTTGGAGGTGTCTTCTTTGACTTTTATACATGAATATACATAATGTAACATACCCTTAAGGTCTTCAACATAATTCTTATGACTCTTTGACTCACCTATAGCACTTTGACATGTGCTAGACCTACTTCAATGAGCAAGAAACTCATTTACATATTATTTAAAAATAATATTTCTTTTCTTGAATAAATACAAATATCAAAATGACATTTACGAAGACTGAACCTAGTTACATTTCCTTCAACATGAAAGGGGAGCGGTCAAGGAGCGGCCGCTCCCCTAATCGCTCCCTAAAAACCAACGAGCGAAATTTGTTTAAAAGGAGCGTGTTGTTGATTTGGGGTAGCATCGGACGTGCTCTAGCCACGAAATTTGGTGGAGAGGTTGGGGCACATGAGATTGCCAATACCTAGAAAGGGTTTGGACAGATTCTAAATAGATCAGGTGATATTAAAATAATTAATATTTTTAATGGAGTCCCTAAGTCTAAACTTAGGGAAAATAAAATATTAATGTGTGTTAATATGAATGTGTGTTAGAGTGGTCCGAAAGACATGGATCAAGCCAAATCTAATCTTAGCCATTGATTAGGGACTTAATCTCGGCCATTGTGATGTCAATAGGAAAAGTATAAGAGGGGGCTTGAGAGTCACTTGGAGAGCACACCAGATGATCAGTCATATTATTCTCTAGAGCGGGGTTTGCTAAGAGAGATAGAATCAGTGATCGGAAGAGCAGCTGAGGGGCATTGAGTACAGAGAAACAGAGAAGGCAGAGATTGTGTCGGGAGAGCAGCGCAATAGCCAAGGAGGGTGACGTAGAGCCAGCAATGGCTCACGCAGGGCCACGCAGAGGCAGCCAAGTGCTACGCAGAGCACCAGAGGGGCCAGCGCAGTTGACGCAGAGGCTCCCAGAGCTGACACAAGGCCTCCTAGGGCTAATGCAGGGCAAGAAAGGCTAACGCAAGGCCAGCGTGAGACAGAGAGGGGCTGACGTAGTCCAGATTGGGCAGACGTTGGGGTTGCAGGAGCAGTTTTGTGCTAAAGAGCTGCCGGAAGGATTTTTCGAGGTTTCAGCGAGGAGATTTCTCTCAAACTGTGAGGTATAGCTGCTAAGTAAATTCTCTGTAGGGTAGGCTAGTTTCGGTATCCAAATTGTAGTCTGATATTGCTTAATAAGAAAACCCTCAAATAGCTGCACTATTTTTCCTGCATTGGGTTTTTCCGAGACATTGGTCCAAAGATAATGGTGTCATGTGGTGTGTTTGTTCTTGTTTCTTTTAGTTGTTGATCTGTAATATGTTGAGCATGCACTCGTGTTTATTTTCAGTATTTACTTTGTAAATAACTTGTTAAAGAAAAATAACAAGTAGGTAGTAATAAATCAGAAAAAGTGCATGAAGGGTTTCCAACTAAGGAAAATTAGAAACTTCAACATGGTATCAGAGTGTGATTGCAGATCACAGGAGGACTAAAAGACATCAGCCAAGCGGAGCAATAGCAGCAAAAAACAGTTGTTCCGAGGTGACAGAAGTTGTTTCTAGCAGCGCAGAAGCCAAGGAAGTGTGACGCAGAGCCAGCCAGAGCGACGCAAAAGAAGCCAGGAACTGCGCAGAACCTCAGAGAGGCCAGCGTTGCTGGCGCAGAGGGTCAGAGGATTGACACAGACACATCCAGGGTGATGTAGAGGCAGCGTGAGGCAGAAAGGGGCTGACACAGTTCACAGAGAGGCAGTCGCTGGGGTCAAGAAGGTTGCAGGAATATTGCAGAGTGGAGCTGGTGAGGTACTGTAGTCAGAACAGTACCTGACAGAGCAAGGCCAGAGGAGTTGTTACCGAGGGTTTCTAGCCGAAGAACCTGGATCAGCAATGCAGTTGCACAAGACGATCAGAGCAGGCGGCATCTCGACAAGCGGCAGAAGGATTTCCAGGAGGGAAATCAGGACTCAGAGGGAGTCCAAAAGAGAACTTCCAGACAAGGAGTACAGACTCAAAGGAGTCGAACAAAGAACTTCCAAGAGGGAAGTAGAGGAGCATCATGGCACTACACGAGGTAAGAGACTAGGATAGACTGAACGAAGCTTCGAACTTCGCAGTCTGGAAGGCCAGAATCTTATCAGTGCTTGACAAGAATCATATCAAGAACTTCGCCTTGAAGGTTATAGCTATCCCAGTCGACCCTAATTATAATGACAAGTATGAGGAGGCGATGGCGAGGGCCAAGTGCATTATCCTTGACAGGATCAAGGATCATGTGGTACGACATATAGCCAAGAAGGAAATGGCAGTTGAGATGTGGGAGGTTCTCAAGAACCTGTACCAGCATACTTCTGTGCAGAGAAGAATGTTGCTCGAGAACCAAATGAGGTCATATCAGATGAAGAAGGGTCAAACGATTGACTCCTTCCTCGGAGGACTAAATGAGATCCGAGATCAGTTGACTGTTATAGGAGCGACACCGGATCAGGAGCTTATGGTGAGGACAGCCCTGAATGTTGTCTCAGAAGAGTGGGAAGCGTTTGTCCAAAGCATCCTGGGCAGAGGGACTCACCTACCTTGGGGCAAGATGTGGGCAGCTCTTTGCCAAGAAGAGATCAGACAACGATCAAAGACAGGTAGCAGCAGCAAAGGGATCAAGGTCAAGCAAGAGGAGGAGGATGTGGCCCTAGCATCTGAGGGAAAGCAAGAGAAGCGGAAGAAGAAAGATCTCTCCAAGATCAAGAGCTTCCACTGTGGGGAGATCCAAGGAAGAAGAGTAAGGGAGTGTCTTCCGAGACTAAGGCAGCGCCAGCACAGGCAGAGAAGGAAGTTTTTACATACGATGACTGTGCCATGAGTGCACACACGCCACTTGAGCGGAAGAGGGGAGAAATCGAGTTGTAGTCAGGCGGACTATAGGCGATGAGGGGCAGGATCCTTGAAGCACCCAGCCTCTTGGATTAGACCTTGCTATGGGAGCCACGACGAGGAGTAGCAGCACTGGCTGAGTGGGTAGAGACATGTGTGGATGGAGCAGCAAAGAGAGCTACAGTGCAGGAGTCCCAAGAAAGCGCAAAACTAGCAAGCTGCAGCAGTGCGAGAGGCGCAGGAGTGTTGCACCAGTGCAGGAAGGCACAGAGAGGTGTGCAACGGTGTGAGATGTAGGGAGTTGTTGCAGTAGTGCAGAGGTCAGAGAGAGGGAGCACTTGTCAGCGGCAGAGGGAGCTTCAGCATTAGTGGGTGTTTCTAGCCCAACAGGGAGGTCAGTTGGGAGATTAGTTACTTACTTCTCAGTAACTGAGTTGTAGTGCAGCAGTGGGCAGCACGATGCAACATGATGAGAGGAGGTGGAGTGCAGAAGCAGTCTTGGGAGAAAGGACCAGCAGTAACATAGATGCAAAGGGAGTTGCAGTGCAGATGCAGTGCTGGGAGTAAGGACCAGCAGTAGCACGGATGCAGAGGGAGCTGTCGTACAGATGCAGCAGTGGCAGTGGCAAAACCATGCGCAACAGCACAGGAGGCAGCAGTGCAAAGGATGTTGGGCAGGAATGCCTAGCATCAGCACAGGTACCGATGTCGGATGATCAGAGTAATACTCAATGAGGAGTATTCCTAGAGCGTAGTCCTCGCTAAAAGGGAGTTTTGATGTGGGATAGCATCGGATGTGCTCTAGCCATGAAATTTGGTAAAGAGGTTGGTGCACATGAGATCTCCAATACCCAGAAAGGGTTTGGGCAGATTCTAAACAGCTCAGGAGATATTAAAATAATTAATATTTTTAATGGACTCCCTAAGTCTAAACTTAGGGAAAATAAAATATTAATATGAATCTATGTTAGAGTGGTCCAAAAAACATGGATCAAACCAGATCTAATCTTAGTCATTGATTAGGGACTTAATCTCGGCCTTTGGAATGTCAACAGGAAAAGTATAAGAAGAGGCTTGAGGATCACTTAGAGAGCACACCAGATGATCAGTCATTCTATTCTCTAGAGCGAGGTTTGCTAAGAGAGATAGAACCAGTGATCGGGAGAGCAGCTGAGGGGCATTGAGTACAGAGAAACAGAGAAGGCAGAGATTGTGTTGGGGAAGCAGCGTAGCAGCCAAGGAGGGTGACGCAGAACCAGCAAGGGCTCACGCAGGGCCACGCAGAGGCAGCCAAGTGTTGCGCAGAGCACCAGAGCGGTCAGTGCAACTAACGCAAAGGCTCCCAGAGCTGACGCAGGGCCTCCTGGGGCTGGTGCAGGCCAAGAAAGGCTGACGCAGGACCAGCGTGAGACAGAGAGGGGCTGACGCAGTCCAGATTGGGCAGATGCTTGGGTTGCAGGAGCAGTTTTGTGCTGAAGAGCTACCGGAAGGATTTTCCGGGGTTTTAGCCAGGAGATTTCTCTCAAACTGTGAGGTATAGCTGCTAAGTAAATTCTTTGTTGGGTAGGCCAGTTTCGGCACCTAGATTGTACTCTGATATTACTTAATAAGAAAACCCTTAAATAGTTGCACCGGTTTTCCCGCATTGGGTTTTTCCGAGGACATTGGTCCAAAAATAATGGTGTCATGTGGTGTGTTTGTTCGTGTTTCTTTTAGTTGTTGATCTGTAATATGTTGAGCATGCACTGGTGTTTATTTTCAGTATTTACTTTGTAAATAACTTGTTAAAGAAAAATAACAAGTAGGTAGGAATAAATCAGAAAAAGTGCATGAAGGGTTTCTAACTAAGGAAAATTAGAAACTTCAACATGCACACCCGAGTAGGCCCTGAGCGGAGAGCGAATTGGGAGCGGATTCGTCGAGGGGTGCTCCCCTGCAACCTTGGTTTCTATGCATGTGATGGATCCAATGGTTGTGGATGTCTCAATCCCACAACCCAAATTATTATCGACCTCACAACATGCGCGGAGGTTACGAACAATCATGCATGTGAAGGATCCAATAGTTGAGATTGTCTAGATCCAACGGTTCAGATCCACATCAATCTCACACAAATGCACAGGAATTAATGCAAGGAAAGCACCCAATCCAGTATGACGTGGATGATAGGTGGCAAAGACAATAATGTAGCAGCAGAGTGGATGCAATGTGTCAAGTGTTTCTTGTTGATTTTCTAGTGCTAAATAGACAAACACAATTTCCTACAACTAATAATTACTTCCAATGATATATAATATTACTTTAGTACACTCTGGAACATCATTAGGTGATTATACTCCGAAAATTCAACAATAAATACAACGGAAACAATAAAGATCACAATAGAATAGCCATGCATAGTAGACACGAAAATTTTTCCTTGGGAAGCCCAAACTCGTGAGAAAACCCAACAATCTTTTCTAAGAGAAATTTTTCAATTCAGCATAAGTACAATCTAAGCTTTACAAGTCAACCTTGGAGCTCTTAGGACTAGACTACCCTTAACCAACCCTACCAAACAGACTTCACAATACATGCTCAGTAAAAAAGCTTCTCATATTTACCTTACTAGCCTTCTAACATCTAGAGGCTCCTTGACCCTTTATTCTCTAGGGCCTAAGGCCTCCTAGCCCCTTCTAGGCCTGCAGCATAGCCTCAATCTAGATGTGGACCTCTTATGATCTTTTTTCGAGCACACTGAAGCCTTTCAGCCCTGTATTAGGGCTTTAGCCCTCCTCCAAATATCAAGGAGAAACTTGGCCAAATATACCTTCTTAAACAGTAGACAAATCACCGTCCAACCTTCACCTCTTCCTCCAACACGTAGACAAAACTTCACGGATTGCTCTTCTCAAACAGAACCTTAGGAGGATGCTTCACCTCCTTCTCCATGACAGAAATAGATCTCAACTCGTCCTATATTTGTTGATCTACAACTCCCTCATTAGGCTTGTTATTCTTCATAAAGATGATTCTTATGATGTGTTGTGTGCAAGAGAAATGAGAAGGGCTAATGCCCTTTTATAGTGATCCTAGGGTGCCTGAGGGGCACGTCTCCTTGGCTAGGCTAACTTGAGTAAATTCAATTTTAAATTTATATTTAATTTCCCCTCTTTTAATTTAGCCAACTTGTGTAGTTGCAGAAAACCTCCCGCAGCTACCCAAAAATCAACACTCCCTCTTAGCAAGGGAGGTATTCACCTCGACTTCCTTATATGTGCACTTCGCTGAAAATTTCTCTATTCCAAGAAAAGATTGGATGAGATTGTTATGTTTATGTATCCATCCAACTCATGTTCTATTCCAAAATGACGTGGAAAGCATCTTGCATCAACCTCATGCAAAGGATCTAGTCGCCCACTAGCAATATGGTCAAGTAACCCTTGACTGGGGTAAAAGCAAAACTAGTCCTGGGTCACCAAATAACCAAGTTCTGATTTGGAACCAATTCAATCATCCCTAACAAAAGGTGAAACCTTAGGCCCATTTACCATTCCCCCATGTCATCACATGCCACTAGAATGGTAAAAATACTGACCCAATGCTTTGAGACACTCACTCTACCCACTAGCCAAGTAACCCTTGGTAATATGGTCAAAAACTTCTGACCAACTGAGCACTCTGAGCCCTAATGTTATCTGGGCCATCCTCTGTAGCCACATTTCATGGCACTCAGTGAATACCTTTGGCCTAGGGAGAATGTATGCCCTAGTGCTACAACATCGACACTCCCTCTCAACAAGGGAGGCATTCTCAACCACTCCAAGTTTATCAAGAAGTACACAAACTTCATCTGGGACAAAAGTTTTGTGAGAATGTCAACAGCATGCTCGTCCGTAGAAATGTATTGGACCCTCATTGCTCCCTTTTGTACCATGTCTCGGATGTAGTGGAACTTGATCTCAATGTGCTTCCACTTATCATGGAAAACTAGATTTTTCAAAAGCTTCACATAGCTTTGATTGTCACAATGTATCACAGTCATCTCCAGCACCTGATCAAACAATCCTGCAAGCAGCTTCTAAAGCCACACTACTTCACAACTCACCAAATTAGCTGCAATATACTCAGCATTTGCAGTGTTGAGTGTGACATATCTCTGCTGCCTGCTTATCCAGGGTAACATAGCAGAACCCAAGTTGAAACAACATCTTGATATGCTCTTCATGTCTTCAACACTTCATGTCTAATCGAAATTTGTGTATCCTTGCAGTTGTACTTCACCATTTGAGACATTTCTCAATCCATACTTGAGTGTACCACGCACATATCTCAACACATGCTTTGTTGCAATACAATGTACATTGCTAGGTTCCACCATCAACTGGCTCAAAGTGTTCACTACAAAGCAAATATCAAGTCTAGTATTAACCAGATACATCAAGGATCCAATCAACCGTCGATACATAGAGGGATCCACCAAATATGAGTCAAAGTCTCTCATCTTCTTCAGATTTGTCACCATGGGAGTGGCCATGCACTTGCAATCCATCATCCCAAATCTCTAAAGGATCATAATGATATACTTCCCTTGACCATGGAATATCTCACCTGGCTTCTGCCACACTTCTAATCCCAAGAAGTAACGCATCAAACCTAGATCCTTCATTTCAAACTCAGATGCCAACTCCCTCTTACATTGATCGATGATATTTTCTGCTCCTGTCAAAAGCAAGTCATCAACATGTTATAACAAGATCATAGGCTCACCTTTAACAACCTTGTAGTAAATATTGGCATCAGCATCACTCTGGTGAAACCAAGACTCATCAGGTAACCATCAATCCGAGAATACTAGGTCTGAGGTACCTGTTTGACTCTATACAAAGCCTTCTTTGGTATGCAAACATGCAACTCCCTCTCATGTGACTCAAAGCCCTAAGGTTGTCCTATGTACACTTCTTCCTCAATTACTCCATTGAGGAAAGCAGTCTTTACATCCATTTGATGTAACCTCCAATCCATAACAAAAGAAATAGAAATAATAGTTCTAATAGAAGTGTACCTAGCGACTAGAGCAAATGTCTCTTCATAGTCTTCTCCCTCTTTTTGGGAGAACCCTCTTGCCACAAATCTTGCTTTGTACTTCTCTATGCTACCATCTACCGCATGCTTGATCTTGTAGATCCACTTGGAAGTCACCACTGACTTCCTTAGGTCTCGACACAATTTCCCATACATCATTCATCATGATGGACTAATATTCCTCCATCATGGCATCATTCCAGACTTGTTGGCATGTTGCATCCTTATAGTTGCATGGCTCGAAATCAATGATGTCACTTGTTACTGTTCATCTAGTCAGGGTCCTAGGAGGGGGATTCCAAAGGGACTACTACTAGACCAAGAGACAAAAATGGGATAAGGACCCATGGTCACCTCAGTCGATGTCCCCTGCTCTTTATGGACTTTCACCGATGGGAGGAGTCCCAGCATGGAGGAAATCACTTGAATGATAGGATCAATGGCAAGGTATAATGTGACTACCTAGGCCCATTCAAAGGAGAGGCTCAATTAACGTTTCAAAGAATTAAAGAAAAGTTGAAAGGCTCCCCAAGAAAGACCTATGAAAGATGACCTCGAGCTTGGGAATATTCAAAAATGATGAATACCTAAGATCAAAACTTCCAAAATCCCTCACTTGCGATTGATGTGTTTATACTAGGTTTCAAAGTGAGGCAAGGATGGCTCATTCAATGGAAAGATTCAATTAAAGTGTGAGCTTTGGGAGAAGCTAAGGTGACTTTCGACGAAAAACCCCTTGAGAGAAATATTATAAGAGACCCAGGGTTGAGAGATATATCATGGTAAAGGCTCATCCAATCATCACATACAGTTAAGAGAAAAGGTTTTTAATGATGAACTACAAAATGCAAACCTTCAAGAAATCCCTAAGTCAAAGAAATTTCAAGGGTTCCCTCTCGGTGTGATAGTTAGGACATCAATTTATTTGAAATTCCACCATCCGAATTCGTTCGAAACTAGAGGATGCCTAGAGGAGACATAAATTCAAAAACTTGTCTGGATGGAACCTAAAATTCCTCCTCCCTAAAATTTTGCACCAAGCCCTAGAAAATCTCCTTATAATTATGTGACGGAGAAAAGATGAAAAAAAGAGGTGAAAATTTGATATTTTGTTAAGCTAATGTGATCACCAAGGATGTAGGACCAATTGCTAGCTATTGGGAAGATTGGAATCAAAATGATCTAGATTTAGGAACTTCGCTCTTCAAGAAGGCCTAAAGAAGCAATTACACTCTCTATGGATGCCACTTCATAGCAACTTTAGACTTTTATACTTCGATATGAAATATCTGATGAAGTTTCAAGGTAAAAGGTGCACAACCTACCCCAAGGAAAATTCCTTCTTCTTGCCAAGATGAATAACATATGCATTGAGCCAAGATTACATGTGATTCATAAATTCACATTAATTTTTAGGGCACAAGTAAAATCATGACATTGCATTCTATATATTAGACATGAAACATTATCAAATTCGCATGAAAAGAGCACTTATATGACAAAAAGAGTATATACATCCATAAACTTGCCAAATAGAAGCTCCAAGAGAGATAGCAAAAATATTCCACACATCAAAATGCATTTAATCATCCAAATCATTCCACAAATTGCAGGTCTGAAATCTTTAGAAAGATATATCCCAAATCCAAGTGATGATGAGAGATCAAATGAACCTCTCTCATATTTATATGATCCTCCAAGGGATTCAAATGGCCTAATTATGCCTAATAATGCCCCTAAAATAAAAATAATGTGCAAAATAACATCCTTTTGGTGACAAGCCCACCAAATAGCTCCACAATAAGAATAATTAGCCTCTCAAGAGGGCTGAAATGATAGATAAGTAGCTAAGAGGGCCATTGGAAGGCCAAATGAAGTCCAACATGTGCCAAAATGAATAGAAGGGCTCCAAAAATAGTGATGAAGGGGATGACCCCTTGATCTCCAAGCAAATGACTTGTGGTGCCCCTAAGTGGTTGTGGGGGCACAAAATCATCCTCATGGGTCTCCAACTGAATCGAACAAGCATGTATCCCATCTGCAAGGGTTGGAACAATGATGCAATCCCTCCCTTTGTCTCCCATGGTGAGACACAACCCCATTTGGGCCCTGGATCAACTGCCAAGTGTGTGGTGCAAGAGTGTAGCTGGCTGGGCAAGGTGGTCCAAGTGCATCATCATCATCAAATAAGTGGGACATGAGCAAGCAATGAATGGTGTTGAAGGATCCCATGGCATGGGTATCTACTCTCTACTATAGTGGACGCACATGGCTCTCAACGCATGTGCTAAAAATGCCAATATGACCCTCTGGAGAGCTCGAACCCCGTATAGGGAGACCAAACCCTAAGATGAAGACCCAACTGCAATCTTGTATAAGATCCAATGTGTCTCCTCACCTTCTAGTATAACAAATCATCAATGTAAGTAAGTAAATGATCTTACAAACCATGGAACCAAGTGGACACTTCATAGTGGCATGCCCTTCCATAATGGGCTTTAGAGCGTACAGGTGTCTCCAAGTTCAAGAAGTGTTGAAAAGTGTAACTAGGTTCGGTCTTCATAATGACATGTAATTGTGATGATATGATAAAAAGAAATAAAATTATTTTTGTAAGCCTTGCTTCATGGGTTTCAGAGGAAGTGAGTTTGTTTTAGATGGCTCTCACTGAGAGCCTTAGGATTTGTCATTAAGAATTAATGTCATGTATAGAGGGCTCTTCTTGAGCATGTGTCAAATGTATATGAGTCTATGTCTATGTCTATGTCTAAATAGCCCTCCAATGACAAGCATAGTCCTCCTCTTCATGTCGGCTTCAAGTAAGAATAAAACAACTCATGTCGGCTCACTCAAGGAGACACATCCATTCGATGATCAAGTCGGCCCATAAGTGTATGGACGAATTACTATATATACCCAGCTTGGCTCTTCGCATTAGGACACAGAAATTCAGATCTGTCTCTAAGATTTTCGCATAACAATTACAGTGAAGAAGTTCGATCTTACTCTAAAATTCAGATGGGAAATCACAGTCAACAGTTTGTGGATCTCTCTAAAATTTGGGTCACGATCACATTGACAAGAAAGGAGTCCAATTCGGATGTCAAGATACATAAGAAACTCGGATCAATGATGAAGGAACAACGAGGAAATGTTTAGGGCTTATCACAAAAACATGAGTTCGTATGTCTGAGGAAAAGTCTCAGTGCTAAAGCAAAGATACACAGTTCGGACAAGGGTACATATAAGCTACAGTTCGATGTTATAATGGAGACCACAGCTCGGTAGAAGCTACAGTATAGTGGCAATGATTTGTGCTATGCTTCGGTGCTATTATAGTTCAATATTATACAGTGAGAAAGTCTCTACACTACCATAGAGAAAGGGTCACAGTCAGCAAAGAGATCTCAGTGTCATGTCAGTGACAAAGTCTCGGTGATGATGGTATCTCGTTGCTAAGGAGGTCGAAGAGGAAGAGAAGTCAGAACGAAGAAAAGAGCAAAAGATTGACAGTCGAGAGAACTTGTGTCTTGGTCTTGGAGGGGCTAATAGGTCAAGGGTCTTGGTCTTGGCATTCGTCAATTGGAATCTCTATAAGAAGAATTTTTGCGGGTTTTCCTCTCAAAGAGTGACAGGTTTTGGCCTTGGCTTATAACCTACATGATGTCTCTCTTGTATATTTAAGTTTATGTATTGGTTATTGTTTGATGAAAAAAGAACACTAATAATCTAACGTGAAGAAGATACTAATCTAAAGAAGTAAAAAGGCATTCACAAGCAGTCACTAATAAAAGAGAAATCCCCTAACGCTAATGCCCTAGATTTCTCAACAAGAAGGAGCTTAATCAAGGATCATATTAGGTGGTTTCAACCTCTAAGGGAGTGGCAGGTCCATGGTACATCCATCAAGTGGCAAGTGTCATGTGATATGATGATGGAACAAAGTGGGGCATTGGGGGAAGGCTCCAAGTCACACGCCATAGTGCAAGGGTAGCTAAGATAAGAGAAGCCCACACTTGGGTGTATGAATGTAGGAGGGAGCAATCGTGGTACATGAGTTACCCTGGCCTTTGTTTTTTTTACCCTTCTTCATATGCCTTTTCCATTTTATTGATTTTTCCTTTAAAATTGCTTGAGGCTCCAAGGGATGAGAGCATGATGTGAACGATATAGCAGTGAATACCCCCTTAAGGTTGGGAAGTTCATTGCCTATTCTTTCCAGTGAATCCCTCCACTAATTCATGTCCAAAAGTGTCCATGATAAGTAAGCAAAGATACCCAACTATATAATTACAATCCATACCTTCGGGGTTGGATGGCCCATCTTCAAACATACGATCATAACAGATGGGCGAGGAAGCATAAATGTTGGCTCAGGTGGTGGAGATGGTGGCACATCGAGCTATTTGTTGGCTGCAAGGGGTTGTTGGCTGCTGATTGAGGACCATCTAGGAGAAAAATTTCTCCTATGGGTGTCACCCACAGATGGTGGGTAACATCTGGCTCCAACTAGGACATGATCTCGCAATAGAGTGCATAGATGTACTCAAACGAGAGGTCATGAGAACACCAGCGATCTCTTGGGACCACAAACTTGTTACCTACACCTCAAAGAATAAGCACACAAGGCATCATGTTGTTGTGGCATCTCGTGCTTGCCCATGCTTATGTTACGCCATAAAATCAACAGGTAATAAAATTTATTCTAGAAGCAACTGTAATCTAAATGCAGATAATCTAGCATGATAAAAGAATATGATGTTAGTTCTAATGTGAAAATCAACATGCAATGCATCGTACTCTAGCATGCATATAACACAATGTCAAATATAAAAAAAGGGGTGATTCGACTTCTTAATTTGACCGGTTGTGGCCAAAGTTCATTGTCAAGTTTAACAATGTAATAATAATCCTCACCAACCTTCCCATGAATTTTTACAGGAATGGGGTTTTATTAACCAACACAACGTCCCCAACTTTAAACTCCTTTTTAGGCTTCCATTTCTTTTTTGCTTTTGGTTATGTCTTTTAAGGATATAAACCTTTTGAGAGGGGAGGATAAGAAATGGCTTCTTAGCCACAAAGATCTTGCAATATGGAATTGGGCCTGGTTTTTCCACATGGGTTGGATACAAGGGTTCTCTATAGAGAATGAAACGGGTTCCAACAAATCGTGGAATGATGACATAAAATAGATCCATTTGAAGTTGACCACCAATGGTAGCACCCCATTTCGTAGACAATAGCATGCCCCACACATCAAATATGTTTATGACCACAACATCCATGAGCAATGATATGTCTGGATTCATAGCTAATGACACCTTGAGATCCTTTATGAGGCCTTCTACTTCAACGGGCTTGGAGTTGAAACCACACACACTTTTGTACCTCCGGGTGATGCTAAGATTTAGTTGCTTCATGACCTTTAATGGCATGATATTTGTGGAAGCCCGTGAATCCAACATACAATTGTGCAAGAGGAGGTCATTAATGGCTAAGGTGAGTAAGAATGGCTCATCTCCCATATTAGTGTTAGAGAGGTCTATATTTTGTAATGTTAAGGTCGTGTCCTCTCTTTCAAACCCTCAGGCTTTCTTGGCTTGCAATTGTTGGCATGGGAGTTTCACTAGCTCTCTTAAGGGAACCTGCATAGTCATCTTTCCTATGACAGTACCTATATCAACATCAAGCTCAACCTCCTTTCCTTTCGATTGCTTTTAGGTTCTCCCTTTGGAGGATCCTTTTTGGGAGGTTTCTTAAGAGACAACTCTTTAGAAGGAGACTGCTTAGGAAGAGATTCTTTCTTGTTGGATTCTCTTAAGCTTGTGGGGGTATCTTTATCATTCTTTCGTGAATATTGGATTCCTCTAAATCTCCCACTATGATCAGGGTATTGAGGATTGACTCGTCCCTTTCTTCTTTAATGGTTACTTCACTAATCAAAGGATGAGTGTATGTGCCACCTAACATAATATTGAAGGCGTGTGTTTCAAGGTTGTTAGCTTGCTCATTGCTCTCCTCATCTTCACTTTCTTCTTCATCACTTTGTTCATCCTCAAAGTATGATTCTCGTTCCACAGCATTAGTTGGGGCTAAAGTGTTTGGAACTTGAGATGAAGCTTCACTTTCCTTCTTCATTAGTTTTCTTAGGAAAAGGCTTGTTTTTGGGAATAAAGCTTGATTTTTGAGCCCTTTCTAAAGCAGTGAACTTATTCATGTAAAGTCTATCCCTTGAGTTCATTTCCTCAAATAGCTTATCAAGTTTCTTAAGGAGCACTACAAGGGTTTCCTCAGTTTGGTCTTTGGACTTACTCTTCTTAACTTCAACCTTAGCTTTAGGATGCTCATCCACCTCCATTTTGGAAATCCTCAGGTTTTGTTCAACTTCCATAACAATTTCTTTAGCCTCAACAAGACTATTAGGTTTCTTGTCTTTTAATAAATACGTTAAATGACCACCCACAACCTTAATGAATTTATCAAGGATGATTGCATCAAGGGGCCTAAGGTTATCAAGGATGTCTCTAATGACTTTGCCAAATTTTTAGATAAATTCTTTGAGGCCTTTTCTTCCCTTTCTTATGTGGTAAAACTTTTCTATGTTGAAAGACCCTTGGGCATCAGATGACCATCTCTTCATGAAAACATCTTCAAATTCGTCAGAGTCCCCTATGCTACCCAGAGGGAGACTAAGATACCATTCCCTAACTTGTCCCTCAAAGGATAAGGCAAATAGCATCATGATCCTATCCTCATCCTCAATGAATCTAGGGGAAATCATCCAATAGAAGTCATCAACATGATCATGAGCACTTTTGGTGGCATCTCCTTTGAATTTGGGCAACCAATCATTATATTTTTCAAACAATGGTTTGGGATTGTCACTTAATTTCAAAGGTCCAAAAAACATTGGACAAGTACCTTTTGCTTCTTGGGACTTTGGGTTGGTTTTGATTTTGGTTGGCATTGGAGTTAGTTGCTATTTCGGGAGTTGAATTACAACCTTTTCAAATTCAGGGAGAAGATTAGTTCTAATAGGTGATGGAGTTCGTTCTCCCCTTCTTGCAGCAGCCCTAGTTAAAGGAGGAATGTTGTCATCTTCAAGCAAACTAGGGGATTGGACAATGAATGGAGTCGCCAGAGGAATGTTTGAAATGTCGTCAATGAATCAATTCCTCAATGATTCACAAGGAAGGTATCCCTGCTTCTTCCCTGGCAATGGCGCCAAAAATGTTCCCACTCGATCTAGCAAGGGTCCTATGAGGGGTTCCAAAGGGGCAACTAGACCAAGTGGCAACAATGGGACAAGGACCCATTGTCACCTCAGTCAATGTCACCTGCACTTTAAAGAATTTCATCGATGTAATGATTCCCAATATGAGGGAAGTCGCTACGAATGATAAGTCAATGATGGGATAGATAGTGATTTCAAGAGCCCATTCACAGGAGAGACTCAAATTATGGGCTTGCTTGCTTTAGAAGCAAGGTGTGGGGCTCTCCAAGAAAGGCTCAAAGGAGGCCTAGACCTAGGGATTAGAGATATTGCTTGATAGGAAATGCCCTAGACCTAAGATTCCTAAGAGAAGAGGGTTTCTAAGTGGCCTTTGTGAAATAATGAATGGTGAAGGTTTGGGACCACAAAGAAGCCCAAGTGGACCCAAGCAAGGTCTAGGGTTTCAGGTGAAACTTTAAACAAAAGATCTAGACCAAGCAAGGGAGGAGAAAAGGATCAATGAAATTGGATTTTGCTTGATTTGTGATGCAATGACCCTTGATGAAGCCACTAACCAAGGAAACCAAGGGACAAGAACAAAATTGGAACTAGGGCTTGAGATATTTCAAAATCTAGCCATGAAAAATCCTTCAAAATTTGTGAGGGCCTAGAGAAAACCCCAGCGCAATTGTAGCCCAACTCGCTCTTGGAATGGATGCCTATAGTGGATTTCGCTTGATGCCCTAGGAGACCTCTAGGGTTAGGGCTTAGAAAGGAGAAAAAGAGGTGAAAGAGGTATTTCATTAAGATAATGTGATCAAGGATCTAGGACCTGTGTCTGGCTATTGGAAATATTGCAGTCAAAATGATCAAGATTTAGGAACTTCGATCTTCAAGGAGGCCTAAAGAAGTAGCTACACTCTCTATGGATGCAGCTTCATAGCAACTTTAGACTTGTATACTCCAATATCCATACATCAAAATGCATTTAATCATCTAAATCATTCCACAAATTGCAGGCCCGAAATCTTTAGTAAGATATATCCCAAATCTAAGTGATGATGAGAGATCAAATGAACCTCTCTCATATTTATATGATCCTCCAAGGGATTCAAATGGCCTAATTGTGCCTAATAATACCCCTAGAATAAAAATAATGTGCAAAATAACATCTTTTTAGTGACAAGCCCACCAAATAGCTCCAAAAGAAGAATAATTAGCCTCTCAAGAGGGCTGAAATGATAGATAAGTAGCTAAGAGGGTTATTGGAAGGCTAAATGAAATCCAATATGTGCCATAATGAATAGAAGGGCTCCTAAAACACTGACGACGAAGGGGATGGGCCCTTGATATCCAAGCAAATGACCTGTGGTACCCCTAAGTGGTTGTAGGGGCACAAAATCATCCTCATGGGTCTCCAACTAAATCGAACAAGCCTGCATCCCATCTGCAAGGGTTGGAACAATGATGTGTAACAACCCATCCTGAATTTCGGATAGAATAAGAATATTAGCATGTATACGAGGCATGCATATGATAGCTACATATGCATGCATCGCATGCATTGCACTAGTATACTTACTAATTGATTATGAATGATGTCTAAATAAAGGATAAACAAATTAATTATTTAAAGAAAAAATACTAGATTGAATACCTAAACCATTAAGAAGGTAGATCTTGTCCTAGACATGACACTCTAAAAAAATAGTAAATATCTATTTATTATTTTAGTTATTAAATAGTATTAATACTTATCATTTTGATGCTAAATTATTCTTATTAATAACCCATGTCATTAATGTACATAAATTATTGTTTGAAATAATCATATAATTAACCAAAATCTTATTTAAATGATATTTTAATTTAATTAAAATTAATTAATTAATTCATCCATATGTTAAAATAAAGCAATTTAAAAAAAACAAAACAAATAAAACAAATTAATTAAAATAGAAATGTAATAAAATAAAATATTGCTAATTCCTAAATCTATAAAAGAACCATTCAGAGCTTCATTTAAAAGAAGAATATAACTGCCTCTAGCCAAACAAAAAAAATAATAAAGAAAGGTCCAGAATGTATGAGGATGGCAGCGAAAGGAAGCATGAGTCAGTGGAAGGGAGGAGGAGGCTGACAGCAAGGTGGTTGGAAGGCGGTGGATTTAAACATATAAGGAACGAAGGAGGGTTGAAGAAAAACACACACCATTTTGTTTCAAACTGTGGGAAATTCATTATGAGTTGGAAAGAGACAGAGGAGGAAGTTCTAACAGAGTCACAAACATTGAGCTTGATTGTTCTTGGGGTTTTGGGCACGGGGGCCAAAAGACTTGTCTTTTGGATCTGGGGACCGTATAGGTAGACCCCAGATAGGCTGGGAGGAAAATGGCGGTTTGGTAATTGCAGCAGCGGGAACAACACTCAAAAACATCTTCAACTGATTTCCAGCGGGAGCAAGAGTCGCGGCAGAGCAGACAGGTTGGTACTCAATAGAAGAATGGATAAATTTTGTATTAAAATTTTATATTTGTGAGTAGAAATATTGTTAAACTCTGTTAAATTTTGAATTTAAGGCTTCACAGTTTTTCTGAACATGAATTTGCTGGACCATGTTAAATTCTGAATTTAGGGCCCTTACATGATGCAAGCCCTCCCGTTGTCTCCAATGGTGAGACACAACCCAATTTGCGCCCTAGATCAACTACCAACTGTGTGGTGCAAGGGTGTAGCCAGCTGCGCAAGGTGGTCCAAGTGCATCATCATCATCAAATAAGTGGAACACGAGCGAGCAATGAATGGTGTTGAAGGATCCTATGGCATGGCTATCTAATCTCTACTATAGTGGAGGCCCATGACTCTCAACGCATGCCCTATAAATGCCAACATGACCATTTAGAGGGCTTGGACCCTGTATAGGGAGACAAAACCCCAAGATGAACACCCATCTGCAATCTTGTATAAGATCCAACGCGTCTCCTCACTTTCTAGTACAACAAATCATCAGCATAATTCAGTATATGAGTTCACAAACTATGGATCCAAGTGGACAATTCACATTAGCATGCCCTTCCATAATGGGCTTTACACTATACAGGTGTCTTCAAGTTCAAGAAAGAGGTTAATCAAGGACCTTATAAGGTAGTTTCAACCTCTAAGGGAGTGACAGGTCCATGGTACATCCATCAAGTGGTAGGTGTCAAGTGATATGATGATGGAACGAAGTGGGGCATCAAGGGAAGGCTCTGCAAGAATTCCCAACTCAAACAAAAAATTCTTATGGAATTGCACACTTCTCCCTTAGGAGGGCACTCAGGATTTTTAAAAACTTACCACAGGGTTAAGAAGGAATTTTTTCGGGATGGCCTTAAATCGGATATTCAAAAGTTTGTGGCGAAATGTTTGGTTTGCCAACAAAATAAAGTTGAAACAATTAAGACCCCGGATCTATTACAACCTTTATCCATTCCAAGCCAACATTGGGAGGAGGTTTCAATGGATTTTATCACAGGTTTACCCAAGTCTGAGGGAAAGAGTGTCATCATGGTGGTAGTTGACAGACTTACAAAGTATGCACACTTTTGTGCATTATCACATCCATTTAAAGCCAGTACAGTTTCTACTGCATTTATGGAAACAATTCAAAAGCTACTTGGAAATAAGCCTCTTCGAGGGGGCAACCTCCTTTACATTACACAAATGAACAATTCTTGGATGATTCAAATGACAAAACCTCCTTTCTATATATAGGAGTCTAAGGGGCCACAATAAAACCAAGCCGACCTAACAATAATAATATAAAGGCACAAAAATAACAATAGAGGGATTTTATGGGACACAGTAATAACAATATAGGGACAATAGGGGCACAACAATATTAATAAGGGATACAACTACAATAGTTATGGGGTAATCACTAGTATTATAGGCACCTAACACAAAATCAAGATTTCCCATGTAGTGGCACTCCTAAAGCTAGTAACCAATAAAGGAGGTCCCATGGGACTAGGATACAAGGTTAACCACCAAATGGACAAGGGGACAAGTGTACAAACTGTTGATTTGGGATAGCATCTGTTGTGCTCTAGCCACGAAATTTGGTGGAGAGGTTGGGGCACATGAGATCTCCAATACCCAGAAAGGGTTTGGGAAGATTATAAAAAAATCAGGAGATATTAAAATAATTAATATTTTTAATGGAGTCCCTAAGTCTAAACTTAAGAAAAATAAAATATTAATGTGTATTAATATGAATCTGTGTTAAAATGGTCCAAAAGACATGGATCAAGCCAAATCTAATCTTAGTCGTCGATTAGGGACTTAATCTCGGCCATTGAGATGTCAACAGAAAAAGTATAAGAGAAGGCTCGAGGGGCACTTGGAGAACACATTGAGGGAGACTAGTCTGTTCAATTTCTAAAGCGGGGTTTGCTGAGAACTTGAACCAATGGTCTAGAGAGCAGCCAGGAGGAAGCAAGTACAGAACAGAGAAACGAGAAATCAGCGCAAAAGAGGCAGACGCAGAGCCAAAGGAAGCCACGCAGAGGTAGCAGAGACTGCGCAGAGCAAGAAGGGCCTGCGTCATCCACACAGAGGCTGCAGGAGTGACGCAGAAGCCCAGAGCGGCTGCGCAGAGCCTCAGTAGGCTGACGCAGAGGGTTTCAAGTTGTAACAGAGGTTAGTAGGGCCTACGTTGGGTTTAGGAAAGTGTTGGAAGTTTGTCTATCTGTGGGTAAGTCAGTTTGGCACGCTGTTGTACAAGAAAATTGTCAAATAATAAAATCCTCCCTTGTTGCACCGGTTTTCGCACATTGGGTTTTTCCGGGGACATTAGTCCAAAATAACTATGTCAATGTGTGCGTGTTTTTCGTTTCTGTATTATGATGTGATATCTGCAACAATATTTATTTTAATGTTTGTTGAAGTAATTTCATGAATAGCTTATGATGAAATAATTAGGAAAAGTAAATCAGTTACTACAGCGATAGAATTTTCACATGGTATCGGAGCAAGTAATCAGAGACAGAAAGGGAAAATCAGTTATGGGCCGAGACCACGATGCAGAGGCATCCACCTCAGGGGACTCACGCAGATTTTCAGAAGATTTCTCTATGTTGGCTTCCAGGTTGGAAGAAGAAGTGGTGTGCATGACTAGTGCTACATCATCAGAAGTATGGTATATAGACAGTGGAGCCTCGTGGCATATGACGGGAATCAGGGAGTGTTTCTCAGAATATCGAGAAGAGAAGATGAACTTTCAAATCACCATGGGGAACAAGGCAATATTAGAATATTCCTATTTAGTATTTAATGCTCATTCTTTTAGCTGTTGCTATTTTTATTCTTTTAGCAGTTTCTTAGATGAAACTGATTGTTTCCATATTCTACATAGAAACTTGATGTTTCTATTATTGTAAATATCTCTGTATTATTATTGAGCTTCAGCTTGCTCATGATTAATTAATTTGATTGGAAATCCATATGCGTTGTTCGCACTGTTTTATGGTATCAGAGCACAGGGATTTTTTTTTTCGAAATAATTTTTCATAGTTTGAAAAATTCAGTAGTTCATTTCGAAACTGCTCTCCTCTTCGCATCCTAATCTCTTGAGTTCTTTCATTCCTTTCTAAGGTCGAGCCCTCTGTAAGCCAGGTAGCCTTCACTGAGTCTTAGCCTCGGCTTTGCTCACTGTGATAAAAGCTTACAGTCGTCTATCTCGATACAGAAATGGATTCTTCTCCTGCATTATCATTTCTTCATGTCTAAGCATTTCTTTTTGAGAAACTCTTGGATCTGGTTTAGAACAAAATTGCCGATTCTGTTTGGATAAATCGCAGTCGGTTCTCTGTCTTGTGAGATCTCCACAGTTTTTTAAGAAGGGACAGGGCGTGCAGCCATATTCACCTTCTCTTCGATCAAACGGTGGCTGGTATCGAGAAATTCCGCAGAGCCTTTCGCTTCATCCGCTTCGTTCATTTGACGGGATCGAGATCGTTCAAACGTAGAATTTTTGCCGTGGCACCTGTGTGTTGAAAAGGGCACTTACGACTTCTGATTGGCGTAAGCGTGTCGGGTATTATTTTCTCGCCCACGTATAATCGTTTTTTTTTGGCGTGTCGGGCATTAATTTTTTTTATATATCGATCTTGCCCTCGTATCATCGTTTCTCTTTGGGTTTCGCTCTGCGGAGTTCTGTTTTGCCAAGGGTAAATCGATCGATTTTTAGCGCTAAATCAACCTTCGCAGAATTATCGATATCCAAGTATCTCTGCATGTCTTGGGGAATCGAAATTTGTCCGATCAAGATCGCGGCGACGAAAACGTTTACCGTGATCGCAGAGGGGTCCCGGGGAGAAGAATCGGTGAGTCCCGTAGGCAAAGGCTACTGATAACCCTGTTGCCGACGCCTTCCTCAGAGTCTCCAATACCAGCTGCGCAAGATTGTTCAATAAAACCCTTTTCAACCAATCCAATAGTCCGGAAGCTCTCGGATCACCGCAGATTTCAGTGATTCTGCGTGTTGGAAGCTTTTGAACAGAATAAGTCTGGCACTGTCGGCTTGGACTCAGCGGCAGTCATTACTATCAGCGGCTTTTCTAAGAACTGATATTTGAATTTCCCGTATAGTAGCGGCAGTCATCGTGAGTACAGGGGATAGCAGAAATTCAAAAGCAGGGTCTTTTTCTTGTCTTAGTCATGAATCCTTTACGCTTTCTGGCAAAATTTCATTAAATAAGCCGATATTTTCTGAGTCAAATCTGTCGTTCAAAGCACTATCTTAAGCAGCAGAGTTTGGGAAGAAGTTCATTCAAGTAAATCAGCATTGTTATTACAGTAAAACAGAGGTTTTAACTTTCCAGAAATTTCGTGCCTCTTCATATCCGTCTTGAGTTTCCTGCCTATGCCTGTGGGCCCAATTTGTTGATTCTTCCTATCTAGTGTTTGTTTAAGAAAATTGTGCTTCTTACAGTAAATCAGTTTCCTTTGGGAATCATTTCATATTTATATCAGCATCTGTCAATTTTTGTCTGGATCAGCCAGCATCCGCATTGAAATCCGTGCAGGATTCTTTGTATTTTTCCATATCTTGGGAAACGTGCAGATGGCTTCGTTAACCAATCTCATGTTGGAAGGCAGTCAGGAATATTCCGAGCAGACAGAATCTGCCTTTTACGCCTTTATGGCTAAAAGGTCGTCAGATCATGTACCGTCTTCTGCTTGGTACATTGACTCTGGTGCATCACGCCATTTCTCTCACAGGCGTGACTGGTTTATTGACTTCTCACCTTTCAGTGATTCCGTGGTATTTGGTGGAGGTGAAAAATACACAGTGGTTGGCAGAGGTACCGTTCAGATCCAGTCTGGTGGGCGCACACTCATCTTCTTGAATGTATACTATGTTCCTGGTATGGAAATTAATCTGCTGTCTGTCAGCCAGATTATGAGGAATTCTCCTCAGCTTGATGTAGTGTTCAGTGCGCACAAGTGCTCCATTATTGACAGGGAGACTAGTCTAACAATTGTTGTTGGCCTAGAGGACCATGGTCTATATAGGCTACTTGACACCGGTGACTCTCCAGAAGTGGCTCTAGCAGCACGTGTCTCTCCCATCAGTACTCTATGGCATCAGCGATATGGGCATCTAAATATGCAGTATCTCTCTCAGCTCTCTCGGGAGGGACTTGTGTCAGGATTACCTGATATTCAGACTCAGCAATTGGGGATATGCGGCGCCTGTCAAGCGGGAAAGCAACATCGGTCCCCATTCAAGGATGGAGAATCTTGGCGAGCATCTAAGGTACTTCAGTTACTTCATGCTGATATTTGTGGTCCTATGAATACAGCTTCTATCACTGCTTGCAAATATTTTTTACTTATTGTAGATGATTTCAGTAGAAAGATGTGGGTGTATTTTCTAAAAAATAAATCTGATGCACTTAGTACCTTTCAGAAGTTTAAAACCTTAGTTGAAAAAGAGTCTGGCTGTAACATCATGATTCATGACTCTTAGGACCGACAATGGGGGGGAATTTTGTTCTTCAGCTTTTGCCAACTTCTGTGATATTCATGGCATCAAACGTCAGTTAACCACACCCTACACTCCTCAGCAGAACAGTGTTGTCGAGCGTCGCAACCGCACGGTTGTTGAAATGGCTCGTTCCATGTTACAACACAGGAGTGTTCCAAACTGATTCTGGGCTGAAGCAGTATTTACTGTTGTTTACCTTCTTAACCGATCACCCACTCAGGCTGTTACAGGGAAGACTCCTGAAGAGGTTTGGTCTGGCCGTAAGCCTAAGATCAGTCATCTCAAAGTATTTGGCTCAGTTGCATATGTTTGGATTCCAGCTGCTAAGCGCTCTAAGTTGGATTCCAAAAGCCAGAAACTCATGATGACAGGATACAGTGATCATCACAAGGCCTATAGGCTGATAGATATAGCCACTGGTCGTCTTAGCTTCAGTCGGGATGTAGTATTTGATGAAGACAGAGGATTCTTTCAGTCTTCTTCTTCTGAGCAGTGTTCTGAGGATCAGCCTCACAGTGTTCTTCTTCCGGTCGGTCCACCTGATGGGAGGGATGATGTAGCATCAGTATTTGATACTACTCTATCTGAGCTTCCTCCAGAAAATAACCCTCCTCTTGCGGCCCCTATTGCTCTTGAGTCTTCTCCACCTCCTCCTGATATTGGTTCCTCTACTCCTGATATTGGTTCTTCTACTCTTCGGCCTAAATGGTGGGCTAAAACCATTGGTGATCTCCGGGATGATGAGCTCCTTGAAGGTAGAACTTCTAGACATAAGAACAGACAACAGTCTACAGTCAATTTTGCTCTTATGGCTAACCTACACAGTATTTTTGAGCCTCAAACCTATTCAGAGGCTAAGGGTACATCTGAGTGGGAACAGGCTATGGAAGCCGAATTCCAGAGTCTTCAGAAGAATCACACATGGACACTTTCTGATCTTCCTGCAGGGAAAAAGCCCATAGGCTGCAAATGGGTGTATAAAGTGAAATACAAAGCTGATGGAACCATAGACAAGTATAAAGCTCGGCTTGTGGCTCGAGGGTTCTCACAGAAGGAAGGCATCGACTATGAGGAGACTTTTGCTCCTACAGCCAAGATGAGTACCATAAGGCTTGTCCTTGCCCTAGCAGCTCAGTTCAATTGGAAAGTTCATCAGATGGATGTAAAAAGTGCTTTCCTAAATGGTGATCTCCAAGAAGAAGTCTACATGACGCAGCCTCCAGGATTCAAGGTTGCTGGTCAAGAACAGAAAGTGTGTCGGTTAGCTAAAGCAATCTATGGATTGAAACAAGCTCCTCGGGCTTGGTACATGAAAATTGATCAGTACCTGACAGATCAGGGTTTTCAGCGGAGCCCATCTGATGCAAACCTGTACATCAAGCATACTGGTGATGATATCTTGTTTGTGGTTGTCTATGTGGATGACCTTATCATTACTGGCAGCTCTGCACATTTGATCCATGGGATCAAACAAGATTTATGCAGAACTTTTGAGATGACAGACTTAGGACTTCTTCATTACTGTCTGGGGGTTGAAGTTTGGCAAACTGAAAATCAGATCTTTCTCTCTCAGTCCAAGTATGCCAAAAATCTTGTGGACAGGTTCAGAATGCAGGATTGCAAACCGGCCACGACTCCTATGGAACCAGGGCTCAAACTTTCAGCACAGTCATCCTCTCCCCTTGTGGATGAAACTTTATTCAGGCAATTAGTGGGCAATCTCATCTATCTTACTGCTACCAGACCTGACATCAGTTTTGCAATAAGCTACATTTCTCGCTTCATGTCAGCTCCTAAAGCTGATCATTGGCAAGCAGCAAAGCGTGTGCTACGATATGTGCGTGGCACTTCTGATTATGGCCTCCTATACACTCGAAGTTCCAATCCTATACTCTGTGGTTACACTGATTCTGACTGGGCCGGTTCGGTTGATGACCGTAAATCTACAGCTGGGTATGTGTTTAATCTAGGATCCGGTGCTGTTACTTGGACTAGTAAGAAGCAACAGGCAGTGGCTCTCTCCTCAACAGAAGCAGAGTATCGGGGAGCAGTTAAGGCATCCTGTGAGGCAGTTTGGCTTCGACGTATGCTGGCAGATATGCATGTTTCCCAGACAGGGCCTACTTCTTTGTTTTGTGATAATCAGGGAGTGCTCAAACTTGCCAAGAATCCAGTCTTTCATGAACGAACAAAGCATGTGGAAACTCATTGCCACTACATTCGCCAGCTTGTTGAAGACGGCTCAGTTCAGTTGCAATATGTTCCCACAACAGAGCAGCCCGCCGACATTTTCACCAAGCCTCTTGGTCCTGATAAATTTGTAAAATTCAGAGGGTCTATTGGTGTTGTAAATAGATTGAGCATTAAGGGAGGGTATTAGAATATTCCTATTTAGTATTTAATGCTCATTCTTTTAGTTGTTGCTATTTTTATTCTTTTAGCAGTTTCTTAGATGAAACTGATTGTTTCCATATTCTACATAGAAACTTGATGTTTCTATTATTGTAAATATCTCTATATTATTATTGAGCTTCAGCTTGCTCATGATTTATTAATTTGACTGGAAATCCTTATTAATTTGATTGGAAATCCATATGCGTTGTTCGCACTGTTTTAGGCAAAGTGTACTGCAATAGGAAAGGGTACCATAGTCTTTCAAACAAAATCAGGAAAGCGGTTCCGTGCCACAAATGTGCTGCATATGCCAGGATTGGGGATGAACTTCCTTTCCGTGTCACAACTACAAGCCAAGGGCTATAACATCTATTTCATCAAGGAAAAGGTATACGTCAAACATCCGAGCTAGAAAAAGAAAGTGCAGATCGGGATCAAAAGAAATCGGTTGTACAAAATACAACTAGAATCTCCAATAGCACTAATAGGTAGCCATGGGTACAAACGCTTGAACGAACTATGGCACAAAAGGATGGGTCACTTGCACCATGGAACTCTGAGAATTCTCAGGAGCATTGTAACATGAGTTCCGTATCTGAGTACGGAACGAGATGATGTATGCAGGGGATGCGCTCTAGGAAAGTATGCGAAGGTGGCATTTCCTAGGAGCAACCATAGGGCCAAGAGTGTACTAGGATTGATACACTCAGATATCTGCGGACCTATGTCCATCAAAGCTCTTAGCGGTGCCAAGTATTTCCTTACTTTCATTGATGACCACTCGAGGAAAACTTGGATATAATTTTTGAAAACCAAGGATAAGGTTTTCTGTCGATTCAAGGAGTTCAAGGCTCTAGTGGAGAATCTGACAGGTAAGAAAATAAAAGTCTTGCGCTCAGATAATGGTGGAGAATATGTCGATAAGGACTTCACTGATTTTTGCGCTAAGGAGGGCATCAGAAGAGAGTGGACAACTCCCTACAATCCAGAGCAAAATGGAGTGGTAGAAAGGAAAAACAAGACTATTGTAGAAGCAGCTAGGGCCATGTTGTATGATGAGGATATGCCAAAATTCATGTGGGCAGAAGCATGTAACGCAACTGTCTACGTTCAGAACAGGACTCCTCATCGTGCATTGGGCAAGATTACTCCAGAGAAAGTCTTCACTAGGAAGACACTTGAAGTCAGTCATTTCAGGATAATTGGGATTTTGGCATATTGTCGCATACCCGAAGAAAAGAGGAAGAAGCTGGATCAGACTGCAGAAAAGGGGTATCTGGCAGGATATAGCGAGAACACTAAGGCATACAGGATCTATCTTCCAGGAAGCAGGAAGGTAGTAGTACGACAAGATGTAAAGTTCATGGAGGACAGAGCTTTCAGAAGATCTCGTGAAATGCCTTCCAAGGAGCAGTCGAAAGAGGATCCGATGGTCATGCCTCTTCAACCAATGGAAGTGAAGAATCCTTCCTCATATCAGGAAGATTCTTAGGATGAGGAAGAGAAGCAAACAGAAGCACCTGTTGGCAAAGGAAGAACCAGCAAGGAACTTCGTCAAATTCTGCGTGATGAAAAGAACTTCATCGGAGAGCCAAGGAACAGTAAAAGGGAGTGAAAACAGCCAGACAGGTATCAGGCATTAGTAGCTTAGGATGGAAAACCTGCCAGCTTCAAAGAGACAGCTCAACATCAGGTCTAGCTAGATACGATGGTGGAGGAGTATAACTCCATAATGGTAAACGATGTCTTGGAGGTGGTGTCAAGGCCTCAAGACAGATCTGTGGTAGGTTCAAGAGGGATCTACAAGATCAAATATGTTGCAGAGAATAGTATTGAAAAATACAAGGCCAGGTTTGTGGCTAAGGGGTATGCTCAAAAGGAAGGGATTGTCTATGAGGAAACCTTCGCCTCGGTAGCCAGGTATACATCTATTAGGACCGTGACATCTCTTGCCGCCCAGATGGGATGGGAGATCCATCAGATGGATGTCAAGACGGCATTTCTGAACAAGGTAATAGAAGAAGAAGTATACATTGAACAACCAGAGGGCTTTGAAACTCATGAGAAGAAGTCTCATGTATGCAGACTGAAGAAAGCCTTGTATGGGTTGAAGCAGGCACCAAGAGCATGGTATGGTCGAATAGATGGCTACTTGCAGAAGATGGGGTTTGTCAAGAGTGATGCGGATCTAAATCTCTACTATCTGGTCGTAGAGAGCGAGCCACTTATCTTAGCATTATATGTGGATGATCTCTTCTTGACAGGATCATCCAGACTCATTGAAGACTGCAAGAAGAATCTAGCCACAGAATTCGATATGAAGGATTTGGGACGAATGCATTATTTTCTAAGGTTGGAAGTTCGACAGCAGAAAGGAGAAATCTTCCTTGGGCAAGGAAGGTATGCTACAGAAATTCTGAAAAGGTTCAGGATGGGAGACTGTAGACCTATGGCGACGACAATGATCACCAACAAGAAGAAGATTGATGCATCAAAAGACAAGGATGTCGATCCCACCCTATACCGACAGCTCACAGGGTCCCTGATGTATCTAGTCAATACCAGGCCAGATATTTGCTACGCTGTCAACACCCTCAGTCAATTCATGGTGGAACCAAAGAGGGCTCATTGGGCAACAGCCAAGCACGTTCTCAGGTATTTACATGGAACAGTTGATTATGGGCTCTTGTACAACAAGGGGAAGGATATCAGGTTGAGTGGATTTACTGATGCAGATTGGGCAGGAAGTTCAGTGTATCGGAAAAGTACCTCTATGTATTGTTTCAACATTGGATCAAGAATAACCTCCTAGTGCAGTAGGAAACAAAAGTCGGTGGCTCTGAGCTCGTCTAAGGCAGAATATATGGCAACAAGAACAACTTCGTGTAAGGCCATATGGCATAGAGAACTGCTAATAAACCTATTCAGAAGAAATATGGAGGCGACCAAGATCATGTGTGATAATCAGAGTTGCATCAAACTCTTTGAGAATCCAGTATTTCATGATAGGTCAAAGCATATTGATACCTGGTGTCACTTTGTTAGAGATTGTGTCCAACGTGGAGCTGTACAGTTGAGTTACACTCCTATAGGGGAACAAGTGGCAGATATCCTCACCAAGGCCCTTTGAAAGTCAAAATTTGACTACTTCAGGGAAAAGATGGGGACAGTAAAGAACCCCTTTTAGAAGTAGTGTGTTAGCAACACGAATGAAGAGGGAGTTGCAGTGCAGATGCAGTGTTGGGAGAAAGAACAATCAGCAGCACAGATGTAGAGAAAGGTGTAGTGCGAATGCAGTGTTGGGAGAAAGGACTAGCAGCAGCACAGATGCAGAGGGAGATGTCATTCGGATGCAGCAGTGGCAGTGGCAGAACCATGGGCAGCATTACAGGATGCAGCAGTGCAGAAGATATTGGGCAGGGAGGCCTAGCATCAGCACAGGTACCAATGCCAGATGATCAGAGTAATACTCAATGAGGAGTATTGCTAGAGCACAGTCCTCGCTAAGAAGGAGTGTTGATTTGGGGTAGCATCAGATGTACTCTAGCCACGAAATTTGGTGGAGAGGTGGGGGCACATGAGATCTCCAATACTCAAAAAGGAATTGGGCAGATTCTAAATAGATCAGGAGATATTAAAATAATTAATATTTTTAATGGAGTCCCTAAGTTATAAAATATTAATGTGTATTAATATGAATCTGTGTTAGAATGGTCCAAAAGACATGGATCAAGCCAGATCTAATCTTACCCATCGATTAGGGACTTAATCTCAATCGTTGAGATGTCAACAGAAAAATTCTAAGACGAGGCTTGAAGGGCACTTGGAGAACACACTGAGGGAGACCAATCAGTTAAATTTCTGGAGCGGGGTTTGCTGAGAAATTGAACCAGCGGTCTAGACAACAGTCAGGAGGCAGCAAATACATAACAGAGAGACAGGAAATCAAGGCAGAAGAGGCAGACGCAGAGCCAGAGGAAGCCACACAGAGGCAACTGAGACTGCGCAGAGCCAGAAGGGCTTGCGTCATCCACGCAGAGGCTGCAGGAGTGACGCAGAAGCCCAAAGAGGTTACGCAAAGCCTTAGTAGGCTAACGTAGAGGGTTTCAGGTAGTGTTGCGGGGGAGCGCTCCCTCCCCCCTCGCTCCCGCTCCCAATCCGCGCTCCGAGCGAGGGCGCGCTCCCGATAAAAAAATTTGCGCTCCCTGCCAATTTAGGGAGCGACATCGGGAGCGTTCGCTCCCGTCACGAATTTTAACGCTCAGGAGCGATCGGGGAGCGAACGCTCCCGATCACTCCTAAACGTTAAAAAATCGCTCCGGGAGCGATCCAGGCGAATTAAATAAAAAATTAAAAATTAAAAAAAAAAACAACTGCGGACACGAAATTTTTTTCCAATTTACAAAAAAAAAAAAAAATTGTTTTAAAAGCCCAATGGGGCAAACAAAGAGTTCATTATCACTTGTATGAGAGCCAGAGCAAGGAGAGCAAGAGCAAAGGAACGAGGAGAAGCGAGGAGCAAGTGCTAACGAGTGAGGAGCAAGCCTGCAGAGAGGTAAGTAACTTAGTAATTTAGTTAGTTTAGTTGGTTTAATTTAGTTAGGTAGTAATTTAGGTAGTTTAATTTAGTTTATTAACTAAATTTAGTAAAAAAATTATGAATCTAAATTAAATTAATAGATTAAAATTATTAAATTAATTAATCTAAATAAATTAAATTAATTTGCAGATTCAAACCCTACAAATATCAAACATCATGGACCTGGCTATATTTCTTGGGATTTTCCTCTTCTTGGTCCCTCTTATGGTTATTATGGTGCTGGAGAGTAGGAAACGGAGGGGCCAAAATGAAGAGGGGGATGAAGACGCTGGAGAAAGTGGATTTGATGAAAACCCTGATGAGGAGAAGTTGGAGGAGGGTGAACATGACTCTCATAAAACTAAACAAGACCAAACCCCATTGTGGAAATATGTTAACAGGCCTGAAGCAGGGAAAGGGGGTGGAACCACTAAATTTCATTGCCCCCATTGCAACAATGATTACACAGGTTCATACACCCGTGCCAGAAAACACCTCTGCGGGAAAAGGCCATGGGATGGAGACAAACAAATAGGAACCAAAACTTGTCCAGCGGTGTGAGCAGCGGATAGAGCCAAATACATAAGGGAAGAGGAGGAAGCCCAATACAAATCAAAAAAACAAGGGGTTTCTTTGAACCAAGCTCACAATCACAAGCACAAAGAACTCCTTCAGCATCCTCCCAAGGCAGTGGATATGGAGGCACAGGGTCATCAGGTTTAAGGCGTAGAACCATATCAGATTTCCTTGATGAGGGGTGTAGGAATGATGTGGATTCTAAGGTTTACAGGTTTCTCTATGCATGTGGGATACCATTCAATGTTCTTCGCTCACCTTATTGGCACGAAATGGTTTCTGCCATAAATGATGCCCCTAAAGGATACAAGAGCCCTGGGTATGACAAGGCAAGAATTGTTGGATTTGATCATGAAAAAGCAAAAATATCACATTCTTTGAATAGAATGACAAGTTCTTGGACTGACCATGGGGTGTCCATTGTATCTGATGTATGGACAAATGTAAAAGGCAAGCCATTGATAAGTGTTCTTGCTGTGTCTGTTAGTGGTGCCATCTTTCTAACTGCACATGATTACTTAGACAAGTTCAGGACCGGCATCAACATTGCAGAAGCACTACTTGAAACAATTGACCGTATTGGGCCATACAATGTCATCCAAGTCATCACTGATAATGCTCCTAATTGTAAGGCAGCAGGAGCAATTATTGAGGATAAATACCCCAACATATTTTGGTTTGGATGTTTGGTTCACACATTGAACCTTCTGATGCATGATGTTATCAAGAACAAAAATGCACAATACCAATGGATTGGTGATTTGTACAAGAAAGGCAAACAAATGATAAAATTTATTACAAATCATAGCAATACACATGGCCTTTTCCGCAGTCACTCGAGATTGGAGTCGTTGAATATTGGAAAGACCAGATTTGGTAGCTATTACCTCACCTTCAGGCGCCTTTTGAAGGTAAGAGATTCATTGGCTAGCATGGTATCAAGTCCACATTGGCAGGTATTAAAGGAAAGGGCTACAAATGCAGTCGACAGGGAAGGAGGCCGCTCTTGATGGTCAGTTTTGGACAAGTGTGAGGCAAGTGTTGGATTTCACCAAGCCCATTTATCACATGATTCGGTTTGCAGATACAGACAAACCAGTGATTGGCGAGGTGTATGAGCAGATGGATACCATGTTGGGGAAAATAAAAGATATTGTTCATAACAGAGATGCCAACTTGTACAAAATGATTCACAATTTTGTGTGTGTATGGTGGAATAAACTTAATCTTCCACTACATTGCTTGGAGTATATCCTTATGCCAAAATACTACTCTACATCTTGGTTGGGCCAACCTGCACCAGGGGGTGGGATTAGGACCAAACCCCATTTAGATGCAGAGGTAACTAGTGGATATTTGCAAGCACTGGAAAAGTTGATACCTGACAGGGAGGAATGTGCAGCTACGCGCTTTGAAATAGGCAGATACTTCAGTGGCACTGGTTTGTTTGGTACCTTCCATGCAATGGAAGACAGAGACAGATTTGATGCTCTCACATGGTGGGAAACATATGGCGGCCATGAACTTTTGCCAAAATTGGCAAAAAAAGTTCTATCACAGGTTGTGAATACTTCTTCTGCAGAGAGGTGTTGGAGCACCTACAGCTTCATGCACAATGTGAAAAGAAACAGACTCAATGAAAATTGAGCAGAAAGCTTGGTTTATGTGCACTACAACTTGAGGTTGTTGAGTGATTACTGTGATCGGGCTTATGAGGATCCCACATATAGAATTTGGGACAATCACCCAGAGGATGACAATTTGGAGGATGGTATAGTGCATCTTGAAGGACTGGAAGAGGAACTTATAAGGGATGAAGATGAAGCAGTTGCAGCTGCTGCAGCAGCCATGCCATCTCCACCTTCACCATCCAGTAGCAGTGCTTGAGGTCCGAATCTTGTTCCTTTGCTGTCGCCACCTCCATCTACACCCTCACGTGGAGGTTCTAGTTCTGGTCGTCGGTCTGTGCGGGAGACTCCTAGAAGACCACCACGACCTACTTCTACTCCTGGAGATTCTCGTGGCAAGGGCCACATGTAGATTTATAGTTTACTTGTCTTTTCTAGTTTCTATTAGACTTTAGTTTTCATAACTGTTGAGTTTTGAGTCCTTGACTCTTGACTCTTGACTCTTTCATATCATAATGATATTTTTTGTAAACAATATATGACTGTGACAATGAAAATTTGAAGTTTGAAGTTGGCAATTATAACTCATTGGTAATGTTTGTGAATTATGAATATGATGCTTCGTGAAAGACTAAAGTTGTTTCATTTCATTTCATTATTCATGTTTCATTTTATAGCATTTCATTTCATGTTAACAGTTAGAAGTTAGGACTTAGAAATACCTAAGATATTACTTCTTGTAATGGCTAACCGTTAAACTTGGCTTACAAGTACAACTTTGGTGATCAATGATGATAAATGTTATATATTGAATTTTCAATTTTGAAAGCTTGAAGTTGAAACTTTAAGATTGAATTTGATGAATCATGATTCACGAGACTCATTATGTTGCAGTTGTAATATGTATTTTACTAACGTGTGGACATGGTTGATGAAAATAATAATTTCTAGAATCTAGATGATTGATGTGATATGGTTCAATGATCAATCTATGTTTTTTTATGTTTTTTATATCTAATTCATCATTCTACATGTTTTTGTTGACATATATGTATCAAAAATTAAAAAATATATATATTTTCAAAAAATCGCTCCCGGATTCGCTCCCAAACCAAGAGCTTCTGAAAATGGTCGCTCCCGCTCCCAAGTAACACTAGTTTCAAGTTGTAGCAGAGGTCAATAGGGCCTACACTGGGTTTAGGAAAGTGCTGGAGGTTTGTTTATCTGTGGGTAAGCCAGTTTGGCACCCTATTGTACAAGAAAATTACTGAATAGTAAAATCCTCCCTTGTTGCACCAGTTTTCCCACGTTGGGTTTTTCCGGGGACATTAGTACAAAATAATTGTGTCAATGTGTGCATATTTTTTGTTTCTATATTACGATGTGATAACTGCAACAGTATTTATTTTAATGTTTGTTGAAGTAATTTCATGAATAACTTATGATGAAATAAGTAGGAAAAGTAAATCAGTTGCCCCATTCTTTCCGTCAAATCCCACCACTAATCCATGTTCCAAAGTATCCATGATAAGTAAGCAAAGATACCCAACTACATAGTGAAAGCCATACCCTTAGGGTTGGAAGGCCCACCTTCAAACATTCGATCATAACATACGAGCAAGGAAGCATAATGGTTGGCTCAGGTGGTGGAGATGGTGGCGCATCAAGTTATCTAATGGCTGCAAGGGGTTGTTGGCTACCGGCTAAGGACCATCTAGGAGAAAAATTTCTCTTATGGGTGTCACCCACGGGTGGTGGGTAACATGACTCATCAGTGCTACATATCCTGAGTATTTTTTGGGATGTTTTCTTTTCTTGAGAATGCCACAGGGAGATGCATGCCCCTCTGCATAGTGCATTGTTCTTCGAAGCCATCTCGATGTCTCCTCGGATTCTAGAACAATGACCCTATTACCGCACAAACTAGTAGGGATCCTAGGAGGGGATCCTAAGGGGACAACTACTAGGTCAAGGGCAACAATGGAGCAATAGCCAACTGTCACCTCAGTTAAAGCTCCTTACTATGTACGGACTTTCACCAATGGGAGGAGACCTGGTATGCAGGGAATCACTAGATGAACAAGTCAATGTAGGGGTAAGGCGTGATTCCTAAGGGCCTATTCACAAGAGACTCAATTTTGTGGCTTGTCTACTTGAGAAGTAAAGTGTAAAACTCTCTAAGAAGGGCCAAGGGGATTTTAAGGGCTAGGATTTACAAATAGGACTTGTGAAGGAGGGACCTAGTCTAAGAGATACTTGTGAAAACTTGGATTCCAAGCGTCCTTTGTGAAATTATCTTCAAAAAGTTGTGTGACCACATGGGACCAAGTGGATCCAAAATTAGGTCAAGAACGGGATCAAATTGAGGGGAAGAAGGAGATCAACGGAGGAATATTCAACAATATTAATACAATGATCCCATTGAGGTCACTAGCCAAGGGAATCAAAGGGCAAGAAACAATCTTGGAGCTAGGGCTTGATGTATCTCGAGATCCCACTGAGAGATGGCTTCGAATTTGGAGGGCTCCTACGAGACACAACATGTTATGAAACCAGCTCACAAAAAGATAGAAAAGATAGATCAACACCTTAGAAATAAGCTTGTTCGAGGGGGCAACCTCCTTTACATTACACAAATAAACGTTCTTGGATGATTCAAATGACAAAACCTCATTTCTATATATAAGAGTCTAAGGGGTCACAATATAACCAAGCCGACCTAACAATAATAATATAAAGGCCCAAAAATAACAATAGAGGGATTTTATGGGGCACAATAATAATAATATGGGGACAATAAGGGCACAACAATAACAATAAGGGATACAACGAAAATAGTAATGGGGGAATTACTAGTATCATAGGGACCTAACATGCCCCTCTCCTTCAAAAAAGTGTTTTCCTCAACGCTTGAGCATTTCCTTATCATAAATAGCTTTGTGTAAATACTTTCCTTTGATTTGACGACTTTCGAAAGCAATGGGTCTTTCTTCTTGCATTAAAACAGCACCAATTCCATTTCCTAAAGCATCACATTCCACAATAAAGGTTTTTCTCAAGTGCAGTGTAGGTAACACTGGTACCTGGCACATTGCCTCTTTAAGATGTTCAAAGGCCTTCGTTGCTTCTGGAGTCCATGAAAATGCATCTTTCTTCAATAATGTTGTTAGAGGTGTTGTTATTCTCCGATAATTCTTAACAAACTTGCAATAATACCCTGCCAACGCGAGAAATCCTTGTAGATGTTTTATGGATGTGGGGATTTTCCATTCCTTAATGGTTTTACTTTTGCTAGGGACTACCTTAACACCTTCATGAGATACAATATGACCTAGATATTCCACCTCTTGTACTCTAAAGAAACATTTGGAGATTTTTGCATATAATTGTTTCTCCTCCAATAGTTTGAGCACCATGTCAACATGTTGGACATGATCCTTCCAAGACTTGCTGTAAATTAATATATCATCAAAAAATACTAACACAAATTTTCTAAGGAAGAGTTTGAAAATGCAATTCATGAAACCTTGAAATGTAGAAGGTGCATTAGTAAGGCCAAAAGGCATGACCAAAAATTCATAATGACCCTCATGAGTTCTCAATCTTGTTTTTGGAATGTCTTCAGTCTTCATTCTGATTTGATGATAACCCGAACGAAGATCCAACTTGGTGAAGTAAATTGATCCATGCAATTCATCCAATAATTCATCAATAACAAGAATGGGAAATTTATCTTTAATAGTGAGCTTGTTGAGCTCCCTATAATCTGGACACATACGCCATGATCCAACCAATACTACTGAAACAGAGCAAGAACTTTGACTGGGTTGAATTATACCAGCCTCTAGCATTTCTGCAACCATACGTTCAATTTCACTCTTTTGGACATAGGGATATCTGTAAGGCCTGATGTTTGGAGGAACACTTCCTGGAATCAAATTAATAGCATGATCATGATCACAAACAGGTGGGAGGCCTTTTGGAGTCTCAAATACCTTGGAATGATTGTCTAAGACTTTTTGGAGATCTAGAGAAATGGATGATTTCGATGTCAGAATCTCTAGTGAACATAATTGTGCAATTATGCCTCGTTATTCTTTCTTTAGAAGCTTTGTCATTCCGTTAGAGCTTATCAACTTTCCCGTTTTCCCTATGATACCCCTTAATTAAATTTCCTTTCCTTCTAAAAAGTATTTCATGAAAATTTCTTGAAAATTAAAAGATATTGTACCCAAGGATCGTAGCCATTGTACTCCTAGTACAACATCAGCACCACCCATTGGAATGGAAAGCATTGGGCTATTCAATACATATTCTCCCATGGATAGCTTGATATTATGGCACTTTCCTGAACAATTTATGGTTTATCCACTTGCAACCATCACTTGACACTCTAATGTTGGATATAGGAAGCAATTCAATTCCTTGGTTATCTTACAATGAATAAAATTATGGATACTTCTCCAATCAATCAACACTATTACCGTTTTCTTCTTGATATGTTTTTCTATCTTGATAGTTTGAGGAGTGGTAGTTCCAACCAATGCATTACAAGATATGGTCGGATTCATTTCTTCTTTTTCAAAGGTTTGTTCTTGGTGTATATCCTCTTCTTTTGACATTTGTTGTTCATTTTCTTCCTCCTCTTCACAATCTATGTAAAATAATTTCTCCTTGGCACACTTATGACCTTTAATGTATTTGCTATCACAACTGTAACAAAGCCCTTTTGCTCTTTTTTCTTCCAATTGTTGTGGTGTCAACCTTGTAGGTTGTGGATGGCTAGGGGCAGTAACACTTCCATCTTTATGATTGTGAGTGGTAGGCTTTCCTTGTTGCCATAATTTTGCTTTCCATTTTTCTTGCCAACTTGAATGCCTTCTCCAATGAATTTGGTTCCCAAAGGTGAACCCCATGTTGGATGTTATCTTTTAAAGTCCCTATGAATACATCAATCCTATGCTCCTCTAGAATATCATTTACCCTTATATTCAATTTTTGGAAGTCCTCAATGTGCTCCATCATTGAACCCTTTTGTTTGAGATTTATCAATTGGCTTAAAAAAAGTGTTGCTTTTTGCATCCTCATAATGTGCTATCATTTCATCCATAAAAATAGCCCAAGTGACAATTTGTTTACGAGAGCAAAGTCATCGATATCATACAAACTGATTTGATTCCAAATATAAAGTTGCAACGCGTAACTTTTGTGTGTTTTGCACATTATGGAGATTGAAAAATTGCTCCATCTGTAGTATCCATGTTCTGGGATCCTTGCCATCAAACTTCCTCATATCAATCTTTGGAACATGGTGGTTCTTCAATCCAATGTTAAAGTTTATGAAATCTTGATTAACATTTATTTTCTTTTCATCATGAGTTTCCTTTACTACCCTTTCGCCATTAGTAAGCATTTCTTGTAGAAACTTTGTCAAATCTGTCTTCAAATCTGTCTTCAAATCTTCCATGTCTATCTTCAAATCTGTCTTCAAATTGTCCATCTTAGCTTCCATGCCTTCCATCTTAACTTCCATGCCATTCATCTTAAACTTCTACGTCTTTCTTTAAACCATCCATCTTAGCTTCCATGCCTTTCTTTAAACCATCCATCTTAGCTTCTACGTCTTTCTGTAAACCATCCATTTTAGATTATGTTACTTTTTGTGCGAGTGACATTTGTTGCACTTGGTCTTGTAATTTTGATGTATCATGTTGCATTTCTTTCTCTTCTTCATGAGTCATGCTAGAGCTTTCAGGGTGCTTACTAAGTGTTTCCATTTTCTTTCTTCGGGGCATCAATTACCGATAATAATGCTTCACTATGCCCTTTGAATTCCTTCAAACTAATGTTTCAAACCAAGCTTATGCAAAAAAAATTAAAAAAAACTACACACCTTTTTTTCACATTGTAGAAGCTTGACATTGAATCTGATGTGTTTCTGTAATTTTAGATCTCCGAGCTCTGAAATTTCTTCCTGCAGTAACACTCTAAGTAATATTTCTAACTCCACAAGTCTAATCAAGATTGGATTCTCCAATGAAGAGTTATGCCAAATCTCCCACAATGACCTGAGTATAGACTTGTTCAGTAGAGCGAACTTGTACGATGTGCTACGAGTCGTTGTTTCAACCTTAGGATCTGAAAAATGGTACCCAAAAAACTACAATCCGTCCTCTTTCTGTAACTTCTTACGAAAATTCAATCTGATGCTCAAAAAGAAAGTTATGACGATTTTCCCAAGGTGACCTGTTTGGAATGTAATTCGGGGGTCTCCAAAAACCCTAACTTCCTCAGATTATATCTCCGAAAATATAGTGAGACAGGATCTGAAATTCGGAGCCGCGGTTCAGACCAATTTCTTCTCAAATGGGTTTTTGTTTTAGCTTCTGAAACTTTGTAGCGAAAGAGTTATAGTGCAAATTCTACGATGACCTATTTTAGATGAAATTTTGGAGCTTGCAAAAGCCCTAACTTCCTTAGATCATATCCTTGAAAATATAGCAAGACAAGATATGAAATTCGGTCCCGAGGTTCAACGAAATTTCTTCTCAAATGGGTTTTTTCTAGCTTCTGAAACGTCACAGAAAAAAAGTTATAGCGAAAATGCCACGATGACCTGTCTGGAGTAGTGAAACCCTAGAATACAAAGCTCTGATACAAAATGTTACGAAACCAGCACACAAAAAATAGACAAGATAGATCAACGCCTTAGAAATAAGCCTCTTCGAGGGGGCAACCTCCTTTACATTACACAAATGAACAATTCATGGATGATTCAAATGACAAAACCTCATTTCTATATATAGGAGTCTAAGGGGTCACAATATAACCAAGCCGACCTAACAATAATAATATAAAGGCACAAAAATAGCAATAGAGAGATTCTATGGTGCACAATAATAACAATATGGGGACAATAAGGGAACAATAACAATAAGAGATACAACGACAATAGTAATGGGGGAATCACTAGTATTATAGGAACTTAACATAACAACGCAGTAGAGGCTAGGAGACCGAATTTTTTTTATGGGTAACTTGTGAGAAATGTGATGCCCTAGGTCCCCTATGGAGGCTAAGCCTAAAAGAAAGAGGGAGAGGTGATCAAGATTATACTTTTTGGTGATCATCTATAGAGGACCATTGCCTAATCCTTCAGGAGAAATGGAGTCAAGTTGATTTCAATGCTTGGAGTGATTTCATTTGGTCAAGGAGGCCTCTAGAACAATTTCGCATGGCAATTAGCGCATGGGACAATTGCTTCAAGGTCTTTATACTTCGATATGCAATATCTGATGACTTGTCAAGATAAAATTTTAACAAAATATCTCTAGGAACGTTCGCTTATTCAAACATGGCCCATGACATGATGCAACGTTAATAAAAGACAAACTTCCACCATTTCACACAAGAAAAGTAGCAAATTCTAGCTTGGTATAGCGAAATTCCTCAGCAACAAGCATGTGAAATAAGAAAAAGACAAAATACCATTAAAAAAAGTTGTTACATGTGAGAACAAGTATATCCTATTGGAAATAATACTGAGACGAGGGAGTGAATCAGTATTATCAAATCAATATAACTTTTTGATTTCCATATTCAGATTCATATACGCTACTTCAGTGAAGGCAAACCACGTGTATACGTAACTGTGTCTAATGAAACTAGCGTATATCCAATAAACTTATGATTCAGTTAATCCATTAAATTGTTGATCTTTAGTTAGTGGATCAAAACTTTATTAACCATATGAACAGTAAACAGGTGCAGTAAAACAGAATAGATTATCACACACAAGAAGCACACATGAACACCATAATGTAAGGTGGAAATCCAATGTCGGTGAAAACCACCTGCTGCAAATCGTCTCAATCTTCTTTTTAATAAGAAACTTCTTTTTACAATGGTTCTGCACTGGTGCAGTCTTATACCAGTACGCAGGCTTCTACCTGCATAAGGCTGCAACCTTCTCTCGTTCTCCAAACTCTCCTGGAAGGGAGCTACAACCCCCTTAGCTCTTATACTAGCCGATCCATTTACTAGTACATAGGTGTCGGCCTACTGAAATGCTCCAACCTTTACTCGTTTTCCAACTGCTACTGGAAGGGAGCTACCACCCCCTTAGCTCTTGTACTAGCTGATGTACTAGTACGTAGGTGCCGACCTACAGAAGGCTACAACCTTCTCTTTCTTCCTCCAGGTACCACGTTTCATAAATTTTCAAACTGGATACTCCTGAAGCACAACACCATAATCTGAAGGCCACGTTTCATCCAATTTTCATACTGGACCCATCAATATCATTGAAGCACACAATCAATCAACACTAGCATCATCAATCTCTGAATCACCCAATACTGAATCACTGAAACCCTGTCAACAAACTACAGTCACCAGAACACAGAGCAGAACACAGAACTCTGCAACAATGTTCAGATCTAACTGTATCATCAAAAATCATGCATCAGAGTGCATACACTACTTGGAAGAGCTGAACCAGCGTGTATACGCAACTTCACCAAAGCAAACCAGCGTATATGTCATCAATTACTTACTTATAACTTCGCTGCACTTCCTGACTTCAGACATACCCATATACAAGGATAATACATATGTTAGCAACCAGATCAGATCACATAAAGATAAGTCATTATGATCTTGATCCATTATAGATCTCATCCATCAACACTGAAGCTAAACACAATCAACCATACTGAATATGTAGAATACTGACACGAGTAAACAGTCATCAGAACTCATCAACAACCAGAACCACCTGTAGCTTCAAACATCATAGCTCATATGGTATACGCTACTTAGATGTATCTAACATGCATATGTACGTGCTTTTATCATAGTCAACCATCGTATACATCTATAAATATTTATTCATGATTCGCAGCTATTCCGAACATGATTTATACTCAGATCATAATATTTACAGAACATTACATGCGTCAGTATACAGATCTAGAATAAACAAGATCAAACTGTATAGAGATGATTCATTCCAAGCCATTAGATCCCAATCTATCCTTAGATCTTGTTCTCCATCAACTGCTGAGATTCCTCCTTAGCTCAGATCAAGCAAAGTATCATTAACCCATAACTTGCATACTAGATCTCATACTTCATCAGATATTCAAGATTTTCTGAATTACATTTGCCTAATGATCTTCTTCTCCTTTTATAGTCTTAGGCCTTACTCAATACCATGGTCCAAAACCATTTAGAACCAATACTAGGGACCCAATACCTGGGTTCAACACTTCGGACGCAATACCAAGGTCCAAAACCATAGGTCTAAATACCACGGATCCAAAAATAAGCTTTCCCACATGTACACGCTTTTCCGTGGATGAAAGTGAGTGCATACGCATACGCGACTTTTGATCAGCAATCCTGCGTGTATATGCACCTTTGTATATAGTGAACCTGCGTGTATAACCTACGTGTATACACTACTTGGTATATAGTGAACCTGTATATACGCGACTTGGTATATAGTGAACCTGCGTGTGTACACGACTTGGTATATAGTGAACCTGCATATATACTTTTCTTTCTTCATTCTTTGTAGTCTGATCATCAATTCTTTACTACTGACCTGCTGCACTATGATCTGTCATGAGTTGCCATCAAGGACAACACTTGTATCATAATGCCAACAATCTCCCCCTTTGAATTTGATGACAAAGCTAACTTGTCATACTGAGAACTGTCTTCTTAATGATTTGTCATTGTTCATTACATCTGAACTGATTCCTTTGGGTTGTCCTGCATCCCATGTGTTTTGTCACATCTGATCTCTCTTCTGTAGATTCATCTAGTTATGTATAAGTGAGATATTCTGCTACGAGTGGGTTGCCATCAAATACAACACATGCATCATAATGCCAACAATCTCCCCCTTTGGACTTGATGGCAACAACCATACCAAGTCACTCTCCCCCTTTGACATCAAAGGGCAAAGGGCGAACCAAGATATTCTCTTCCTTGATATACATTATGTTGTCCATACTCCCCCTGAGTACCTGCTGAAATCTTTGATTGAGCTCCCCCTTTGTATATGCCAAGATGTACCAATCCGCACATGCTCCCTCTGAGTACATGCAGAAATCTCTACTCTACTGAAGTGTGTTGTTCATGCTCCCCCTGACTGTAAGCAAGGTCTGCAAAAGAATGTTCTACAAGAAGAACATGACTCTATAAATTATAAATGATCTTCCTATCACCAAATACTCATACATACATCCATCTCCCAACCAAGCGGGGATATACCAATATTGACTCATCCACCCACCCAAGTGGGGATACACTAGATACCAATATATGACTGAAATATTATATCATCCTTCCCGTGCATATTGGGGGTATAAATTCAAATTACATCTTATGACCAAAAGGGATTCATCAAATAACTACAATAGACAGAGACAAACTATTACATCATGAGCCTTGATATGACCTTTACATTGAATGATATGACATTTATAACAGAGACCAAACATCTAAATAAGACCATGATAGTCATCAGCAACTATCATACATAATGTATGATCTGCTCCATAAGCATCTGTCAATAGCATCTAGACCAGCAACCTGTACATGTCCATTCATGTAGATAGCATCAACCTGTGACAAGATATGTTTGCATATAGATATCAATTCATCCTCTTGATCTTGAGCATTATAAAATCATTCACATTATATCATATGCGAAAGACACCATAGCCATCTCATCAAGATCTGCATGATCCAAGTATCATCACTTGGGAACATCTGCATCAATCAACATATGTAAGTATCAACCTATCATCATATAGGTAAGAACTCATCATCATCATGTCTCCAACAATGCAACTTTGAGCAATCATCCATATATCCAGCACTATGTATCTTGAGCTCAAGATCATTTGTCAAGTCTTCTTGATATCATCAACAGCAACAATCCTCATTCACATGAGTGCCAAGAACTATAGGAATCCTGCATCATAACTCTATTATATGATCTTTATGTATTTGACGACAGCAGCATATGAGTGACTCATCATCAAGTAATGAAGATGTTCAAGCTTTGTACTTTTCCTTATCCTTATGAAGATCACCATGTAAGCACCATATATGCATCATCAAAGAATCAACCACAAATCTGATCTGAACACCAACTATGTAACCCCAAGAATCATATGAGATTTTGTCATGGACAACTCATAACCATATCATAGCAAGATATATCATTTAGCCATATAAGCATCATCACCAAGGACTACTAACCATAATGCCAACAATTCATTATTAAAGGCATATGCTCCCCCTGACACTGTGCCATCTTGTTTAATGTCAGATCTGATCATGCATATATTAGCAAGAAGTATCAAAGGATCATCATCATCAAGTTAGGATCAAAACACTTCTAAACATCTTACAAGTATCAAGACATTTCCACACATCATCAGCAGATAGTAACCATTATCAAACAGAGCAAATAATGAACTGAATCTTATCAGACCCTTTTTCCTGAGCCTGTCCCTACTGCTTTTCCTCAAACCAACATATATGCGATTGTGCAGTAACTAACTCGCGTATATACGCGACTTCCCTTTATGAAATTTGCGTATGAGATTTAGGACACTGAAGTTTTACACTTTCAGCTCCCTCTGAGTCTGTTATGTCTGTATATTGTGTTGTGCCACATCTTTCTGACTGTACTTCCTTCTTCTTCCATATCTTCAAGTGTGATGATGTTTTCTCCTTTTGGTATGGTGCCCATACTTTGTTTCTGCATTCCTTTGTTGTATGTCCAAGCTTGTTACATGCATAACATCTTACATGTTTCATATTCCTTCTATAGAAATCAACAGCTCTGTGACCAAACATATTGCAAGCAAAGCAATATCCCTTAAAGTACCTAGAACGTGATGATCTTTCTGTGTGATGGTCTTGAACCATTCTTCTTCTGCATCTGGCTGCAACATGTCCAAGATTATGACATACATAACATTCAACATTATTCATCGGAGGAGTAAAAGATTTTCTTTGAAGAATTTCTTTCCTTGGCTATTGATGGGGTTGTCCTCTCATCTCCTTGTTGATTATTTTAGATTTCTCATTAGAGTTCCTTGCCTTTCCTTGTGAGCTAGATTCATAAAAACCAAGGCCAGTTTTGATAGCAAGAGACCTTTGACTACTAAGAATATCATCCAAGATCTTAGTACTATCTTGAAATCGTAAGAGCTTAGCCTTTTTTTCTAAGTTATCTTTTAGAATATTTACCTCAACCTGATGTTGCTCCTCCTTTTCATCACACTGCTTCTTCATGTTTTCTTCAGCGTTTCTTCCTTCTTCCAACGGATGTCTTAGTTCAAGAACTTCGTTTTCTTGTTTTTCAAGAGCTTGGAGTAGTTCTTTATTCTGCTTATTTGATTCTTCAAGATCTTCTTTTAGCGAGAGGATCGTAGCTTCAAGACTTTCATAATAACTAGATCTATCTCTGAGTTTCTTGATTGTTGTGCTCCTTTCATTGACATCATTTCTTAATGATGTTACTTCATCCTGCAACTTTTGACATTGATCTTCCTTGTCCTTGAACAAATTCCTTACCTTCTTTCGTTCCTCTAGTTGAGCTTTTAGTTTGGTAGCTTCTTCTTTGAAGGCACATTCCCTTTTGTTCAATAGATCTTGTTTATCTCTAATTTTGTCTGTAAGCCTTTTATATTCTGCCACTATTTGATATCTTTCTTGCTCACCCATAAGAGAAAATTCAGTTGTTTCGCTATCACTTTCATCATCTTCAAATGGATGGATAAATGTATCACCAGAGGATAACAAATTCATACCTGATAGTTCTTTTGCTTGTTCATCTTCATTCTGAAGTGATTCTGAATCTGAAGTGCTTCTTCCACATATTCCCCAATCGATTCTCCCACTGTCATAGTTCTTCTGAGATATCTTCTTCTTCTTAGGCGCTTTCTTCTTAAGCTTCTTTCCCATTGATCTACGAATCTCCTTCAAGCGATCAAGCTTCTACCAAAGGACCTGCTCTGATACCAATTGTTGGAAATAATACTAAGAGAAGGGGGTGAATCAGTGTTATCAAATCAATATAACTTTTTCATTTCCATATTCAGATTCATATACGCTACTTCAATTAAGGCAAACCACGTGTATACGCAACTGTGTCTAATGAAACTAGCGTATATCCAATAAACTTATGATTCAGTTAATCCATTAAATTGTTGATCTTTAGTTAGTGCATCAGAACTTTATTAACCATATGAACAGTAAACAGGTGCAATAAAACAGAACAGATTATCACACACAAGAAGCAAACAAGAACACCATGATGTAAGGTGGAAATCCAATGTCAGTGAAAACCACCTGCTGCAAGTCGTCTCAATCTTCTTTTTAATAAGAAACTTCTTTTTACAATGGTTCTATACTGGTGCAGTCTTATACCAGTACGCATGCTTCTACTTGTAGAAGGCTACAACCTTCTCTTGTTCTCCAGACTCTCCTGGAAGGGAGCTACAACCCCCTTAGCTCTTGTACTAGCCGATCCATTTACTAGTACGTAGGTGCTGACCTACTGAAATGCTCCAACCTTTACTCGTTTTCCAGCTGCTACTGGAAGGGAGCTACCACCCCCTTAGCTCTTGTACTAACTGATGTACTAGTACATAGGTGCCGACCTACAAAAGGCAACAACCTTCTCTTTCTTCCTCCAGGTACCACGTTTCATAAATTTTCAGACTGGATACTCCTGAAGCACAACACCATAATCTGAAGGCCACGTTTCATCCAATTTTCATACTGGACCCATCAATATCATTGAAGCACACAATCAATCAACACTAGCATCATCAATCTCTGAATCACACAACACTGAATCACTGAAACCCTATCAACAAACTACAGTCACCAGAATACAGAGCAGAACACATAACTCTGCAACAATGTTCAGATCTAACTGTATCATCAAATATCATGCATCAGAGTGCATACGCTAGTTGGAAGAGCCGAACTAGCGTGTATACGCAACTTCACCAAAACCAACCAGCATATATGTCATCAATTACTTACTTATAACTTCGCTGCACTTCCTGACTTCAGACATACCCATATACAAGGATAATACATATGTTAGCAACCAGATCAAATCACATAAAGATAAGTCATTGTGATCCTGATCCATTATAGATCCCATCCATCAACATTGAAGCTAAACACAATTAACCAAACTGAATATGTAGAACACTGACACCAGTAAACAGTCATCAAAACTCTCAACAACTAGAACCACTTGTAGCTTCAAACATCATAGCTCATATGGTATACACTACTTAGATGTATCTAACCTGCGTATGTACGCGCTTTTATCATAGTCAACTAGCGTATACATCTATAAATATTTATTCATGATTTGCAGCGATTCCAAACTTGAGTTATACTCAGATCATAATATTTACAGAACATTACATGCGTCAGTATACAGATCTAGAATAAGCAAGATCAAACCGTATAGAGATGATTCATTCCAAGCCATTAAATCCCGATCTATCCTTAGATCTTGTTCTCCATCAACCGTTGAGATTCCTCCTTAGCTCAGATCAAGCAAAGCATCATTAACCCATAACCTGCATATTGGATCTCACACTTCATCAGATATTCAAGATTTCCTGAATTACATTTGCCTAATGATCTTCTTCTCCTTTTATAGTCTTAGCCCTTACTCAATACCATGGTCCAGCACCATTTAGAACCAATACTAGGGACCCAATACCTGGGTTCAACACTTCAGACGCAATACCAAGGTCTAAAACCATAGGTCTAAATACCACGGACCCAAAAATAAGCTTTCCCACATGTACGCACTTTTCCGTGGATGAAAGTGCGTGCATACGCATACGCGACTTTTGATCAGCAATCCCGCGTGTATACGCGCCTTTGTATATAGTGAACCTGCGTGTATACAGAACTTGGTATATAGCAAACCTGTATATACGCGACTTGGTATATAGTGAACCTGCGTATATACTTTTCTTTCTTCATTCTTTGTAGTCTGATCATCAATTCTTTGCTACTGACCTGCTGCACTATGATCTATCATGAGTTGCCATCAAGGACAACACTTGTATCATAATGCCAACAATCTCCCCCTTTGAACTTGATGGCAAAGCTAACTTGTCATACTGAGAACTATCATCTTAATGAGTTGTCATTGTTCATTACATCTGAACTGATTCCTTTGGGTTGTCCTGCATCCCATGTGTTTTGTCACATCTGATCTCTCTTCTGTAGATTCATCTAGTTATGTATAAGTGAGATGTTCTGTTACAAGTGGGTTTCCATCAAGTACAACACATGCATCATAATGCCAACATATCCAATCATCATCATATGCCAATATAGAAGCTCCAAGACAAAAATTAAGAGATCCAAACATCAAATTTCATCCATCCATTCAATTTTGTCCTCCAAAAAGAATAGCGAAAACCTCACAAGAGGGAATGATCCAATCCAAGTGATGATCATCAAATGATTCCATCACACTTCTATTTATACACTTCCTAATGAATTCGATTTAGCTAATTAGGCCTAATTTAGCCCCTAAAATAAAATAATGTGTATAACAACAAAACTTTTGGTGACAAGCCCACCAAATAGTTCAATGATGTAAAGATAAGCCTCTCAAGAGGGTCGAATTATCAACAAAGTGATGTTGTTGGGCCTTTGAGGAGGCCTGATGAAGTCCAAGGGGTGCCATGATGAAGAAAAGGACTCCAACCATAGTGGACAAGGGGTTCGCCCCTTATTATCCAATCAAGAACCTTTGGTGCTCCCAAGTGGGTGTGGGGGCACAACAACACCTCATGGGTCTCCAAATGGATCAAATATGCTTGTAAACCATCTGTAAGGGCTGGAGTGATGACATAAACCCTCCAATTGCATTGGGAGGCATCTTGGAACCTCTGCGAACTGTATGGTGCAACTGTGGAGTCGGTTGGGCATGGTGGACGAGGTCCATCATCCTCATCTAAAAGGTGGAACACGAGCAATCAATGAACATTGCTCAGGATCCATGAAGAGACCCATGGCTCTCAATGCTCAACCTACAAGTGTCAATGTGACCCTCTAAAGGACTAGGACCTCGGATAGGGAGACGAAGCCCTAAATGAAGACCCACCTGCAATCCTACATAAGATCCAATGCGTCCCCTTGCCCTCCAATACAACAAATCATTAGAATAATCAACTAATAATGCTTACAAGTTATGGGATCAATGGGGCACTTCACTGTGGCATGCCCTTCCATAGTGGGATTTGGCGAATACAAGTATCTCCAAGTTCAAAAGGGGGTTAACCAAAGACCTTATTAGGTGGTTTCAACCTCTAAAGGGGATAGAATGTCCATAGTACATCCTTCAAGAAGTAGGTGGATAATGATATAATGATGGAATGGAGTGGGGATCAGGGGAAGCATCTAGACCACATGTCAAGGTACATTGGGTAGTTTTAACAAGGGAAGCCCACACCTGGGTATATGAATGTAGGAGGGAGAAAATCATGGTACATGAGCTACCTCACCTTCGCTTTTCCACCCTTCTTCATATACTCTTTGCCTTTGATTGATTTTTCTTCATAATTGCTTGGAGCTCCAGGGGATGGAGAGTATGATGTGTAATATGTAGCAGTGCATAGCCCCTTTGAGGTGAGGCAGTTCATCGCCCACCAGGGGTTGGGACAATCATGGGTTCCTTAATGATGGAGGGGGCTCATCTGGGGCCTATTAGCCCTGAGGTGCAGCACTGCTATTTTGAAGGCTAAAGGAATGAAATAGTTTGTTTTGTTGTCCATCACCCCACTTTCCTTACTTTTCCACTCCCATTCACGTCCATTCATGTCCTAAGTCGACCCTCACATCATAGCGAAACCCACTTTTGCCTTGGCCCTACGTGAATTAACCCATTTTTGCCCCGAAAACCTTACCTTTTCGCCCATGCGCGCCCTTTGCACATTTCTCGAGGACATCCCGTACCTTCGCGTTCCCCCGCCATCGATCTTCCCACTGGTCGGACGATTTGCACTTCACCCGAACGATGTTACCTGCTCGATCAATCTTCACTGTTAGACCATTCTCGCCAGATCTAACGGTTGTCGCACATATCGTGCGGGAAATAAGCGAGAGGGATGCCCGCCCGATAAAGGCGGTTTCCTCTCTCTCCTCCACTGCTACGTGGCACCTGATGAATGGAATCAGGCAGGCTCCGACCTTTACCGCTTACCGCCCGATGTAAACCATTTCCCGCTTGGGTAAAACCGCTCCTGGGTGTTATCTTTCGAGCACCTCCTCCACCCGATAGCCATTCGATCTGCTCATCTGAGATCTGACGGCTCGGACTTATTCCGCTCCCGCCATGACTTCAGGCCTCCTGCGTTCAATCTCCTCCATCCATTTCTCTCGATCCAACGGCCCTCGTTCACCATCACCATAGTTCACCCTCCGCTGCCTGACCACCATCCTGACCGTCGATCCATCCCATCCAACGACCCATATGCCCCTGTACCCTGCTTCCCATTAGTCACTCAAGGAGGAAAGTTGTTGGCTCTGTCAATGTTTGTGACAGTCGGACAATTGAATTGAAATAACGGAATCCATGGCCGAAAGGGGAAAAAACAACAGCACGATGCAGCCGAATTAACAGAAATGATCGTGGAACATCACAACACGTGCGAGCCACCTGACAGCACCGCGAAAAAACCAGAATTTGGTTACTATGTTTGTTAGAAATAGAGCCCCTGTGCTCATGCTTGTCTAATTATGGCATCAAGTAGCTAGAAGCCAGAGGGGATAGATTAAGACATCTCGAGCCCTAGAGAGCCCGAGAGCATTGTAAAAACCCTATAAATGGCTAAAAGTTAGAAGGAACAAGCATTCAACTTTTGGAGACTGTGAATACTCTGTTGCTTTCAACGTCTCATCTGCATTCCAGTAATACAAGCTTTTTTTGTTGTTACATGTTCAATTGCCATTTTCTCCTCTATTTTAAGCTTGCACTTGAATAGGTTATTCATGTTTTTATTCTGTGTCTAATGCTAGATAACTGTCATCTTATCTCTGCATTGATTAATTAAATTTGCAAGCTTCATTTACTTTCTGTTGCTAGCCATTCATATATGTTTATGTATGCATCTGCTAGTACAGTCAGTATTGTCCATCTATCCATTCAATCTATAAACTATTGAGCATTAGTGCTCGGATCCCATACCTTAATTGGTTTGTGGGCCATAACCCATAGGCCTCAGGATCGATTTTCTTTAGGGAAAGAGATTTTGGTTAACACAAAATTCCTCTTTTCATCAAGTGGTATTAGCGCAGGGAATGTTTTCTTGCGAGAAGGAAGAAGATTCTGCGTGCAAGAGAAGAGGAAGGATTCCAGAGGGAAAGCAGAGAAGGAGGAGGTACAGTTGCTAAAGTATGGAGACTTATGGTCTTACTGTCGCACAGAAAACAACAACAGAAAGTGGGAAGATTGCAGCAAACCTAGAGCATGGAGTGCTCATATGGTTCTAGAGGAGAGAACCTGAAGGATGCCAAAAGACCGAGTGAGGAGGGCTTGGTGAGGCATCGTGTAGCAGAGAAAAATTGTTACTGCAGAGGTTTGGTTGCAGCTCACAGAAGACCATGAAGGCAATTCCACTGAAGAAGTATCAATGGGTAGAATTGCTAAGGACAAGGAGAAGCATATGACCAGGAGGTCATAGATTTTTGTGCCTCGGGAGTCTGATGCAAGAGCATCCAGCACCCTTAGTCAAAAAGAGGAATCCAAAGCAGAGCGAAGAGGAGGACATGGACCAAGGGAGAAAATCACGGAAAAATATATTTTTAAAACAGATTTAAAGATGGAATGGATAAGTCTCTCGAAGACTTCTTATTATTGTAATCTGCCATGCATGCATTATCGAGCTTTAAGGGATTTTGTAATCTGCCATGCATGCATTATTGAGCTTTAAGGGATTTTGTTAGAGGATTGATCGGATCCTTCCGTGATCCGATCCAACACTTCTTATATATACGAACCTGCGCATTCAAGAGGGATATAGAGCAGTAGATAGACAAGATGTAGTCGAGAGGAGAACTGTTGCTAAGGCTGAAATGCCTTAGAAATTGTAACTGTGTTGTGTTAATATAATATATGTGTGTGTTTCGTGTTGATTGTGGGCCTGTATGTATTCCATATGTATATGTGTTAATGGCTTGAAAGCCAGTGTTTATAAGTGTGTTCAAATGTTGCAAGTTGATACACCATTGATCACATAAAGGATCGATGGCGGCACAGAGATACAAATATAAGTTATGCATGAATGGCAGAGACTGTGGCAGAAACTATGGCTTTAACACAGAATTCCATCAATAACAAGCAGAACTAAGTCCAAGAGGAAATGATGAATTGATGCATAGGATCCGTTAGATCTGTTAGATCAACGGCCTGGATCAACTTGCAGAGGACCGGTGAGCTCATATCGCATCAGCAAAACCCATTGGAACAAGAACTGGAATGAGCCTTGTGATAAAGCAATAGCGAAATGCAATTAAATCGCAACCGTCGGATCAGAAGTCCGATCGAACAAATCGCAATCGGGGAGTTGAAGGGCTAGCAGACGAAGGTCAATATGCAATGATCGACGATCGGAGGGTGTCAGTGATCGGAGGTGTCGGCATCAGAACAGCGTTGCGAGAAAGCGATAAGAATAGGCGGACCCAACGACAAATATGTGTCCGGGTATATAATTTTGAAATCCAAATAAAGGTGGTATCAGAACAAAAGGTATGGGATCTGATCATATCCCTTCCTCAAATCTCTCAACTAACTTGCATACATATGTGGCAGATAAAGTCTTCTAGAGACTTATCGGATCCTTCCCAGTGATCCGATCCAGTGTTCCTTTAGATATATATATATTCTGCCATGTGTATGCATGTAGCAAGCTTTAAGGGCTTTTGTTGGAAGATTGATCGGATCCTTCCATGATCCGATCCAACAATGTTCCTTATATATATTAACCTGTGCGTTCAAGTGTAAAGAGAGAGGTAGAGTAATATAGAATAGAAATTGTGTAACCAGTCTGTGTACAAGATGTTTTCGAGAGGGAATTTGTCTCTAAGGCTGAAATGCCTTAACTTGTAATCGTTTTGTATATAATAGAAAAGGGTGCGTATTTGTGTTGAGACTATGTGTTTGTGTGCGTTTTATATATATATATATATATATATATATATATCTGTGTGTGTTGATGGCTTAAATTCTGGTTGTATGCCTGTTGATCAACCATCGACCACTATAGGATCGATGGCGATCCATTGAATAATGAGATATCGTTTATATGAGTATTTTGCAGAGTGTGGCAGAACTGTGTTTAACACAGAAACCCTTCAAAGGCAAGCGTGATTAGTTAGAAAGGATACGGCCAAGAATACCCAACAGCCATTTGATCTTATAGATCAATGGTCCAGATCCTTTATCGCGTCAGCGGCAGAACCTTTATCACATTGGCAGAACTCTTTATGAGTTGTCGGAACGAGCAATTGGAACATTGCGATTGCGATAGTCGATTAAGCAGCAACCGTCGAATCAACTTCAAGATCGACAGTCGCGATCTAGTTGTTGATCGCAAATTGGGGAGTTCAGGAGACAGCGTCGATCTGGCAAAACGCCGATACGCTGATGAGCGATGTGGCAATGTCACCGATAGACCAATCGGCGATCGGGTAGTCGGAGTTTCGGAGAGACAGACATCAATGCAGCGTAAAAGGATAAGGAGAAAAACTGTCGATAGTTATAAAGGTGGCTTAAAATATTTGAGATCCGTATACGTGTTCAGGGCGGAATTTCTATGGTTTCCCAGTTATTCCCGTGTTCCGATAGTTAAATGGGTAGCGAGGTTTGAGGCTCGAATGCCCATGTGTAATGCTCCCGATAGTAAAAAAAAGCTCGATAAAGCTATATGGTTCGGGTCTAATGTAAGTCCACGGGTTAAAGGTTGAAGGCCTAAGAAACGCTTTCGATAGGCTTAGTGGGCCATAACCCACAGGCCTCAAGATCAATTTTTTTTGGGAAAGGGATTTTGACTAACCCCCAAAATCTCTTTTCAACATTTGGTATCAGAGTGAAAGAAGGAGTAGGAGGTACAGTTGGTTAAAGCTGGAGAATTATGGTCTTACTGTCGCACAGAGAACGAGGGCAAAAGGTGAGAAGAGAGCAGCAAACCTAGAGCATGGAGTGCTCATATGGTTCCAGAGGAGAGAACCTGAAGGATGCCAAAAGACCAAGTGAGGAGGGCTTGGTGAGGTATCGTGTAGCAGAGGAAGACTGTTACTGCAAAGGTTTGGTTGTAGCTCACAGAAGACCATGAAGTAGTTCCACTAAAGAAATGCAGTGGGTAGAATTGCTTAGGACAAGGAGAAGCATATGACCAGGAGGTCATAAATTTTGTGCCTTGGGAGTCTGATGCAGGAGCATCCAGCACCCTTAGTCAAAGGGAGGAATCCGAAGCGGAGCGAAGAGGAAGACGTGGACATGGAGCAAAACAAGGACTTTTCTGTTTTAAAATAGAGAAAAGGATGGAAGCGATAAGTCTCTAGAAGACTTTATCTGCCACATATGTATGCAAATTACTTGAGAGATTTGAGGAAGAGATATGATCAGATTCTTCCCAGTGATGTGATCTAGTGTTCCTTTAGATATATATATTCTGCCATGTGTATGCGTGTAGCAAGCTTTAAGGGCTTTTGTTGGAGGATTGATTGGATCCTTTCGTGATCCGATCAAATAATGTTCCTTATATATGTGAACCTGCGTGTTCAAGTGTAAAGAGAGAGGCAGAGTAATATAGAATAGAAATTGTGTAACCAGTGTGTGTACAAGATGTAGTCGAGAGGGAATTTGTCTCTAAGGCTGAAATGCCTTAACTTGTAATCGTTCTGTATATAATAGAAAAGGGTGTGTATTCGTGTTGAAACTGTGCGTTTGTGTGTGTTTCATGTATATATATGTGTTAATGGCTTAAATTCCGGTTGTATGCATGTTGATCGACCATCAACCACTGTAGGATCGATGGCGATCCATTAAATAATGAGATATAGTTTATATGAGTATTTTGCAGAGTGTGGTAGCACTGTGTTTAACACAGAAACCCTTCAAAGGCAAGCGAGAATAGTTAGAAAGGATACGAACAAGAATACCCAGGAGCCATTTGATCTTATGGATCAACGGTCTAGATCCTTTATTGCGTCAGCGGCAGAACCTTTATCGCATCGGCAAAACTCTTTATGAGTTATTGGAAAGGGCAGTTGGAACATTGCGATTGCGATAGCCAATTAAGCGGGAACCGTCAAATCAGCTTCAAGATTAACAGTCGCGATCTAGTCGCTGATCGCAAATCGGGGAGTTTAGGAGACAGTGTCGATGTGGCGGAACGCCAATACGCCGATGAGTGATATGGCGATGTCGTCGATAGACCAATCGGCAATCGGGTAGTCGGAGTTTCAGAGAAGACAAAGATCAGCGCAACATAAAAGGATAAGGAGTAGAACCGCCGATAGTTATAAAGGCAACTTAAAATATTTGAGATCTGTGTATGTGTTCAGGGTGAAATTTCAATGGCTTCCCAGTTATTCCCGTGTTCCGATAATTAAATGGGTAGCGGGGTTTAAGGCTCAAACAACCATGTGTAATGCTCCCAATAGTAAAAAAAAGCTCGATAAAGTTATATGGTTCGGGTCTGATATAAGTCCATGAGTTAAAGGCTGAAGGCCTAAGAAAGCTTCTGATAGGCTTAGTGGGCCATAACCCATAGGCCTCAAGATCAATTTTTTTTGGGAAAGGGATTTTGACTAAACCCCAAAATCTCATTTTCATCAATGTTCATGCATGTCTAGAGTGAAAACAGAGTTGAAACAATCATCTGACTTGATCCAAACCTTAATCCATTCCAATAGTTCAGAGAACAATATTGAAGATTTATATGTTACCAGGCATCTCCGAGCTACAACCTAGGAGAGTTTCTTGGAGTGATAACATAATTGGCGTCATTGTCGGGGAGAGGAGACTGAAGCTCAGCTTCCCTGGGGGACGACACAAATCTAGCTTTGATGATAGACAAAGTCTAGACACTATTTGGGTTGTAATCATCTATCTGGCGAATCTACTGGAGGACGAACCTCTTGGCGACTCCACTCCATAGTTCTAGCTCAATTTGGGAGGCATACTCGGAGAAATCCTCAGACGCCGCAAGCTGATCCAGTACCTGACCCTAAAAGAATCATCAAAGAAAGAACAGCGTTTCAGAAAGGAGCATCAGGTTCAAGTAGTTCTAAACAATATTCCATATCTCTCCAAGAAAATCCTATAATAGAACAAATACATGTTGAGAGTATAGCATCTAATACTAGCAGTGAAGAAAGAATCTCAGAGATTCATGGAGCTCCTCATTCTTTAGGTTCTTCTTTTGTTGTAAGACCAAAGGAAACCTCTCCTCCTATCCATCATACTCCTTTAATCCTATCAGTCACTCCTCAACCCTCTGTCATTTAGACTTCCATTACCCTTGTAGCCACCACAACTATGGCAGGACCACAAGCACCCACCAAAATGGAAAGAATCATAGCGGATAGGTATGGACCTTTAGTACTGCCCACTCCTTTGAATGCCATGCCTACTGGAGAATATCAGAAGTATGTGCCTAAGTTCACTGGGACTAAAGGTGTTACTATTAAGGAACACCTTGAATCATTATATAGCTATGCTGATAACCTAGACATTAGTGAAGATGATGTGTGGATGAGAGTCTTTGTCCAAAGCCTAGATGGAGAGGCTAGAAAATGGTTTAGAGAACTGACCCCAAGTTCTATAGCAAATATTGAGGCTTTAGACGATGTATTCCTAAAGCATTGGGGGGATAAGAAGGATCTACTCTACTACTACACCGAGTTTGGCAACTGAAAGAGGGAAAATGGTGAGTTGTTGTCTAATTTTAATAAGAGGTTTAATCGCATGTATAGCAAGATACCAGCGGAAGTAAAGCCCACCACTGCCTCTGCTAAACTCACTTATGCCAGTGCCCTTGATTCTGACTTCTGTCTACTGTTGAGGTAGAGACAATGTGCTACCTTGGCTGATATGCAGGATGTAACGTTGGAAGTAGAATCAAACATCATGGCTGCAGAGAAACTCAAGGGGAATGTTGATAGAAGGAGACAGAGGGGCGAATCTTCATCATCTTCAAATCCCAAGATAGACAAAATGACCAAGATGATAGATTCATTAGCCTCTGAAATCTCCAAATTAAAGGTTGAGCATCACCCTGGGAAAGCAAGAGTTCCTAATACCTTTGCCCCTAGAAATCCAAATCCATATAGTAAAGCTAATAAGCAGTTGCAGATTCTGCAAAGAAACAAAGATGCCAATGAAGACCAAAGGGTGAAGACCCATTTTCAAAATGTAGTCATGGAAGAAGAGCAGTTTGAAGAAGGTGATGAGATCCATTGTATGGAAGACAAAGGCAGTGCCTCCTTTTTTACCTTAGTTGCCTATGAGAGGTCATTATTCAATGACCAGATCAGCGAACAGTGGGATGGCAAAGCTGTTCTGCAAACTAATGATCGGCACATATATGATCTAAGGTCAAAAATGAATAATGCCAAGGAAGCTCCTGTTCAGAGAGTTGTTGTCCCTGCAATACAACAAGCTAATAAGCAGAAACAACCGGCAGTTGATCCCATCATCCTCAAAGCTCCAGCGCACAAGGTAAGAGGCCTTGAAGAGTCTCCTTCTCCTTTCAGTTTTCAATCAGAAATTCAGAAGCTAAGAATACCTATACCTCTGATTGAACTAGTGAAGAATGAGTCCTTCAAGAGATCTATCCTCGAAGCCCTTGAGCCTAATGCCATCCAAGCCTCCACTGACTATGTAAATCTGCAATATCACAAACCAATTGTTGTTCTCAGCCCAATGATTGAAAATTATGATGACAGCTCCCCATCATTCTGTCTCTTTGACTATTCATGACAAAATCCTTCACAACTGCCTTCTGGACACAGGAGCCAACCATAATCTAATACCCAAGGCTGTCATGGATGAGTTGGGTCTTGACATTACCAAGCCTTATTATGACCTGTTTTCTTTTGACTCTAGAAAAGTGAAATGTTTGGGATTAGTCAAAGACCTAGCCATCACGTTGTCTCAGCGGCCTATGAAGAGCATGATGATGGATATTGTGATAGCAGATGTACCCCCCAAGTTTGGCATCTTGCTTTCCAAAGGTTGGATCAAGAGATTAGGTGGAACATTGCAAAATGATCTGTCCTATGCTACTGTCCCAGTTTTTGGAGGTGAGAGTAGGAGATTATACAGAGAAGCTCAGTTGGCTTATATCATCAGTGATGAGAAGAATCCCACTAATCATCCCATCTATGTTGTTGACACTGATTTTGGAACCTGTATTCTTCAAATTGAAGAAACCCAATTGGCCTCCATGCAGCTTAGGAAACCGGTTTGCCAAATCACAAAGGAAGAAGGCCCACAAATTTGGGACATGTTCTTTGATGGAGCTTCCTCCAAGGAAGCTGCAGGGGCTGGTGTAGTCCTTGTGCCCCCCACACGAGAATCCATTCATTTATCTTTCAAGTTAAGTTTTCAGGTCACAAATAACATAGCAGAGTACGAAGCCTTGCTATTGGGCTTAAACACTACTAAAGAAATGGGCATCAAAGGACTGAAGGTGTTTGGAGATGCAGGCCTTATCATTCAGCAAGTGAACAAAACTTTCCAAGCAAAGCATCCAAGGTTGAAAGCATACAGAGATGAGATATGGAAGCTCAAGGGTTCTTTTGATAGTTTCAACATTTCTTACATCCCTAGAATGAAGAACCAGCTTGTTGATTCCCTTGTTGTGTCTGCTAACACGTTTATCCCTCCTTTGCCTCCTAAATTGACTTACGAAGTTCACGTGAAATATAGACCATCTCTGCGTGACAATGTCAAATACTGGAAAGTTTTTGAAGATGACAATGAAATTAATAGGTTTTTACAAGTCATTGATGAATTTTCTGAAATACACATTGACCAAGAAAACGAAACCATTGAAGAATGCAACCAGACCGAGCTAAAGAACGAGATTGGCTAGGATAACAATGTCCAACTGCCTAGTAACCATATACCCAAAGGATTGGTGCCCCTAGACAAGCTATTTGATCATAATGATGTACCTTATAAGCCTTCCCAAAAAGAAAATGAATCTGCAGTTCATTGACATAATGTAGGAAGTCCAGACCATCCAAAGTACATAAATTTGTCCACCCACTTATCTTCTGCCCAAAGTTTTGAGTATTGTACCCTAATGAAACAATTTGCTAATATTTTTGCTTAGGAATACAATGATCTTAAGACCTATGACACAAACATAATTCAGCATAAGATTCCACTGGAGAAGAACACCATCCCCTTTAAGCAGAAATTAAGACCTATCAACCCTCTCTTATTGCCTTTGATTGAAAAGGAAATCAAGAAGCTGCTGGATGCCAAGATCATAGTTCCCCTAAGGTATCCAAAGTGGATAGCTAACCTTGTGGTAGTAATAAAAAAGAATGGAGAAATCAGGCTTTGTGTTGATTTCAGGAATCTGAACAAATGCTCTAAAAAAGACAACTACCCCCTGCCTAAGATGGAACACTTGTTGCAAAAAGTTTCAAGGGCTAGAGTCATGTCTTTCTTAGATGGATTTTTAGGTTACAATCAGATTGTTGTACATCCAGAAGATCAGAAAAAGACCGCCTTCAATACTCCTTGGGGCACTTTCACGTACTCCAAGATGCCTTTTGCACTAATGAATGTTGGGGCTACTTTTCAGAGGGCCATGGACATAGCCTTCGTGGGAGAGAAGGACAAGTTTGTCCTTATTTACCTTGATGACATAACAGTCTTTTCTAGCAGTCACAAGGACCACTTGCAGCATTTGAAGAAGGTGTTTCTACAGTGCAGACAGTTTGGAATTTCTGTGAACCCAAAGAAGTCACAATTTGCTCTAGAAGAAGGCAAACTTCTGGGACATATTGTTTTTGCTGAAGGTGTGAAGATTGATCCAACAAGAGTTCAAGCAATTCAGACATTGTCCCAAGATCAAAAAGGGACGTTTAATCTTTCCTGGGTAAGATTGACTTTGTCAGGAGGTTTATTCCAAACTTTGCAGAGCTAGTAAAGCACATCACTTCCATGCTGGAGAAAGAATCAGAAATAAAATGGACAGATGTTGCAAAAAGCTCTTCTGAAGCCATCAAACAAACTATCATGGAAGCTCCCACTCTAACCATTCCAGATTATACCAAGGAGTTTTATATCCTCTCTTTTGCCTCTTATGATACACTTGTAGCAGTTCTATTGCAGAAAAATAATGAAGGTGTAGAGCACCCTGTGGCCTTTTTTAGCAAAACTCTTAAGGATGTTGAACTAAGGTATGACCTTATTGAAAAACAAGCTTATGCTCACATAAAATCTTTAAAGGCATTCAGAATTTATATTCAACATTCCAAAGTGGTTGCATATGTGCCTTCAGCCTCAGTAAAGGATGTCATAACTCAGCCAGATATTGATGGAAAGAGAGCTAAATGGATTGCAAAATTCATAGAATTCAACATAGAGGTGAAGCCCACCAAACTTGTCAAAGGCCAAGGCTTGGCTAGGCTTATGGCTGAGGAAAATTGCAGTTTGCTAGACATAAATTGCATAGGTTCAATTTCAGGTCGTGAGCAGACAGAGGAAGCAGCAAAAGAGCAAGAGCAGAATCAGTCTTTGGCTGAAAATCTAGCCACCTATGAATGGTATTCCAGTATAGTTCATTTTTTACAGAAGCTAGAAGTCCCTCCAGGGCTTAGCTCAAGTCAAGGCCGAGCCATTAAGCTTAGATCAGCCAAATTCTGCATTACTAAAAACCTGCTTTATTGGAGAGACCCATCAGGGATCCTCTTGAGATGTCTAGACAAAGGACAATCTGCGGAAGTCATGCACCAGTTCCATTCTAGCATCTGTGGAGGTCATCATTATTGGAAAACCACAGCCCACAAGATCCTGAGAGCTGGGTATTACTGGCCTACTATGTTCTGATGTGTTTTCTTTTGTGAGATCTTGTGAAAAATGCCAGAGGTTTGCAGGAAGACAACAGCTAAAATCTTTGCCCTTGAAGCCAGTACACGCCAATGGTCCCTTCCAGCAGTGGGGCTTGGACTTCATAGGTGAGATTAATCCACATTCCAGTGGCCAGCATAAATGGATCTTGGTAGCCACTGATTATTTCACCAAGTGGATTGAGGCTATACCCACAAAGAATGCTAATCATCAGGTTGTCATGAAATTCTTGAATGAGAATATTTTCACTAGATTTGGTTGCCCAACCAAACTAGTCACTGATAATGCAGCAGCTTTCAGGGAAAAAGAATTGGTAGACATGTGTGAATCCATGGGCATTCAGTTGGTGCATTCTACCTCATATTATCCTCAAGGCAATGGCCTGGCAGAATCATCTAACAAGAGTCTTGTAAGGATAATCAAAAAATTGTTGGAGGACAACAAAAAGAGTTGGGATTCCAAGTTGAAGTTTGCATTGTGGGCTGACAGGGTTACCAACAAGAAGTCCATAGGAAATTCTCCATTCAAGCTAGTTTATAGCATTGATGGTGTTTTTCCTATCCAGCTGATTCTCCCTGTGGCCAAATTCTTGCAAGAAGAGCAGGATAAAGAGAATGACATGGCAAGGAGAATGAGTAATTTGGTTGAATTACAATAGATCAGAGAACAACTGGTTGAGAAATCAAGAATTCATCAGAAGAAGATCAAAGCAACCTTTGATAGAAAGACAAAGATGGATAGTTTTCAGGTTGGTGACTAAGTTCTCAAATGGGATGCATGGAAGGAAAAGAAGGGAAACCATGGTAAATTTGATGCCTTATGGACAGGACCGTTTGTCATTGCTCAAGTTCAAATGAAAAATACTTTCATTCTGCACAATTTGGAGGGGGAAGGTGTTTCTGATGGCTCAGTCAATGGGCGGTTTTTGAAACTTTACTTCATATGAGGCTTTGAGGCCTTAATATTGTAATAGGTTTTTCAGTTTTTGTTTTTATGCAAATAAACTCCATGCCCAATGGAACACTAGGAGACAAGTTTCTTTTGGTTGTTACTGGAAAGGCAGTAGTCTGCAGTTCTTGAAACCTCACAGGGAGGCTTTCATCCCAGAAGGAGCCAGTGTTAGCCCTGAGGTACAGCGTTGCTATTTTGAAGGCTAAAGGAAGGAAATGGTCTGTTTTGTTGTCCATCACCCCACTTTCCTCACTTGTCCACTCCCATTCACGTCCATTCATTTCCTAACTCGACCCTCACATCATAACGAAACCCACTTTTGCCTTGGCCCTATGTGAATTAACCCATTTCTACCTCGAAAACCTTACCTTTTTGCCTATACACACCCTTCGCACATTTCTCGAGGACATCTTGTACCTTCACGTTCCCCCGCCATCGACCTTCCCACTGATCAGACGATCCGCACTTCACCCGACCGATGTTACCTGCTCGATCAATCTTCACCATTAGATCATTCCCACCAGATCTAACGGTTGTCGCACATATCGTGCGGGCAACAAGCGAGAGGGATACCCGCCCGATAAAGATGGTTTCGTCTCTCTCCTCCGCTGCTATGTGGCGCCCGATGAATGGAATTGGGCGGGCTCCGACCTTTACCGCTTACCACCCAATGACCACCTGATGTAAACCATTTCCCGCTTGGGTTAAACCACGCCCAGACGTTATCTTTTGAGCACCTCCTGAGCCCGATAGTCGTTCGATCTGCTCATCTGAGATCTGACAGCTCAAACTTATTCCACTCCCGCCACGACTTCAGGCCTCCTGCGTTCGATCTCCTCTGTCCATTTCTCTCGATCCAATGGCCCTCGTTCACCATCACCGTAGTTCACCCTTCGCCGCCTGACCACCATCCTGACCGTCAATCCATCCCATCCAACGACCCATATGCCCCCGTACCCCGCTTCCCATCAATCACCCAAGGAGGAACGTTGTTGGCTCTATCAGTGATTGTGACAGTCGGACAGTTGAACTGAAATAACAGAATCCATGGCCGAAAGGGGAAAAGACAACAACACGATGCAGCCGAATTAACAGAAATGATTGTGGAACATCACATCACGTGCGAGCCACCTGACAGCGCGGCGAAATGACCAGAATTTGGTTACTGTATTTGCTAGAAACAGTGCCGTTGTGCTCATGCTTGTCTGATTATGGCATCAAGTAGTTAGAAGCTAGAGGGGATAGATTAAGACATCTCGAGCCCTAGAGAGCATGAGAGCATTGTAGAAAGCCTATAAATGGCTGAAAGTTAGAAGGAACCAGCGTTCAAATTTTGGAGACTGTGGATACTCTGTTCCTCTCAGCGTCTCATCTTCATTCCAGTAATACAAGCTTCTTTTTTTGTTACATGTTCAATTGCCATCTTCTCCTCTGTTCTAAGCTTGCACTTGAATAGGTTATTCATGTTTTTCTTCTATGCCTAATGCCAGATAACTGTCATCTTATCTCTGCGTTGATAAATTAGATTTGCAAGCTTCATTTACTTTCTGTAGCTAGCCATTCATATATGTTTATGTATGCATCTGCTTGTACAGTCAGTATTCTCCATCTATCCATTCAATCTATAAACTATTGAGCATTAGTGGTCTAAAGCCTTGTCAGGTTAAGGGTGTTCATGCATGTCTTGAGTGAAAACAGAGTTGAAACACTCATCTGACTTGATCCAAACTTTAATCCATTCCAATAGTTCAAAGAACAATATTGAAGATTTATATGTTACCAGGCATCTCTGAGCTACAACCTAGGAGAGTTTCCTTGAGTGATAATAGGGCCCATAGGAACCAGGGTGATGGCCATTAATAAGGGGTTGAGCTCATGTTCGGCTTTTGCCCACATGCTAGATTTGTATGTCCCAACCATCTTTTGTATTTTGTGGTACATTTCCTATTGAGAGTGGAAAAATTATGCTTTTTATTTTCCTTTTAGCTACATCAACCTCTGTGGCATTGTTCCAGGCTCGACCCAAGGTGTGGACAAGGGGAGGGAAAGGCTAACCCTATGTGGACCCAGTGGACACATGTGGACCCGGATGGGAAAAGAGATGAATGGGGTTAAGATGAGTGGAAGGGGAGCAACGTGAGTGGTGTCGGGAAGCGGGACCACGCAACCAAAATCGAGATTTCCCATCTAGTGCCAACACTAAAGCTAATGGCGAGTGAAGGAGATCCCATGAGACTAGGATACAAGGGTAACCATGAAATCGGGCAATGGAGACAAGAATACAAACCTAACCCACTCTTTTTGCTAAATCCTACCACTAGTTCATGCCCCAAAGTGCCCATGACAAGTAAGGAAAACTATGCAATTATACCAATGAAAATCCATACATTTGCGGTTGGGAGGCCCACCTTCAAACATACATTCATAAAAGATGGGCGAGGGACCATGTGGTTGGCTTAGGTGGCAGAGAAAATGGCACATTGAGCTATCTGGGGGCTGCAAGGGACTGTTGGTTGGCGACTGAGGGCAATCTAGGAGAAAAAATTTCTCGCATATATACTACCCACAAGTGGTGGATAACAGGCCCTAAGTGGGTCCTTTACTTCAAAGTGCCCTTTTGGCTCTTATTGATGATCAAAAGAATGATCCATAGTTACAGAAGGACCTAAACCCACATCCTTGGGAGCCTGCTCCTCATCATCATGAGAGACCCTTTGGATCTCTAGTTTGCATACTTCAACTCTTGACAAACTATGCCCTCTAAACTAGAAGCTCTTCCAAACGTCTGGCACGGTTCTAGATGTTTGACAATTTCTCCCTCTCAAACACAAATCACTCCTGTTGAGTTTATTCTCAATCCTAGGAGAATCCTCTTGCCACAAACTTTGCTTCGTTCTTCCTGATGCTTTCATCTGCTACCAAAATTATTTTCTTAGTAGCGTTTACGATGTACCTGCAAACCTCATTCAAAGGCCATGGAAGAAATGATTATAACCAAGCAAAAGATACAAAGGCAAGAACCTGACCAAAAATAAAGTAATAATAATCAAGTAAGAAAGATATAAAGTAATTATCTTTCAATCTAAAGAATGTAAGGAATTGTCATCTCCCTCTTGATCCTTGACTTCTAGCAAAAAACATCGAAATCTATTTGCAATCTCATCAAGCTAGAAATGTTTTTCCTCATCCTCATCATTAGCTACTAATGCATGTTTTCCTTTCCTTCCTTGCATGAATTGTATGAGCTAGGGTTTCTTCATCCTCGAGTTATCTAGCCACACCAAAGGCTCAACTACAAGCTAAGACATCTTCATGCTAATAGGAAGATGAACCAAGTACAAACTCCACTAGCATTCAACACTCTAGGTCTCGTTCTAGGGTTTCAGAAACCCTTGGAACCAAGTACTTCAATACATGTCATATCCTTCTAGATTTCTAGGGTTTACAAACCTTAATACTTTCAAATTTCATTGAAACCCTTTGCAAGTCCAACAAACTTGTAATGTGAAAATTGTCTTGTTATAGTTATGGAACCAACCATTGTCCCTTGAAATCTCATCAAGCTAGAAATGTTTTTCCTCATCCTCATCATTAGCTACTAATGCATGTTTTCCTTTCCTTCCTTGCATGAATTGTATGAGTTAGGGTTTCTTCATCTTCGAGTCATCCAGCCACACCAAAGGCTCAATTACAAGCAAAGACATCTTCATGCTAATAGGAAGATGAACCAAGTACAAACTCCACTAGCATTCAACACTCTAGGTCTCGCTCTAGGGTTTTAGAAACCCTTGGAACCAAATACTTCAATACATGTCATATCCTTCTAGATTTCTAGGGTTTACAAACCTTAAGACTTTCAAATTTCATTGACACCCTTTGCAAGTCCAACAAACTTGTCATGTGCAAATTGTCTTGTTATAGTTATGGAACCAATCATTGTCCGTTGAAAAGAATTTGACACTGATCCATTACACAATATCATCATATCATCTCGAACCTTTAAAGATCATTAACAACCTGTGAATCTCATCACTGGAATTTATTGCTTTGTACAAAAAGTAGGCAAGGGACATTTCCTCCTTAGCTCCCTCTGGCTATAGAGTAACTTCCTTTTGTTGTCAGGACAGGTCCACTTCCACTTATACTTGACTTCTTCCTCATCATCCTGAGGTTCAACTATGTTGCTTTCTGGTCAAAGGATCTTATCCTAGATCAAATTGCAACCCTCAAATGCAGCCCTTTACTCAAGATTAGTTTGCCCTTCGATCAGTGCTCATGCATGCTTTAGAAGTCTGAAAAAATTATCTTAAAGAGATCCCTTAGAGCATGCCAAAATTATATTTCAAAACCAACCTTAGGATTGTTGGAAAACCAAGGTTTGTGTATATTATAGTTGACTTTCCTTGATAATTACTTGTGATGTTAGTTGGCCTTTTATTATTTTTTATTTCTTGTTCATCAAGCAATTATCAAAACAATGAAGATCACAAAGAGACAAAGTACACAAGATATAGGCTCCAAGCCAGGGCAAAACCCCTCCAAGGGGAAAACCCAGAAAGAATACTTCTCTTCTTATAGAATCAATTCAAAATGAGACTTCCAAGACCCAAAGACCAAAGCCAAAAATCCTCCCAAGCACCAAGTCAACCCTTCAACAAGATCTCCTTCAAGCAAGATGAAATCTTCCAAGGTCAACAAAGATCGAACCTTCTTCAAGTCTGCTCCAAATAGGTCTCAGCCTCCACTTCAGATCTATAACTTCGACCTACAATTTTCGGCCCTGCAATTAGCCCAAAAACCCTAGTTTTTTGCACGTGTGGACAGAATTAGGTCTTCTTTTGTCCTTCCTTCCTTTTCTCCTTCCTTTCTTGCCCTTCGCACTTGCTTTTCTTCTTCTTCAATTGCAGATCGAACTTGTTGTGAGTGAGTGCTTCAAATGAGTCGAATTCCTTATTTTATAGCCTTCTTGAGAGGTCAAATAGGCTTCCTTTGGGTCGACTTGTCCTTCTTAGGGCCAACTTGGCCTTGGAGGATAAATTCACTTTCTTGACTAAAAACTAATTATTTACTTTTGTTACAATGAGTCCAAATGGAACTATAATACATGACAAAAATTCTTCGTTGACCTAGAAAGCCCTAGAAGTATGAAGAACATGCTCTGACCTAAACTAGAGCATGAAACCTATGCTTTGATAAATAAAAAATTATTTCTGTTTTTATATATACAATGTTATGTTTACAAAGGTCATTATGAAGACCGAATCTAGTTACATTCTCCAACAAGGACTACCACTAATCAACGAACTCATGCCACTTGTCTTGCCTCTATTAGGCTTGAATGTTGCCTCAGAAACCTAGATCATGCCTAAAAATATGCTTCAAACATTACCTCATATGATGGTCAAATTAATGTCTTAGAAGCTTGAACCTTGTCTCAGAAACTAGGCCTCATAATGCCCTGAACAAATCTGAACTCAATCTCAGGAGTAGGGCCGCAATAGCCCCAGAAGGGGACTAAAAATGCAACAGAAAAACCTTGGAATAGGGTCAAAAGTCCCCACATAAATCCTCAAAAAGGAGTGCGAAAAAGCCACAGGTATCCTGAGCTGAAACAAGCTTCAAAACAAGGTCAAAACAGGCCTCAAAATATGCCTCTAAACCACATCCTCACGGTCCAAAATAACCCTTGACCAACCCACAAAAGTCATTGAATTCTCCACAGAAGTAAGAGATGTTTAGAGCCCAGAAATTCTGAGCAAGCAGCCTACTCCTCTGATCTACATGAAAACTTGGCTCTAAAACCATGTAGATTTTCTAATGCTAATTAGACAAGCACAATTTCCTGCAACTAATAATTAGTTCCAATGATATATACTACTACTTTAGCACACTCCAAAACATCACTAAGCAATTATACTCAAAAAATTCAACAATAAATGCAATAGAAACAATAAAGATCATAGTAGAATAGCCATGCACAGTAGACACCAAAATTTTTCCCTAGGAAACCCAACTCGGGAGAAAACCTAGCAACCTTTTCTAGGAGAAATTATTCAATTCATCATAAGTACAATCAAAGTTTTACAATTCAACCTTGTGTTAATTTTTGGCAACTTAGTGACAAATTCCAATCATGGGATTAGATTCCTCTTTCGAGAGTACCAATTTTGACTATTGAAGCACTAATTTGGACAAGGGAAAGTGTATTTTTCAATTAAAGCCCACATGTGCACATTTGACCAAGTCAGCCCTAAAGCAAATTGCACACTCTTGGAATCCTATAAATATAAGTGACATCAACCTCATTTGAATATCATTATGAGACATTCTTCTATTCTCTTCTTTGGTTTTGCCTCACATAGATTTGAGGTCGTTCACGGACATTGGCTCGCACAGGTCTGAAATTGCAGGGGTCTGAAGCTCGCACACATTTCTAGGGTTTTGCATCACAACCTTAGGCTCGCAACAGGCAATTTTTAGCTATAACCACAAGCATGCAGGCCTATGTTTGTGGTAGAAGGGTTCCAGCCGCACACACGACACTCTCTTCATGTGATTGAGACCTAGGGTTTGTATTTTCAATTGATCACATTGTTCGACAATTGATTGCATACATTGACAGATTACAGTAGGGTTTTGAAGCAAGTTTTTGATCATTCAGATAGTTGGGTTCATCTCATGAATGTTGTTTAGCTGATTTAGTTGGATAGGATTATGGTTGAAGATATAGATTATTGTACACTCTTTTTTGTTGAATCATCCAATGACAATCTAATAAGAAGAAGAATTTGAAAGGTTTCCCCATAGTGGGCTTTTCCCTATCATTTGACCAATCCTGGTGTCTCTATGTGTGAATGTTTTTCTTCTATTGTTCCTTTATGTTCCACTGCATTGATGATGATGTTGTTCTTTCTATATAATTGCATATGTTGTTGAATAATGTTGTAAATCTGAATAATGATATGATGCTATGGGGTGAATTTAATGTGTAAATGAAGAAATGCAATTATCTAAAGCAAAGAACAATATATCCCTAAGAAAAATTAACACCTTGGAGCTCCTAGGGCTAGACCAGCATGGCGAGGGAGGCCCCCCCTCCCAAATCCGCTCACGAAGCGCTCTCCCTTTGATAGCACATTGGGACCGACCCCGGCAGTGTGCTCATGAAATTCGCTCCCACGGGGAGAGAATTTAAGGAGCACGCTCCCTAAAAAAAATTCTCTCCCTAGCTTTTTTTCTCAAATTTCTTTTTTGCAAACACGTTCCAAATGCAAATTTGTTTCAAAGAAACAATACTTTTTCCGTGGGGCAACCTAATGATCAAGCCTATGGCCCTAGTACCGATATGCAATTTACAATTCAACATTACCATGAAATGACTCCAAATGTTTGAGAGTGGTTCCAACCTCATTGGATTTCATACAGAGAAAGTAGAATTTTAGATCTCACTCAAAATCCAGCGGACTTATCAGTTTTCCAGGATTTCAAGATAGGGGGGATTGCAATGTTTCCATTGGATTTTGTCTTGTACTAGGGTATGGAACTCGTATTAAATCAAGAGCACCAATCCCTCTATGTACCTTCATGTTAGTAACATTGGTTGATGAACTCCTCTACCATAACCCTACTAAAAATGTACCCATCACTCAAACAAAATCTTGACTTGAAATGCTACATCTTTTCTATCTTATGTTAATGCTTAGAGGGTAATATTAACAACAAAGATCCCAAGATAGGCAATGATTTTCATGATATGTAGGTATTTGTTGTAGCATGACTTTTTTGGATGTTAGAGGCCATCTATAGTTTGTGTGTTGATGTATTTTTCAGTTCAGAGATGGATTGAACTTGATGTTATTTGGTTATGTGCACCCGTACATGCTATATAAATGAAAACTTGTAACTTGTGGACCGGTGGTTGATTAAAATTGTAACTACTAGATGATTGATGTTATATGGTTTAATCCATATTTTTATGCTTTTTATAACTAATTCATCATTCTACATGCTTTTGTTGACATATACACATAAAAATATATAAAAGTATATATTATATAAAATTGGCTCCCGACCCTGGAGATTTTGAAAATGTCGCTTTCTCGCTCCTGCTCCCAAACAACCTTGGGCTAGACCACCCTTAACCAGCCCTAGCAAACAAACTTCACAATACATGCTCAGTAAAACAGCTCCTCAAATTTACCTCGCTAGCCTTCTAGAATCTTGAGGCTCCTCGACCATCTATTATATAGGGCGTGAGGCCTCTCGGCCCCTTCTGTTGAAAATTTGTGAAGCTATGGGACGAATTTCCCCATAGGAACCCAATTACCCTAAAAGAAGTCCATCCTGCCCCAAAACAAGAATTCAAAATGGACAAAGAAATGTTATTATTATTAATGTGTCGGCACTCCTCTTATTATCATTTGATGTGACAATCTTACTAGGGCTTACAATCATCAAAGCGATTTTGTAAATAGAATTTTTATTATTATGAAATGGGCTAAATAGTGAAAAACTCAAGTCGGCCTGCCCCAAAAGACGTGACCATTTTCTCATAGAAACAACTATAAATTAGGCCTTGCACTTCTCCCAGAAGGCGAATTCAGATCACACGTCTCTAAGGTTTGCATATATCTGGGGCTCCCATATTGTGAATCGTTGTAACTCGCACTCATTCTAGTTCCTTATCTCAGTGCTTCGCATTCTCCATGGTTCATTATAGCTCGCACTTTTTATGGTGCGGTATCTCAGTGCCTCACATTCTTTATGGCTCGTTGTAGCTCGCACTCTCTGCGGTTCGTATTTCTTTGTGGCTTGAATATTGCAGAGGCTCGCATATCTCTCTATGGCACATTATACTATGGCGTGCACTCTTTTATGTGGCTCGCACTAAGTTTCTGTGGCCTACATAAGTTCATGTCGTTCATTTATAATGTATTCTTTATTACAATGGCATCATGGAATCGTTTGACTCTATGGTATCAATTATATCACAGTGGCATCGTTCTATACACAATCACATCGCACAATGGCATCGCTCTATACACATTGACATCACATCGTGGCATCGTTATATACACTGACATCACACAGTAGCATCACTCTATGCATAGTGACATCGCATAATGCCATTGCTCTATACATAGTTACAATGCATTACAATGCCATCATATCTATAACAGTGGCATCGCATCCATAACAGTTGCATTGCATTTATAAGAGCGTCATCACATCTATAACAATGGCATCGCATCTTTTACAGTAATACTCTGAGACTCTCACTATAACATATTCTGAGACTCTTGCTCCAATATACTCTGAGGCTCATGGTCTCATATACTCTGAGGGGCACGACATTACATAGTGGCTCAAGTTTGATATATAACAGTTATTACAATATACAACAGTAATAACAATAATTGATCTAATAACTTTGATGGATATGTTAGTTACCTTAATCAATGGCAATAATCTTTGATATGGCAGTGATGTTTGGTACATGGCAGTGACCTAGTATGACAGTGCCCTATGACAGTTGTAACAGTGCCTTGTGACAGTGCATCTATGACAGTTATGATAGTGTCTCTATGACAGTGTTGTGTGGCAATACCTATATCATATGACAATAAACCTTTATGTATGACAATGACCCTAACATGGTAGTGATCTTGGGTATATGGCAGTGACACTTTGATTTATGGTTTGATGATATGATAGGGATAGCAAAACCCCTATGATGGTGACAATGATGTATACTATGCTCTTATGACAGTGTGATATGGGGCCTCTCTAATATTCTTAATTGTTGTTGGATTCACCCTAGGTAGCCTAGTGTGATTGATGGTGGAAAACTTAAATCTCATGATGTTGTACTTTGTATCTCAGCTTAACATTTGACATCTATGAAGAATGTGAAAATTTGGATGTCCAAATTTCTACTGTAGCAACTAATTAAGTTTCTCCTACTTGTTAATTTCTTGATCAAGTTACTTTCTATTTCGTACAGTAAATATCGAAACTAATACACTGCAGTCTACACCATTTAAATTATAAGTAGAAACAAGAAACTGAACATGAAAGAAACACAACACATCTACACTGTTATTTTTGGACAAATGTCCCCAAAAAAACCCAATGCGAGAAAACCAGTGCAGTAGCTCTAAGGGTTTTATTATTAAGCAGTAGTAATTTTTGAATATAATCTTTGGATGCCTTCCTGGCAATCCAATTACAGAGAATATCACTGACAGAGAGATTTGTGAGATTACCTCACACTATCACTGGAAGTCCTGGTTGATCCAGCCCCTAGCTACCTCTGCGTTGCCTCTCCGCAGTGTCTGCGTCAACCCAGCATCACACTGTCTAGGATCTGTGTCACTCTTCCCAGCTAATCGCTTTGCCTCTGAGATTCTGACTTCTGCTCTCCCAGTCTCACACCCCCACTTCCAGCTACAAAAATCGAACCCTCTAGCAAATGTTGGACTCCCTCAAGGCTTTTGCACTGCCTCAGCATCAACCTACGCTACCTCTGCCTGGCCCTGCGTCAGCGTCTTCTGGCTTTGCGTTGCCTTTCCCAGATCTCTCTCTGCCTTCTCTGCTGAGTATTCCTAGATTAGGAGAAATCTCCAACCAGAACTATCCCAGCCCCTCACTGCAAGAGCTCACTTCGAATTTCTCTCCAGCAGCTCCTCTACTTAAGAAAATCAAACTTCTAATCTCCTCTCTGTGTGTTCTCCAAGTGCCCATCAATGTCCTTCTTATAATCCTCCAGTTGAAAATCAACAGCCCAGAATATATTCTAATCAATGGCTCAGATCATTTGGACTCTATCCTAATCTTCTTCTAGAAGTGACACCCACAGTTTAGATTGATATCCATTAATTATTTTAGTTTCCAAAGTTTAGACTTAGGGTCCCATTAAAAAAATTTAATTATTTTAATAAAATTGTCTCCGAGTGGAATTCCACAAAACGATTTTTAGTTATTGGAGAATGCGTGTGTCTAAGCCTCCCTGCAAACTTTGGGATTTAGAGCACATCCGATGCTACCAAAAATCGACATGCCATCTTAGCGAGGAATGTGCTCTAGCAATGCACCCTATTAAAGCATCACTCTATTCTGTAACATCTCCTTCTGCGTTGTTGATATCCAACATCACTGCCCACCAACTACTGCGCAAATGTTGCATCTATACTGCTACTAACCCTGCCACTATCAACACTACATCCGTACTGCAACTTCCTCTCACTTATGCATTTGTGTTGCTGCTGGCACTGCCACTGTCAACTGCATCTGCACTGCAAATTTCTCCAACTACTGTTGCTACTGCATCAGCAACGAAAATGCATCCCATATTATTGAACTGCGGTTCAGTATGATGCATCTCGTTGCTGGAGTCTGATTGCTGCTAGTCTCTACACTAACCCTCTAAAGCCTATGCGTTGTTGTTGACCTCTGCTCTGTACCATCAGCACTACTGCCAACTCTGCTCTGTGTTGCTCAATCTCTGGCGCTACTAGCCTCTGCAGCTGTCACTCCGACACTCTTCTGCACCAACTGACACTGGTCAATCCTGCTACTACTGATATGGGCTCCCGTAGCAAGGAATTGATCCGAGAGGTGGGCTCCTCAAGGATCCTACCTATCTATAGTTCTTTCGAACTACAACTCTAAATCAGCCCACCTCCCTCCTTGAGGTATCTCGGTTGTCATGGAAAACTCATCCTCCTCTATCTTCGCGACTGCAACTTTCGGATTATGCTTCTCATCTTTGTCCTTCTTTCTGAGAGGACATTGTGTTGCGTAGTGACCAAATTCACCACCTGAAGCATTTGATCTTCGAAACATCTTTCTTCTTCTTCTGTTGCTCTCGCTGCCCCTTGGATGCAAGGGCTACATTCTCTTCCTCCTCCTCGGGCTTCGACCCACTGCTACTGCTTCTGCCAAGTTTACACTTGAACGAGTCCCTCCTCAGCTCCTCTTGCTTAAGATTTGCCCACATCTCATCCCAGTTTGGCAAAGTCACCTTGCCCATGATGCTCTGGACAAAGACTTGCCAGTCCTCAAATACTGAATTTAGGGCCAGTCTTACCATCTCGAAACGTTGAGGTGTTGACCCCACAGCTGCTAGCTCATCTCGGGTCTCCTGAAGCTTCATGAGGAACAGATCAATGTGTTCCCCCTTCTGCATCTGCATAGATCTCATCTTTTGCTCCAAGTACATCTTCCGCTGCTCGGAAGATCCTTGATACAGCGTCGACAATGCATCCCACATCTCCTTGGCAGTGTTTTTGCCAGCGATGTGACAAACTATATGATCCTTCACTCTATCGAGGATCATTCTCTTTGTCTTCGCCATTTCTCCATTGTACTTCTTGAGCGGATCTGCATCCACGGGCTCAAATACCACGTTATCGACGTAGACTTTGAGAAAATACTCATCTAAAAGGCATGACATCCTTGCCTTCCAGATCACATAGTTGGATGCCCCATCCAACCTATCCTGATCTCTCAGTCCACTGGCTGCCATCTTTGCCAATCGAAATGTCGAATAGCCTCCTCTCTCCTCTGCGCAGCACTAAACTGGCCTACGCACTCCCTGTTGGAGCTTGTAGATCTGCCCCTCCGTTGTTGCTTAGCTAGTGAGAATTCGAACTCCTTGGCTAGAAGTCCTCTAAGATTCCCTCTGACGTCTTTCTGCCCAGCAAATGCCTACAAAAAACTGCGTCGCACCAGGAACCCCTCTTCACTAAGGCTTTCGCTGCGCTGCTCCCTCTACCACTGACATATTTCGATCTGGAAATCCTACCTCTCTGTCGACTAACTCAAAGAGAGACTTGCCACGAAAATCTAGCTCTCCTAGCCTGAACTACGCAAACCCCAAGGGGATTCAAATCGCTGCCTCTGCAGGAATTTCGAACTCCCATTGTCCTTCAATGTTGGACTCTTCCGGCACCACTCTCTTGTTTCATCTGCAACTCTGGTACCATGTGAAAATTTGGATGCCCACATTTCTACGGTAGCAATTGATTAAGTTTCTCCTACTTTTTGATTTCTGAATCAAGTTACTTATTGTTTCCTACAGTAAATATCGAAACTAATACACTGCAGTCTACACCATTTAAATTATAAGCGGAAACAAGAAACTGAACAAGAAAGAAATACAACACATCTACACAGTTATTTTTGGACAAATGTCCCGAAAAAACCCAGTGCGAGAAAACCAGGGCAGCAACTCTTAGGGTTTTACTATTAAGCAGTAGTAATTTCTTAATACAATCTTTGGATGCCTTCCCGGCAATCCAGTTACGGAAAATATCACTGACAGAGAGATTTGTGAGATTACCTCACACTATCACTGGAAGTGCTGGCTGATCCAACCCTTGAATGAACAGCCCCCGATTGCCTCTGTGCAGTGTCTGCGTTAGCCCAGCGTCACATTGTCTAAGATTTGTGTCACTCTTCCTGGCTGATCGATTTGCCTCTGAGATTCTAACTTCTTCTCTCCTGGTCTCACAACCCGACTTCCAGCTACAGAAATCAAACCCTCCAACAAATTTTGGACTCCCTCAAGGCTTTTGCCTGCCTCTGCATCAACTTACGTTGCCTCTCTATAGCCCTGCGTCAGCTTCTTCTGGCTTTGCGTTGCCTTTCTCAGATCTCTCTTTGTCTCCTCTACTGAGTATTCCCGGATCAGAGGAAATCTCCAACCGAAGCTATACCTACCCCTCACTGCAAAAGCTCACTTTGAATTTCTCTCTGGCAGCTGCTCTGCTTTAGAAAATCGAACTTTTGATCTCCCCTCTATGTGTTCTCCAAGTGCCCATTGATATCCTTATAATCCTCCAGTTGAGGACCAACGACCTAGATTAGATTCTAATCAATGGCTCAAATCATTTGGGCTCGATCCTCTTCTTCTTTTAGAAGTTACACCCACAGTTCAGATTAATACCCATTAATTATTTTAATTGCCTTAGTTTAGACTGATGGTCCCATTAAAAACAATTAATTATTTTAATAAAATTGTCTCTGGGTGGAATTTCCCAAAACAATATCTGGGTATTGGAGAATGCATGTGTCTAAGCCTCCCTGCAAATTTTGAGACTTAGAGCACATCTGATGCTACCAGAAATCCACAAAGCAGAACCTGGTTGGGTTTTCCCCCCTGTGGGGTTTTACACTGGTCTCTAACCTAAACCCTGGTGTCTCTATTGTGCATGTTTTTCTTCTATTATTCCTTACTGTTTCGCTGCATTATTGATGTTTATTGTTCTCTCTACATAATTGCTAATGATTATATGATGTTATGGGGTGAATGTTGTGTAAAAACGATGAAAAGGTTTAGAATTGCAATTATCTACAACAAAGAACAATCTAGCCCTAAAAATTAACATGGGATCAGAGTTGCGCTGAAGAAAAGTCATTGAGGTCACCCCCGTGAAGACATCGATGATGAAGTTCATGATCAAAGCAGAGTGAAAGCGATGAAGTGGAGACCTAAACGAATACTAGGGATTGACGGAAACCCTAGCAAACCTTTGTTTTTGCAAATAGAAGTTAGGGTTTGAGAGAAAGCCTAAGAGTGGCCTTGATAAGGAAAAGGTCTGGTATAATTCAGAATTGTTAATGATATGATATGATTTGTAAGAAGCCATTGAGTTATTCAAATACTTCTAATAGATTCAGAGGAACCCTAGATGGACTTATCCCCTACCTAATAAGAGATGATATGATAGATAACCAATGATCATCTTGTACATGTTGGAAATATTGAGAGGGGGATGAATCAGTATTTCTTATCAATTAGTATATTTTTTCATAGAGCATTAATTGTTATTAACATCAGATAAACATAAACATTCATCAACACCACTCAACAATGCATAACAATAAAGATAGTAGATATAGAAATTTTTAGGTGGAAACCCCTCTGGGACAAAAACCATCGAACACTTCTTAATATTTGCCTTCAAAAAGATATACATCACATTTTCAGCTCCAACTAAAGGAAGCTCCAACCTGTAGGGAACTCCTACGTCGTGTTTACCAGCTACAACCAGAAGGATGCTCCAACGCTCCATATTTCAAGCTCCAACCTGACGGATGTTCCAACACCATGTTTGCCAGTTGCTACCAGACAGACAGTCCAACGCCATGTGTAGGCTACAATTTGCCATAGTACCACCCTACCACCCTGAGTTGTTCTCAGGCTCCAACTTGAAGGAGCCTCCACTCTCCTGCCTCGCACCACCCTGAGTTGTTCTCAGGCTCCAACTTGAAGGAGCCTCCACTCTCCTGCCTCACACCACCCTGCCACCCTGATCAGCCAGCAGACCACATTTCACAATTTTTGGACCGGATCCACCTGTGCTCTAAATCAACACAAAGAAACTGCAATACAAGAGAATTGCAGCACAAACTTTGTCAATCAAACCTGCCTCTGCTCATCAAACTCTAGCTGTCAACATCAACCACTTATATCTCTATCCAAACTGCACATCAAAACGTAGCTTCACAACTGTAACCAACGTTGCTCGTCGTATAGATAAATCCGTTAATAAATCTAGCAGAAGTATGTCCAATCATTAACACAATAACCTACATCGTATATGCTCTGGCATCACAATCCTGTAATATAGCCACTGTTAACATGGTTGATTTGTGCCCACAAGCACAATCCTAGATGCCACCAATCCGATCTATGTCCAACTATAAGTTGTATCCTTGACGATACTTGGGATCATAGGATGCTGCAATCAACACACTACCTGCTCATACCAATGTCATCAAATTCTCACTTTCTGCCATAGACTTATTATGAAATCTACCAAAATACAGTAGTAGATGACTTATCATACTTCAGCACAAAATATTCATGCTCACAAAGATATCTTTGCAACCAAGCCTTGATATGAATAGGTCTACCCAACTTACAACTTTGAAACCCTTACTGCCGGTTTACTTCAGATGTACAATAGTACCTTAGATAACGAAACCTTTAAACAATTGATCTTATAGCCAGACTTGCAACGAAAACCCATGTGACACTGCTATAGTATTCAACGGCGTGCCTTCTTCAATTGATCAATGCACAGTAAGCTGAAATTCTTATTTAATAATGACATGAACAACCACAATGGAACAACCAATATATATGAACTGCTGAAGGTGAATCAACTATAGAAATCCTTGATACATACTGCTGCAACTGATATCTCAGTGAGGCCTAATACAAAAAACTTCTTACTGCTTGTAATGAATGTCAAGAATGATAGGCCTTTCTCCTTGCTGCAAGTATTAATGAACCAAAGACAAGACAAGCTGCAATTTATTGTCAAGCAAATATCTAACTGTGAATACCCTTCCTTCTCAGTGTTCCTTACTACTAGAATTCAACTCACCAGAGTATGTTTCTTTAAACAGTTCTTAAGGCTTGTTTACATTAAATTTGTGATAACTTTGCAACTATGTAGATCCTCAAACTCTCTCTAAGCTGCAAAACCACCCTTGCTTACAAATGAAAGAGAAGTTCAACAAGAGTCCTTGCAAAATCCATATTTCATTTTAAATCCAGGCTTGTTTAATATTACCAAATGTTAATGTCACTGCTTGTAGGTGCCAACTGAGTGGTTAGATTGGCTTGATTAGTTTTGCAGGACATACGAGTATATGTATAGAAATGCCTCTAGCAGATAAACAAATAGCCCAATGTTTTGTGTTTTTTGGAATATCCACTTCAGGCACCCTTTTGTCCTCTTCGAATGAATTGGAACAAGTGTATATATATATATATATATATATATATATATATATATTCAGAAACACGTCACTGTATGCATGAGATTAGGCCACTCGTTTTCACAATCATTCACTGTTTGATTCCAAGCACTGGTGTCTGCACACATGGCAATTCCTTAAGTTTGTATGATGCCCTAACGCAAATCTTACATGTAGCAGTAGAAGAAAGTTCAGAAGTGACCACAATCATTTTAAAACTTCAAGCCTATTGCATCTATGCTTCAGTGATTATAATAGCTCCAATTTGAGGGCCTAATGTAACCCAGAATTTTGCCCTTCCTAATTCACAGTGAGCAAGAGTCCTTCCTTCATAACCACAAAAGTTTGGACAGGGTATTTGCAGAACTAAAGATTTCAGAATAGGCCGCAACCCTTCCAAGGCTTGGATGACAAACCTGTATAAACAAGATGTCTCACTGAGCTATTACAGAGATACTCTCTTGCTTTAAACTCTGATGCCCTAGAGGACCGCGACCTTTCCTCTGCAATAGAGAACAACGAATTTTCATCCTCAGTTTTTGGTTCCTTCACTGGTCTTGTATAAACTAGAATAATAAAAACCTCATCTTAATGCTATAACCAAAACCCTCCTACAAAATCTGATTTTCTTCCGATGTCCAATACTCCACAGGGCCAAAGGGAATTACTGAAAATAGTCACAGAAAATATGCGTTGAGTTTCATACTATAATAGGTGAGAAAATATACCTTTATACAGCCGTTGGAGACGATGGATTAGGGGAGCCAACATGCACCTTTTGGAGGAATATTCACCAATTAAATTTGAATTTTTAAAACGTAAGGCCCAAGAAATGAGGTCATTCCACCTTTTGGAGTTTGGATTTTAAATAATCAAAGAGCCTTTCATGTTTTGATAATTTAAGAATAATCGTTGAGAGAGTTTGACCATAGACCCTTTTGGTAAAAATCCCATCTTCAAGATTTGACCAATGATAGGGTGCCACATCAACATCTTTTTGGGTTTTGACCACAACATGGGTTCTTCATCTTCAAACTGGCATAACTCACAAACTCTTAGGGATTTTGGGGCATGCCACAACCAACGAATCAGCTTGACGAGGAGCTTCAAATGATCATGTTCTTGAACCAAAACAAACTGATTTTTGTCCTCACAAAAGTCAAACAAGTGCGGGGCTACTCAGGTTTCCGTCCATCATTCAATTAGAGATTCCAACTGATGCAATATAGACAAATATTAAGAGTGTTCATTAACGGATGTTTGCATCAATGACAACACCATTCAACAGTACATTGATTGCTTGGGCTTGGTAGAATGGATCAAGGCTGATCTTATATGATTTGTCTTTGAGTCTTTGACGAAAGGAGGACTCGTGTCAGAGGGAGCACCTGTGGAGAAGGTATTACTTCCAGAGGGAGCAGTTAGAAAGCCTTGTTTTGACCTCAGAGAGAGTTGACCTCAGATTTGATGCCAGTGTGAGAGGAAGCACCCAGCTAGGGTGACCTAAAATCATTTTGATGATGGATCATGTGAAGCTGCAAGAATTTCCAGATTTAGTTTGAGAGAGCTGAAGACAGAAAGGATTCATCAAAATGCTGCTTCAGTTTGGGCTCCATTATAATTTCTAGATGAGCACGAAGCAGTCATCTATTGCACTCAGTTTGGCAAAGGCCAAGTATATTGCAGCTGAAATGACAAGTTGAGAAGCACTATGACTTCAAAGGTTACTTGCAGAATTATCTGTGAAAATTCCAAAAACCAGAATCCTATTGCAGCAATTGGAAATTCTTCTCCTAATTGCTAATTTAATTTAAAATTTTATTCACTATTTTCTACAGCAAATACTAAATAAATCACACTGCAATCTACACAAATAAAAATATGAAAGAATAAACGCTAGAAGAAATGTTAGCACAAACACATAAAATAACAGTTATTTTTGGACAAAAGTCCCCGGAAAAACCCAACTTGGGAAAACTAGTGCAGCAGCTGAGGGTTTTATTATTAAGCAGCAATGAAATAATCTGAGTACAATCTGGATGTCGGATACTGGCAATCCTGCAGAGAGAATACTGGAAAATATCTAGTGAGGAATTTTCATCACCCCACAAGCAAATTCGGGCTCTAAATGCAGCTCCAAGTGAGCCGTCCAAACTGCCTCTACATAGCTACTGCGTCACCCTAGCGCAGTCCTTTATGTGCTCAGTCTGAATCCGCCTCTCCTCAAGCCGTCTAGTCTGTTGTTGTCTAGAAAAATGTCTCTCCTGGCCCCGGGAAACCTATGTCCAGCTTCTGGCACTAAAACTCGGCTTTCCCCAACAGAATCGAAATTGCCTCTAGAGGCTACTGTGTTGCCACAACGTCAGCCTCTCTGTGGCTCTTCTACCTCTCTGCAAATGCACTCACCGGATCTGGAAATCTTCCTTCAGCATCACTGTCTCTACCCCTCTCTTACTGCTTCGATCTCTATCTCTCTCTCCAACAATTGATTGTTGCTACTCTAGAAATTGATCTGCTCAGAAATCGAACCTCTCAAGTGTGCTCTCCACCACCACATCGACCTCCTCTTATAAGCCACTGTTGGAGCACCAACGGCAAAGATTAGAACTTAATTGATGGCTAAGATCATCTCTGGATCAATCTGTGTGAGTTTCTAGATGATTCTCACATTATCTCAATTAACACTGATTAATTAACCATATTCCCTCAGTTTAGACTTATGAAAAATTAAAAAAAAAAAAAATTAATAATCTAATTGAGACACTTCCAAGCAAAATTTCTAGAAACGATTTCTGGGTTTTGGAGATCTCATGTATTCTAGCTTCTCCACAAAATTTTAAGGCTAGAACACATACGATGCTACAAAAAGTAACACTCCCTCCTAGTGAGGAATGAGTTCTAGTGCTATTGAACATCCTATAGCAACACCCTATCTCTGCATCATCTCCTGTCACACTGTTGATGTCTGGCCATACTGCCCACCAACTGTTGATTTGGGGTAGCATCGGATGTGCTCTATCCATGAAAATTGGTGGAGAGGCTAAAGCACATAAGATCTCCAAAACCCAGAAATGGTTTGGAGAAATTCTACCCGGTGAAGGAGATATTAAAATAATTAATATTTTTAATGGGTTCCTAAGTCTAAACTTAGGAAAATAAAAATATTTATGGGTATTAATATAAAACTGGGTTAGAAGGTTCTAGATGACATGGATCAAGCCAAATCTAATCTTAGTCGTTGATTAGAGATGTAATCTCAGTCGTTGAAGACTCAAAAGAAAAAGAATAAGAGGAGGCTTGAGGGTCAATTGGAGATACACCAGAGTGATCAGTCAATTCGACTTTCTAGAGCGGAGTTTGCTAAGAGAAATCGAACCAGTGATCAGTATTGCAGCGACGGGCAATGAGTGCAAGGCACAAAGGCAGAGATAGTGCTGGAAGACCAACGCAAAGGCAGAGAGGCGACGGAGAGCCAGAGGAAGCCACGCAGAAGCCAGCAGTGGCTGCGTAGAGGGCCAAAGGGGCTGCGTGTGTGACGCTGAGGCTGCAGACGTGACGTAGAGGGCCAGAGAGGTTGCGCAGAACCTCAAAGGGTTGACGCAAAGGGTTTCAGGGTGACGCAGATGCCAAGAGGGCTGACACAGTGCCTCAGAGAGGTGCTAGAGAAGGTTTCATGGAGCAGACTTTCAAAATATCTGCTTCCAAAGAGAGGTATTACTGCCAGATTATTTTCTCTGTCGAGTGAGCCAGTTTGGCACCTAGTGTACTCAAGAAAAGTTGCTTAATAATAAAACCCTCAGAACTGTTGCATCGGTTTTCTCAAGTTGGGTTCTTCGGGGACGATTGTCCATAAATAATGATGTCCCTTATGTGTTTGTCTATTTCTTTTAGTTGTTGAGTTGTAGATGGTTGAGACTGTATTGTGTTTATCTCAGTGTTTATATGGTTAAATAACTTATTAGTAATTAAACAAGTAGGCGAAATAAACCAAAAAATACAGAAAAATTTCTAATGAGTAATACTTAGAAATTTCAACATGGTATCATAGGGTTGCAGATCACAGGAGAGCTAAAGGCACCAGTTGAATCAGAGAATTTGCAGCAGAAACAGCTGTCCCGAGTGACAAAAGTTGTTCCTAAGCAGAAAGCAGCAGAAAAGGGTTGACGCAGAGGACCTGCGTCATCAGTTCAAGCCAGAAATGGGGCCAGCTCAGAAGTAGTAAGAGCCAGAAGAGGCTCACAAAGAGCCACGTCATCCTGCTTAGCCAAGTAGGAGTGACGCAGTTGGCTAGTGGAGTGATTCAGCCACTACTGTGATTGCGCAGAGCCTAGAGCCTTAGTTCTTCAGCTACTTGCGCATAGGATGCTATGAGCAGATTATGGAGTATGAATTTGGTGGGGTGTTGTTGTTGTTGAGGCAGAACAGTACCTAACGGGACAAAACCAAGGTAGAAGGGAGTCGCTACCTAGGCGGATTTCTAGCTAAGAAATCCAGATCAGTGTTGCAGGCGCAAAGGAGATCAGAGAGGTGTGATTCAACTGTTGGCAAGAGGATTTCCAAGAGGGAAATCGAGACTCAGAGGGAGTCTAGCAGAGAACTTCCACAAAGGAAGTAGAGACTCAGAGGGAGTCAAAGAGAGAACTTCCAAGAGGAAAGTAGAGACTTAGAGAAGTCGAAAATAAGAGCAGAGATGGCCATGAACGGACTGAGGGATCAAGACAGGTTGTACGGGGCATCCAACCTTGTCATCTGGAAGGCCAGAATCCTGTCTGTTCTAGATAGACATCGCATCAAGGCCTTCGCCTTGAGAACCATGGCCATCCCAGTCAACCCAGCTGATAATGAAAGGTATGAGGATATGATGGTCAAGGCTAAGTGCATAATCCTTGATGGGGTAAAGGATCATGTCGTCCAGCATATCGCTAAGAAGAATACGGCAAAGGAAATGTGGGACACCTTGACAGCATTGTATCAGGGCACTTCCGTGCAGAGGAAGATGCTACTGGAGAATCAGTTGCGGTTGTACCAGACGCAGAAGGGGGAGCATATAGATCACTTCCTCCGCAGGTTGCAGGAGATCCAGGACCAACTGAATTCCATAAGGGCCACACCGTATCAGGAATTAATGGTGAGGACCGCCCTAAACACAGTCTCCGAGGAGTGGGAGACATTTGTCCAAAGCATTTTGAACAAAGCGAATCTTCCAGATTGGGAAGAACTGTGGATAGCTCTTCGCCAAGAAGAGATCAGACGACTGACCAAGGCAAGAAGTAGTGGCAAAGGAGCCCAGGTCAAGAAAGAGGAGGAACAGGATCCAGCTCTAGCATCTGCGGGGCAGCAGGGGAAGAAAAAGAAAAAGGACCTCTCCAAGATAAAGTGCTTCAACTATGGGGAACTGGGTCATTATGCAACCCAGTGCCCGAGAAAGAAGAATAAGGGAGAGGCGTCTGACTCCAAGGCAGCGCCAGTGAAGGCAGAAAAGGAGGTAGAGGATGATGACGATTGTGCCATGAGTGCTCATGTACCTCTAGAGAAGAGGTGGGGAGACATCGAGCTATAGTCAGGAGGACTACAAGAGATGAGGGGCAAGATCCTTGAGGTACCCAAACTCTTGGATCATATCCGGCTACGGGCACCCGAAGAGATAGTAGGAGGATGGCAAATGTCGATGGAAGAGGATGCGGATGAAGCGGCAGAGAGTGCTAGAGTGCAATAGATCCATGCAGCGCAAAGAGGGTTGCAACAGTGCGAGAGGCACAGAGGAGGTTGCAGCAGTGCAGGAAGGCACAGAGGTGTTTGCAGCAGTGCGAGAGGCACAGAGGTGTTGCAGCAGCGCAGAGGCAGCAGAGGGAGCACAGGATAGCGACAGAGAGAGCTTCAGCATCAGGAGGGCTTCTAGCCTGACAAGGATGTCAGTAGTTGGGTAGATCAGTTACCATCGTCTCAGTAACTGAGTTGCAGTGCAGCAATAGCAGTGGTAGTGCTATGGGCAGCACGATGCAACATGATGAGAGAGGGTTGTAGTGCAGATGCAGTGTTGGGAGGAAGGACCAGCAACATCACGGATGCAGAGGGAGCTGTCGTACAGATATAGAGCCATGGGCAGTCATACAAGATGCAGAAGTGTTTAGGATGTTGGGTAGGAAGGCAAAACATCAGCACAGGTATCGGTGTCGAATGATCAGGGTAATGCTCAATGGTGGAGTATTACTAGAGCACATTCCTCGCTAACAGGGAGTGTTGATTTGGGGTAGCATCGGATGTGCTCTAGCCATGAAAATTGGTGGAGAAGCTAAAGCACATGAGATCTCCAAGACCCAAAATGGTTTGGAGAAATTCTACCCGGTGAAGGAGATATTAAAATAATTAATATTTTTAATGGGTTCCTAAGTCTAAACTTAGGAAAATGAAAATATTAATGGATATTAATATAAAACTAGGTTAGAAGGTTCTAAATGACATGGATCAAGCCAAATCTAATCTTAGTCGTTGATTAGAGATGTAATCTCAGTCATGCAAGACTCAACAGAAATAGTATAAGAGGAGGCTTGAGGGTCAGTTAGAGATACACCAGAGTGATCAGTCAGTTCGATTTTGTAGAGCGAGGTTTGCTAAGACAAAATCGAACTAGTGATCAGTATTGCAGCGAGGGGCAGTGAATGCAAGGCAGAGAGGCAGAGATAGTGTCGGAAGACCAGCGCAGAGGCAGAGAGGCAAACGCAAAGGCCAGTAGTGACTACGCAGACGGCAAGAGGGCCTGCGTGTGTGACGCAGAGGCTGCAAAAGTGACGCAGAGGGTCAGAGAGGCTGCACAAAACCTCAGAGGACTGACGCAGAGGGTTTCAGGCTGACGTAGAGGCCAAGAGGGCTGACACAATACCTGAGAGAGGTGTTGGAGAAGGTTTCGTAGCGCAGAGTTTCAAAATATCTACTTCCGAAGAGAGGTATTACTGCCAGATTATTTTCTCTATTGGGTAAGCCAGTTTTGCACCCAGTGTACTCAAGAAAAGTTGCTTAATAATAAAACCCTCAAAATTGTTGCACTAGTTTTCCCAACTTGGGTTTTTACGGGGACCATTGTCTAAAAATAACGGTGTCCCTTGTGTGTTTGTCTATTTATTTCAGTTGTTGATCTGTAGATGGTTGAGACTGTATTGTGTTTATTTCAGTATTTATATGGTTAAATAACTTGTTAGTAATTAAACAAGTAGGCGAAATAAACTAGAGAATACAGAAAAATTTCTAATGAGTAATACTTAGAAATTTCAACACCAACCACTGTGCAACTCTGATATTCGCTGCATCTGTGTTGTTACTGACACTACCATACTGCTACCAACACTGCAACTCCCTCTCATTTGTTGTTGTTGCAACTGCAACATTTACAACTGGAAAACATCCAAAATACTAAGTCAATTGTGATCACCATAATGCATCTGGCACTCGAGTCTCTTACTGCTACTAGCCTCTGCACTGTCCACTGAAGACTTTGCATTGTCTCTAACTCTGCTCTGCTACCAACACTGCACTGTGCTCCCCGGCATCTAACGACAGCTCCATCCTACTACTGAATACTGTGGGCCCCTGTAGCAATGTATTGATCCATGAGGTGGACTCCTCAAGGATCCTACCTATCTGTAACACCTTGGGGCTACAACACCAAGTCACCCCACCTCACCCCTAAAGGTATATCGACGAACATAGCGAAATTTGATCTACTCATATTGTTGTTGCCACTACTTTGTTGATGCTTTTGCATTGCTGCTGCAACTACTGCAATAATGAGTCTAATCTCCTCATATCCTGAAGTAATAGCCTCCATAAGGCTGCTCCCTCTACACTTCCTCTAAGTCTTGATTGCCCTATGGGAAATCTCTCTGCTCCCTCCTAGTTACTCACACTGTCCTCCTACACTAAAAACTGGACTGCATAGTTCTACACTGGGAATCTACTGGCTAGAACTGCAACTGGGCTATTCGCACTGCCTGTGTCACTGCAACTAGCTCTACAACTATTTCCTGGGCACTGACTGCAACTAGATTTGCAGTTGCCACCTAAATTATTGATAGTGCCCGCTGACACTGAATCTACTATGATATTGTGGGCTCCTATAGCGAAGGTGGTGGCTCCGCTGCATGGAACTGATATGATTGATCTCCTTGTTGCAACTGCGTTGGATCCTACCCATCTGGCACACCAAAGTCTCATACTCCTCCCCCTGGATATGGTGCCTCACTATCTCCTTTTGAGCCTAGTCCGTAGCTGAGACCCTTCCTTTCTTTGTAACTCACACTAAACAACTCACACTTCCTCCGGCACCTACCTCCGGCAACGAGAAGTCGATCTGTTGCCCAGATCTGCATTCTGGCTAACTAGCATGGCCTCCTCTAGCAATTTCGTACAGTCATACTTGCAAAGTTGAAAAATCTGGAAACTCAAAATTAGAGAAAATAAACCTCAAAAATCTCCCTCTTTCCCTCTGCCTCGTTGTCGCTCTATAATTTTCACTTGCTTCTGGAGTGAGAAGATCTTCTCACAACTATTGCCAATCTGCAAGGAAAAATCGAACTTCTTGAGACTAGAAGTTCCCTAAGGAAAATTTTCCCTATGTATATGCTCCACTCTTCCACCTAACGTTGGCTCTACTATAGCGTACTACTGCAAAACCTCTGCGTCCAACTAGAGATCTGCTCAACGAAAAAAATCTGAGTTGCTCCCTCTACCTCTGGAATCACTCGACTTGGTAGGACTGAATTGTTTTGCCCCCTACTCAGAAAAATCGAACCTCCACAAGTAATTCGGCCTCCTAGCAGAATCATTGCACTGCCCTTGGGAATTTCGGCCTGCTACCCATAATGAGCATCAAAATTCCTTCTCTCTTCGCTTTTGAGCTCTCCGGCTGATCAATTGTGCATTGATACCATGTGAAAATTCTAAAAACCAGAATCCTATTGCAGCAATTGGAAATTATTCTCCCAATTGCTAATTTAATTTAACAATTTATTTATTGTTTTCTACAACAAATATTGAATAAATCACATTGCAATCTACACATAAAAATGTGGAAGAATAAACACTGGAAGAAATGCTAGCACACATACATAAAAATAATAGTTATTTTTGGACAGAAGTCCCCGGAAAAACCCAACTTGGGAAAACCAGTGCAGCCGCTGAGGGTTTTATTATTAAGCAGCAGTGAAATAATCTAAGTACAATCTGGATGTCGGATATAGGCAATCCTGCAGAGAGAATACTGGCGCAATAATATAGTGAGGAATTTTCCTCACCCCATAGGTAAATTCGGGCCCTAACTGCAGCTCCACGTGAGGCATCCAAACTGCCTCTACGTAGCTACTGCGTCACCCTAGCGCAGTCCTTTACGCGCTCAGTCTGAATCCGCCTCTCCTCAAGCCGTCTAGTCTGCTATTGTCTGGGAAAATGTCTCTCCCAGCCCCCAAAAACTTTTATCGAGCTTCTGGCACTGAAACTCGGCTTTCCCCAACAGAATCGAAACTGCCTCTAGAGGCTACTGTGTTGTCGTAGCGTCAGCCTCTCTGTGGCTCTTCTACCTCTCTGCAAATGCACTCACAGGATCTGGAAATCTTCCTTCGGCGTCACTATCTCTACCCCTCTCTTACTGCTTCGATCTCTGTCTCTCTCTCCAACAATTGACTATTGCCACTCTAGAAATCGATTTGCTCGGAAATCGAACCTCTCAAGTGTGCTCTCCACCACCACATCGACCTCCTCTTATAATCCACTGTTGGAGCACCAACGGCTAAGATTAGAACTTAATCGATGGCTAGGATCATCTCTGGATCAATCCATGACTTTATAGATGATTCTCACCTTATCTCAATTAATATTGATTAATTAACCATATTCGCTAAGTTTAGACTTAAGAAATATTTATACAAAAAACAAATAATAATCTAATTGAGACACTTCTAGGCAAAATTTCCAGAAACGATTTCTAGGTTTTGGAGATCTCATGTATTCTAGTCTCCCCAAAAAGTTTTTATGCTAGAACACACCTGATGCTACAAAAACTAACATTATCTTGATCAAATAATGGTGATGACCATGATGACTGGACAAAGTACATTGGGATCAAGTATAACTTCATTTGAGGCATGATGTTGACGGGAGCTGTGAAGCTCCAGTACATCTGCACTTATGAGCAACTTATTGATATTCTTACAAAGCCTCTTTCTAAAGGGATGTTTGTGTACTTTTTGAACAAGCTTGGGCTCGTGGAGAACACCTCTCTCATTGAGAGGGAGAGTTGATGAGACATCATTATGAATCGACGTTCTCCATGTGTCTTCACGACCTTGGTTGGAGAATGGTCTGATATTCTCTCTATGTCATTATGACCTTGGTTGGAGATTGGTTTGACAGATTAGATAGCTTCATGAACTATCATTCTTCCTGTGTCAAGTACTTTGACCTGAATTAGGGAAGTTATCACTATGTCAAGTACATTGACCTGACTTAGGAAGAAAGGTCCAATGGACTAGCATTCTCCTTGTGTCAAGTATTTTGACCTGATTAGGGAGGTCATCCCTATGCCAAATACTTTGACCTGAATTAGGGAAGTTATCACTATGTCAAGTACATTGACCTGAATTAGGAAGAAAGGTCCAGTGGACTAGCATTCTCCTTGTGTCAAGTATTTTGACCTGATTAGGGAGGTCATCCCTATGCCAAATACTTTGACCTGATTAGGGAGAATGGTTTGGATAGGAGATACTCCATGTGTTAGTTGAACACTAGTTGAAGTATGGACCTAGACACTGTAGCCTCCGAACATTGTGCTTTGATCTCTTTCTAGAGTCAAAATGCTTATCAATGATGAGGCCTCTATTGTTTCTCCTAGACTATGTCTATAGTTCCTTGATGGTAAACCGTAATGATATTGATGTTGGTGATTAAGATACTGATGATGATGATGCATATCTTAATCTTGATCCCCCCTTATAGAATCTATCAACTTAAGAACATCTTGATAGTCATTATGAATACCTCCCTAGTTAAGAGGGAGTGTTGAATTTGTAACTATGGTCGATCTTCATAATGTAAATTTTTATCATTTATATATTTATTTTATTTTTAAGCATGTTCTTCATTCTTGTGTCAATTTATCAAAGCATGTTCTTCATGCTCATTTCAAAAGAAGAAAATTTGAGTTTTAGGATGGAATTTTTGGCTCCAAAAGACCCAAGTCGGAGTAATGTTCCCAATTTTTGTGAGTGCAAAATTCACCGAGTTTGGCCAATTTTTGGTAATGTTTAAAAAGGAGAAAATTATTATTTTGAGGGAGAAAAGTGGAAATTATTATTTTAATGGAGAATGGCAGCAAATAGTATTTTATTGAAGAATAGACGAAAATTATTATTTTATTGGAGAATGGCAGCAAAATATTATTTTATTGAGAAAGGAGGAAAATTATTATTTTATTCAAAATGGCAGCAAAAATGTCTCCTAGTGGAAATAGGGCCCCACCAATAAAATAATTTTAAAAAAGAACCTACAAGCTAGAGGGAGGCTCCATGAAAAATTATAAAAGGAGGGGGAACTCAATTGCAAATCATTTTATTATTATGATTTCTATTTGACATTAAGAAGAAGCTCAAGCGAGTTTCAAGAGTTTCAAGCGAAACTCGATAGCTAATTTTGGTGGACTTTGAGTGCCACCCTAGTTAGCTTCAAAGGAAGGTTACTTCAGATATTCCATTAGAGCTTATTAGTTTGGGTTGATTGAATCAACTCTTGTGGTTTGACGAGATTTTTATTATGCAGAAATTATTGGCATTGAGATTTTATTTGCATGACTCTCCTTCCATTCTCAAGAGGCAATGAGCAACTATTCTACTAAGGAGGTCAAGCCAAACACTGAAGGAAAAGACAGAATTATTTGTGCATGGGCAGTCGTCACAAGGTTGATTTATTGTGTGCACCAGCAGTGTATTCAACGGTTGAATTGTATCTATCATAGGAGGGTCGGGCTCTGCAAGATTCATAAATAAGCCTCAGAAAATTTAAAGCATCTCGGAACAGTATTATTGTTGCATCAAACTTGTGTTTTCAGGAGCTATTTTGGTGAGGCCGAACAGCTTTTGTGGGTAGATATTCGCACCAGTCTGAAGGGATCGAATTACCAAGCCAAGAAGTCATTATTCCATATCGAAAAATCATTGTTCATATGTCTGTAGCAGCTCATTATAAGGGAACTGATATTCCATTTCAGATCTGATATTTCAGTGGGCCACATGGTTATCATGGCAGCAGACTTATCTTAAAGTAAATTGCATCATTCCTCCATTGGACCAAATCACTGAAACCTACATCAGTAGTAGCAATGAATGTGGGATGAGTTAACTGTTAGTTTTTGTAGCATCGCATGGTGTTATGGTCTCAAATTTTGTGGAGAGGCTGAAACACGTGAGTTCTCCAAAACCCAAAAATCATTTCTAGAAATTCCACCTAGAGACAGCTCAATTAAATTAATTGATCGATAATTAAAAATGCCTAAGTCTAACTTAGGGAAATGGATTAATTAATAGTAATTAATTGAAAAAAGTGAGAATTCTCTAGAAACTCACACGGATCAACTTGGAGATGATCTCAACCATCGATTAAGTTTTAATCGTGGTCGTTGAAACCTCAACTGAAGATTATAAGAAGAGGTTGATGGGTAGATGGAGCACACACCAGTGCAAATACTCAGTGATCAAGGCAATTTGATTTTCTAGTAGCAGGTGATCCAGTAGTGAGATCATGTCAATGATCGAGTAGCGGGTGGCAGAGGAGTGAGGCAGTATTCCGGTGGAGGTTTCTAGTGCCGGAAGAGTCAGTTTGAGGGAGTGCGAATTTGCCCAGAAAGAGACTGCGCAGGAAACACACAGAGGCAGCAGGATCTAGTCAAAGGAGGGTTCGATTCAGCTGCAGAAGGTCGGGAATCAGTCCAAAAGCTCTACTGAATCATCTCGAGAGGCAGAGACAGCAGCCAGCAGCAGCAATCAACAGCTTCTGCAGGCAGCGTAGAAGGGCATGTGCAAGGCTTGCATAGAGGTTGACGCAGGGACTGAAAGGGCGGCCTATAGAGCCAGTTTTAGGAGCTGATTTCTGTCATGAGGTGAGGAAAATTCCTCACAAGAATTTTGCAATTGATTCTGTCAAATTGGATTGTCGATTTGGCATCCAAATTATTCTACTCAGATTTACTGATGCGTAATAATAATAAAACCCTCATATGTTGCACCGGTTTTCCCACATTGGGTTTTTCCAGGGACGATTGTCCAAAATAACAGTGTCAAAATTTTTGTGTATGGGCTATCATTTCTCAGTTTCGAGCATTTTATTTTCCACAATTTTTTTTGGTGAAAATTGCAGTTGTGGTTTTATTTGTTGTTTGTCGTAGCAAATAAACTGCATTATTAAATTTACAGTTACAAGAATAATTTCTAGTTGTTGCAATACATGAAACTTTCACATTAACCTCCAAAGGCAACAATGTTATAATATCCCTAACGGAAATATTAAGTGACTAACATAAACATGCACCATAACCACAACTAAGAAATTCAACAAATACACAGAAAATCAAAACATAAGAGGAAATGCACCAAAACTCTGAGCCACTTTATTTATTTCTAAGCAAAATGGAGTACAAATGATTATGGAAAGAGGAACTTGGGCTTGCTACAACAAGCTAGAGTAAACCCAAGTTGGAGTTATGATGTTCAGGTGTGGGAATGACTCCACCAAAAACCTCTGCGTTGACCTAGAAAATTACTACGCTACTGCTATAGGTGAACTGAGATTTTGGCCCTCAAATCTACTCCAAAAATTCTGCAAAATTAATGTAGGCTCTCCACACTAGCTCCAACAAAACCCAGAAATATCTCACAGACCCAAGTGGTGGAAACAGTCCCAGGGTGAACTGCGCCCTCCTCCAACAATTTTTATTGCTGGCTGTTGGACGAAACTAGGAATTATGCCCTCAATGGTGCTCAGAAAATTCTGCAAAATTAATCTTAGCCTCCTCTCACCAAACCCACAAAAACCCAAAAAGGGTTTAGGCTGAATCCACCAACCCCCGATGACCCCCAGCAAGTGTACATTGCCCAATCTAGCCAGAAAATGACCCACTATTTTGATATTATTAAATTATGCCCCAAATCTACCACGAAAAATTTCTCCGAGCTCTAGCTAATTCTCTACTAAGAAATACCTCCTACCTCTAACCCTTATTTCTCCAACAAATTATTCTCCCTTCTTCCCTTGCGCAGGGTAAGCCAGAAACCCTTGCACAATGTTCAAAGTGAGAGATGGCTCCTCAAAATCCCTGCCTCACAGCCCAACAAATTCACAACAAAATCTCTTACAATGTGTGGGAAAACTCCTGCAAATCCTCCAAAATTCTAGCAATCTATAGCTGATCTCAATTCGGGTGCCTTTAACAACTTCTGCGCCCAAGGAAAATACGCACCAGCTAGAAATGATCTGCAATGTAGCTCCTTTAGAAGTCCTAAAATAGACTTCTCTCTACTCTCCTAGGGTGACACTCGGAGTTCACCAAGGTATAGGTGGAATTCCCACTTGGGAATCCCTCATGCTAAACAGAATCGGTTGACTTGGCTGAACAGATCAAGAAAACATATGTTCAAAAGTTAAATTGTCAAAAGATGCAAATGAAGGCTTCATCTCCTTATTTATAATTGTTGGCCTCCTCTTCTCCCTTGGTGCCCCCCACTCTTTCTCTCTCCTAATTTGCACCCCCTCCTCTTTTCTCTCTCCAAGAGCATGAATTCCCTTCTTTGGTCAAATTTCTCTCTTGTGGGCCTTATTACCGCTCAAACTAGCAAAGGTCCTAGGAGGTGATCCTATAGAGCAACTACTAGGTCAATGGCAACGATGGAGCGATAGCCCATTGTCACCTCAACTGGCGCTCTTTACGGACTTTCACCGATGGGAGGAGACCTGATATAAGTGGAATCACTAGATGAATAGATCAATATGAGGATGAGGAGTGATTCCTAAGGCCTATTCACAAGAGACACTCAATTGTATGGCTTTCTTGCTTTGAAAGCAAGGTGATAGGCTATCTAGGAAGGTATAAGAGGATTCTCGAGGCTAGGGTTTCGGAATGTATCTTGTAAAGATGATTCCTAGTCCTAGAAATCCTTATGGAGACTTGGTCTTTATGTGATCTTTGCGGAATTAGAGTTGTAAGGTTGCGGGACCACACGGGACCAAGTGGACCCAGCATTAGGTCAAGGATGTGGAGTTAATCAACCGAGAAGGGGCTAGACCTAATTATGGAAGAGAAGAGGATCAAAGGACAAATTTTCTTTGGAGAAATGAATGCAATGATCCAAATGAAGACAGTAGCCAAGGGAAACCTAGGGCAAGAAATGATCCTTGAGCTAGGGCTTGTTATATCTAAGGATCGCACCGACAAAATTGCTTCAAATTTGGAGGGCCTCTAGAGGAATCCCTAGCCCGTTAATGAACCAAAAATCGAAGTGTTTTGATGACTACAATGAGATTTATTCGATGCCCTAGGTGACCTATGGCGGTTAGGCCTAGAAAGAGAGAGGAAGCGAGAAAAATAGGCATTTAGGTGACCACCAGTGGAAGGATTAGTGCCTTGCCTTTGGGAGAGATCAAGTCAAGATGAACTTGTGATTTGGAGAGACTATTCCCAATCAAGGAGACCTCTAGACAACTTCGCATGGCAATTAGGGCATGAGAGCAGTTGCCAGAAGATTTTATACTTCGATATGCAATAATTGATGACTTATCAAGGTATTTTCAACAAAGATAACCTCTAGGAACATTCACCCATTCATACATGGCCCATGCAATGATGCAACACTATAAAAGATCAAAATTTCCACAATTTCGCATAGGAAAGCAGTAAATTTCAAACTTGTATAGTGAAAATCCCAACAACATTCATGTGACAAAGTAAATAACAAGAATAAGCATGAAAAGATTACTTACATGTACAAAAGAGTATATCCAATCATCATATTATGCCAATAATGAAGTTCCAAGACAAGAGAGATAGATCCAAACATCAGAATTCATCCATAACATCCAAACTCGTCCTCCAAAAAGGAATGTGAAATTCTAAGGAGCTACTAAATCCCAATCCAAGTGATGATGATTAAAATGAATCACTTCACTTCTATTTATCCAATCACTAATGAGTTTGGTTTGCCTAATTAGGCCTAATAATGCCCCTAAAATAAAATAATGTGCATAATAACAATACCTTTGGTGACAACCCCCCAAATAGCTCAATAACATAAAGATAAGCCTCTCAAGAGGGTCGAATGATCAATAAAGTGAGTTGTTGGCCCTTTGAGGAGACCTAATGAAGTCCAGAATGTGCCATAATGTGAGAATGGACCTCAAACATATTGGACAAGAAGTTGGCCCCTTGTTTTCCAAGCAAGAACCTGTGGTGCCCCCAAGTGGGTGTGGGGGCATAAGGAAATCCTCATGAGTCTCCAATTAATTGAAAATGCTTGTATGCCATCTGTAAGGGCAAGGATCTTGACATAAGTCCTCCCTCTGTAGTGGGAGACATTGTCTGAACCCTGGAACATCTGCCAAATGTATGGTGCATGTGTGGAGTCGGTTGGGCATGGTGAACCAGGTGCATCATCCTCATTCAAAAGGTGGAACACGAGCAATCGATGAGTCGTGCTGGGGATAAACAAAGTACTTTCTGCAATGGCAGAAGCAAATGGCTCTCAAAACCAATGTTATCAGAACCGGTTGAACTAGCAGATCTGACCATTTTGGGGCAAATTTGGATCTGTACCAACCCTACAAACCGGAACAGACCGGTTCAATACCGAACACTCTGTTCTAGTTTGGAGACCCGTTCCACCGATCCGCAAGGCCCGCGGCCATGCATCCCAAGCATTAAATAAAAAGCAAACAGAAAAGATCAACGTTATCCTAAAACTCTAAAATTCGGCTTACAATCTGACCCAGATATTCGTCCTTCATCCACACGTGTGGGAAAGAGAGAGAGAAGATCATCAAGTTGTACAAACCAATCAGATTAGGAGAGAGAAGAAATGATGAGTGAGTGATGTCCAAATGAGGAGAGAGGTCACTCCTATTTATACAATTCGTTGAGGGTGAAAGGACACATCTATTGGGCTTCTTGAGCCTACATTATGTTGAGGCCGACCTTAACAATTTGTGCATGAATGAGAATAAATTCAAAATTCCACATCTGCTTGTTCAAATGAGATGATCTTTATATCAAATCTGGACCTCTCAAAAAGATGAATCCAATGCAATAATCATCTCCATCATATGAGTTGTCCCAAGGTGGAATTTGGCCTTAGTTACCAATTTTAACACTCCCTCTACTCTAGGGAGAATTCCACCTGCCAATGTATCTATCATCATGTACCATCTCTATCAGCATAGCACTGCTCTACTAAACCATGAAGTAATAATGAAGAAGAAGTGATCGAGAGTGAGTCAGAAGACCTTACCACCCTCCACTGACAAAGTCAATGCTTGATACCAGATCAAGTTGTTGAACACCATGCATCCTAGTCATAGGGAGTACAGTAGTACATGATGTGTCCATCAGTAGTGCTATGGTCCCTAACTACATTTCCCAACACATTGGCTAGATGAGACATACTTCCCATGAGTCTCAGACTCCATGGGTAGGATGTATGCTAGGGCATCAGTAGAAGAAAGTGAACCACTCATCCTGCTAAAAGGCCATAGAAGAAGGTGAACCACTCATCCTATGCATATGTCAATCGTAGGGTAAGGTGAACCACTCACCCTACATACATGTGTCTGCAATCGTAGGGGAAGGTGAACCACTCACCCTACACACATGTTAACCATCATGAGGTATCACAGGGGAAGGTGAACCACTCACCCTGTACATAGCGCACCACTAGGGGAAGGTGAACCACTCACCCTGTACATAGCGCACCACTAGGGGAAGGTGAACCACTCACCCTATGGTTGCTCATAGCTCCAAGAAGTACCCCAAGCCCCTAGGAGCACTTAGAGCTCAGTGTCCAACTCATACGGGACCCTCATAGGATGGTCTTTCCGCGACTCCAAGTCTCTCTCGAAAGGTTAAGAAACTGACCTTCCCCAAGGGCTTTGTGAGAATATTTGTGACCTTCTCATTCGTTCGAATGTGTTGGAGCATTATTGCTCCCAGTTGTACCATATCCTGGATAAAGTGATACCTAATATCAATGTGCTTGGAGTGGTCGTGGAACACGGGATTCTCTGAGAGGCGAATCCCACTTTGGTTGTCACAGAAGATCACGGTGGTATCCAACACGTGCTCAAATAGCTCGCTGAAGATCTTTATCGACCAAACAGCTTCACAACAGGCCATACTCGCAGCAATGTATTCAGCCTCGGCGATGCTTAAAGCAACCGATTTCAGCTTCCTGGTCATCCAAGATATTGAAGTAGACCCTAAAGAGAAATAGCACCAAGACGTGCTCTTATGATCTACCACATTACCGGCCTCCATGTAGCCTCAAATTCCCGGCAGTGTATCTCTGTCCATACTGGATTGTGCCCCAAAGATATCTCAAGAGATTCATGGCAGCAACCCAATGAATGTGATGAGGCTCTACCATAAATTGACTCAACGTGTTCACAGCGAAGCATATGTCAAGACAAGAGTTAACCAAGAACATCAAGGCCCCCACAAGTTGACAATGCTCGGAAGGGTTTACTAATTCGGGCTCAGCAGCACTTCCACATAGCTTCTTGAAGTTGAGTCCCATTGGAGTAGACATGGACTTGCAATCCACCATCCCACATCTCTAAAGTAGCTTTACAATGTATTTTCCTTGAGAAAGGAAGTTCTCATTAGAATCTTTCTCTTATCTAACTAAATATAGAAAGGTGGAGTGGAGGTGTGTACAAGTTCGCAGGAGGACAGACTGTAAGGGGGAGTTACCCTTTGCCATTGATGACAAAGCGAGAGAGAAGGCATTAGGAAGAGGTGCCATGATCGCAGGGGGAGTATATGTGTTTCCGTCAATGCCAAAGGGGAAGATTGTTGATCAATGGTTGTCATTGATGTCAACCCAAGCAGCACCAGGGGTTACTTCGATCTTGCATAGGCATTTTGACTTGACAACTTACTCTATTCTGAGTCAAGGATCTCCTAAATGGATTCTATTTGTCGAGATGTTTCCATTGATATATGGCATGCCACATAATTCTTCACAGTTTGAGAGATATTCGTGTTTTAAGTTAGTAACCGCAGTTAGTGGGCTAAAGCCCTATGGGGTGGTGGCATGGCACTCATAATTGGTTGTGGTCATTGAATAGTCAATAATTAATAATGTTCTTTTTGCTCCTAAAATCCCTCCAGCATTCACTTGCTGAGGACCCTCTCAACTCAAGACATTTATATAAATAGTGACCTTCATATCCTCCTCTAGTAGGGATTTTGTGGCTTCAAATAGGTCATTGTGGCATTTTCACTATAACGTTTTTTCTGCAAAGCTTCAGAAACTGAAATTAAAACCCATTTGACTCGAAATCTTGATGAACCTCGTGGTCGAATTTCAGATCTTAGTTCGCTATATTTTCGGAGATATGATCCGAGGAAGTTAGGGTTTTTGCAGGCTCCTGAATTCCATGTCAAACAGGTGTCGTTGGGAAAATCATCATAACTTTCTCTCTGAGCATTGGATTCAAATTTTGTAAATAGTGACAGAAAGAGGATGGATTGTAGTTTGTTTGGCATCAGTCCTAGGTCCTTCATCTCAAATTCAAAGGCCAACTCCCTCTTGCATTGATGAAAGAGAGGGTCATCACTTGTCAGAAAGAGATCATCCACATAGAGGAACAGAATGAGAGGTCTGTCCTTTTCAACCTTGAAGTATAGGTTTGGGTCAACTTCACTCCTTGTAAATCCCAACTTCATAAGATAGTTATCTATCCTCTCATACCAAGCGCTAGGGGCTTGCTTCAACCCATAGAGGGCTTTCTTCAAGCTACATACATGTGTCTTATGATCTTGAACTTTGACCCCTCGGGTTGTTCTACATAGACTTCCTCCTTACGCGAACCATGCAAGAAGGCAATTTTGACATCCATCCTTTTTGGTGTAGGCTCCATCCTTGCGAAGCAGCAAGGGCTATGATCAAATGGATGACGGTATATCGAGAAATCGATGCAAATATCTCAACATAGTCCACTCCTTCCTTTTGAGAGAAGCCTTGAGCAACGAATCTGGCCTTGAACTTTTCAGCACACCCATCAGCTCCATGTTTGATTTTGTTAAGCCATTTTGAAGTGACCATTGACTTGTCCTTGGGTTTGGGAACCGCATCCCAGACATCATTCTTCATGATCGACTCATATTCCTTGTTCATCACATCCTTCCAGACTTGGTGTTTCACGACTTCTTCGAATGTACATGGCTCAGATTGTATAATGGTACATGACAGCGAAGTACCCTTGGTACCTGTTTGGCTTCTTGCTTTCACAAAATGTTCCCCTTGGTGCAAAATGTCTCTCGACATCTTCAAAAGTATCTCTAAGCCACAAAGGTCTTTGTCTTGAAGTAGAGGGCTCACTAGGAGGTGGATCAACGGGATCCATCGGACCTTCAACATCAGGCATCAGATCTACAGTCAGACATTCATCCTGCTTTCCCGCATTATCATCATTGTCCTTCTTAGGGATAGGAAGATCTCAAACTTTCCTAAGGGAAGAATCTTCATCGAAAGTGACATCGTGACTTATTTCCACTTTCCTATGACCAGGCACATGGATTCTATATGCCTTCGAAGTTTCACTGTAGCACACAAAAGTTCCTTTCTTCCCAAATGCATCTAGCTTGTTTCTTTTCTCTTTCAGCGCATGAAAATATACGAGACAACCAATGAGAAACATCAAGTTTCTGACCGGTGAAAACTTCTGCAAGTGTCTTGATGTGGGCATCTATTTTGAGCATACAAAATGGTGTTAGCAGCTTCTCCCCATAAGAACTTCGGTAGACCTTGGTCATGAAGCATGGAAAGGCTAGCTTCTATGATAGTTCAATTCCTCCTTTTGGAAACACCATTTTGTTACGGAGTATATGCAGTAGTAGTCTCCCTCTTAATGCCAACTTCTCTATAATAGTCATTGAATTCAGTTCACTCATATTCGGTTCTATTATCGGTCCCCAGTATTTTGATCTTCTTCCCTGTTTGATTCTCGACCAAGGCTTTGAAAGCGCAGAACCATTTGAACACTTCATGCTCCTTTAAGAAGTGGTTCCATGTTTTGCAAGAAACATCATCCACAAAAATTGCATAGTACAAATATCCTCCTAAAGATGTTACGGACAACATACCTGATAGATCAGAATGGACCAATTGAAGAATATCGGTAGTTTGACTTCCACTTGAGGGGAATGGTCCCCTTGTATGTTTCCCAGCTGCACATCCTTGACAAACTCCTTCGTGGTCTAGGTTGAATTTGAGCATAACTGTGACCATCTTCCTTACATTAGGTAAGGCTTTGTAATGAAGGTGAGCAAATCTTTTGTGCCATAATTCAGATTGAAGAGAAGTATCGCAAGTCATTGTTTCCAACGGACTTCCTTTGCCCTGATGGAGGCCTTCAACCCTAAATCCAAGAGGGAATGCATCTTTCGAGTTCCTTTATCAAACACGAATCTTCCCATCAACGAATGTCACCTTGCAACCTTTATCTTCCATCGTAGAAATAGAGACCAAGTTCTTTTTCAAATTAGGTACATACAACACTTCTTGTAAGTGAAGGGTTTGACCTTGATTCAATTGAAGAGTAACAGTCCCAATTCCTTTCACGGGATAAGTGGCATTATCCCCAAGTATAATCTCCATATTTGTCTTCTTTTCAATCAAGTTTGAGAATGCCTCCTTGCACCCAATGTGAAAGTGGTGGCCATTGATGTCAACCCAAGCACCACCAAGGGGTACCCCGATCTTGCATGGGCATTTTGACTTCACAACTTACACTATTCTGAGCCAAGGATCTTCTAGATGGATTCTACTCGTCGAGATGTTTCCGTTGATATATGGCACGCCACGTAATTCTTCAAGGTTTAAGAGATATTCGTGTTTGAAGTTAGCAACCCCAGTTAGTGGGCTAAAACCCCATGGCGTTATCGCATGGCACTCCTAATTGGTTGTGGTCATTGAATAGTAACTAATTAATAATGTTTTTTTGCTCCTAAAATCTCTCCAACGTTCACTTGTTGAGGACCCTCTCAATTCAAGACATTCATATAAATAGTGACCCTCATATCCTCCTCTAGCAGGGATTTTGTGGCTTCAAACAGGTCATTGTGGCACTTTCGCTATAGCTTTTTTCTATGAAGATTTAGAAGCTGAAATTAAAACCCATTTGAGTCGAAATCTTGATGAACATCGTGACCGAATTTCAGATCTTGGTTCGCTAAATTTTTGGAGATATGATCTAAGGAAGTTAGGGTTTTTGTAGGCTCCCAAATTTCATGTCAAACATGTGACGTTAGGGAAATTGTCATAATCTTATCTCTAAACATTGGATTCAAATTTCGTAAATAGTGACAGAAAGAGGACGGACTGTAGTTTGTTGGGTATCGTTTTCAGAGCCGAAGGTCGCAACAGTGACACGTGGCACTTCGTACAAGTTCGCTCTACCGAACCAGTCTATAATCATGCCATCGTGGGAGATTACGCATAACTCTTTCTTGAAGAATTCAATCTTGATCAAACCTGTGCGGTTGGAAAGAGGACTCAGAGGGCTACCACAAGACAAAATTTCAAACCTTGGAGATTCGAAATTACATAGATACAACATATTCAATATCAGATCCTAGAAGGAAAGAAAAAGCATGCATTCAAGGATCACTACAATAAGGACCACACATCAACAGTCAAGGGTAAGTCTCCTACAACAAGGTATGTATGATTAGCGTTTACATTTGAATTTTGAGTATCATCTTTGACAAATGTTTTTGCAGTACAACGTAAGTATATACAAGGTCTCGATTATATCTCCATGTCTCTATATGTCACAGTTAGTTTTTCGGATGTCCTATTCTTGATACTACACATTTGATGCTACATATTCTTGATCCTACACCAAGTCTGCTAAATCTATATGATGTTATAAGTTCATGTTACTTGTCTTGTCATAGTTGAGAGAATGGTCTTTGTTGTTGTACTTAGAACTTGGTCCATCATAAGTCTAGGGTATGTCATCAATTTTTATTGTATATAACTTTAGGTCAGTTTTGGATATAGTCTTGCATAGAGTCCAAGCCTAAATCAAGAGGGGGAGTCTTTGTCTACTGCTGCAACAAGTCAACAACAAAAGGGACACGCACACTTCAGGTACGCATTGTAATTTTAATTTGTATTTATTCATTATTATGGACTTACATGTGTTTTGCATGCAGAGGTAAGTTGAAGGGTATTTAGTTTTTTTTTGGGATTAGTTTCGCCGAGCAAATTTTGCATGCAGGTAGAAGAAGATTCAAGTACAACATCAAGCAAGAATTCAAGAGCAGAAGTATCAAATCAAAGGAAGCATTGCAGCGGGACATCTTTGAAGACATGAAAACCATCCAGATATCATGAAGTATTGTTAAGGCCAAGAGTCATCATTGTAAAATTGTAAAAGAGTCATTTATAAAAGAGTCATTGTCAAAAAGTCATTTGTAAAAGATTCATCATTGTAAAGATTGTAAAAGAGTCATTTGTGAAAGAGTCATTCTGCCTAGAGTCGAAGAGGCAATGTTGGGAGGTATAGGAGTCATTGTTGGGATGATGTCATGGTTGGGTTGTAGGTCATAGAGTGATTGGGTATTTGGTCAAGTACACGAAAATCATTGTACATCTTATTGTATCGTGGATTTTTGTCCCTAGTTTGGGAATCCACAGTCTTGTCTTATTTCAGTCATTATAGGGTGGCAAGGAGGTGCTAGGCAGGTGTATGAAGTCGCCTATAGGTTGGGGCCTGTGAACACTTCAGGGTGGTAGGGTGGTGCTAGGGCGAGTTGTGGCTCGCTAGGGTGTTGGGGCATCCATTCAGTTGATTACTGAAGAAACCAGGGCGTTGGGGCGTCCTTCCAATGGGAGCTGGAGAAGAATGCTTTTCTAGAATTCTAGGAAGTTGTTGCTTTCATTTCAGTTGGGGCTGAAGATTAAAGAATTTATTAGAAAAGCGTTCGGTGGTTTTTGACCCAGAGGGGGTTTTCCACCTAAAATTCTTGTGCCTAGTGTCTTTTTTATTTATTGTTATTGTTAATTTTAGGTAACAATGGTATGTTCTATGCTTAAGAGCAATTTACTTCAATTTCTTTATTAGCCCAATATCAATATCCAATTTAGCAATCGAATCAACATGATAGTAAAATGCAGATAAAACATAAACATAAACAGTAGAAGACAAGCCAAGACAAGAGGACACAAGATGTGGCACCAACCAGGGAGAAACCCCAATGTGGGGAAACCCTTGATCAATTCTTCTTATATTCTTCAATAGTTCAACAAAGAGAGAGATAGTACAATTTACAAATCTGATCATTTATCTCAGCAGCAAAAATCCCTAACTAGAAAAAGACAACGCTCATGGAACAGGGCAGAATTCTTCCTTTACTCAGCTCGATCAAACTCAGTCAATGTCGGCCTCCAACAGCAAGTCTAACCAGCCCAAAACAATCTGAAAAAGTCTAGTCAAAAGTGGTCAATGAAAGTCAACTCTGTGACCAGCCCTAGGACAATCAACGCTGGCAAAGGAGAGGTCAAATTGCCTCGAATTTAGTGCCCAAATCTGCGACCTGCTAGTACAAAGATACCTCACCCAAACCGAAGTCAAAACAGGTCAACGCTTGAGGTTAACGCAATCAAACAACCTCCCTACAGCTCGGTCAACGCTAGTAAAAGAAGCCAACATAACTTAGAAGTAATTATCAAGTAAGAGGAATCAAATACTAATTCCTATAAGCATTGATTTCTCAACATGGTATCAGAGCTAAGGTGGAAGAAGGTTGAAGATCACTTTCTTGGCTATCATTTGATGGGAAAAGCAGTTTTGGAAGGAAAGATTACTCCCTCTATGGCAAGTTATTTGAAGATGTATCTCAATATCATGAAAATTGTAGGAAGTTGGATTGGAAGGTTCATCTACAATCTATCTAGGATAGTTAAGAGTGAAGGATGCTTAGCTCCAATTACAAGTACACTTGACGATGACAACGCATGGATGGTGGAGACTCAAGACATATGACGGGAGAAAGTGCACAACTTCATAATCTATCAAGGGAAACATCATCACACGCAGTGGAGCTAGGAGACAACAACAGCTATGCCGTCAAGGGCCTTGGATCTACATCATTGAAGCTGGAAAGTTGCAATGACCCCATTTTTATTTTCCTCCATAGTACAGCCAGGGTGGATTTCCAAGGCAGGGGATGGTCAGGTCAGTAGAGCAAGTTTATGTCATCAAGGGATTCGATGGAATTTTGAGGAGTTTTTATGGGATCTGATGGCATTCGCTTGGCATATTTCATCATCTGCGCAGCTTTCCCTTCATTCTGTCACATTCCAACAACTTTCAAAAATTAGCATTATTATGGGGCCTAACTTAATTAGTTAGGCTCATGGTGGCATTCCGGGGAGATTAATTGATGGAACACCTCAGTGTAATAGCTCGTTAGAGTCGGAACGAGAAGATCTACAAGATGGGATGTTGAGAAGAAATTTCGAGTGGTCGAAGAGAGTATGGTGGGCGATTTACCATTTTCCTTAGTTAAAAATGACTTTAATTAGTCTTTTAATTAAGGAAAAATAATTAATTGGAGAAAATGGGCCAAAAGTGACTTAAGTGAAATAAAATTAAATTAAAAGGTCAATTAAGATAAAGTCAATGGAGGAGCTTTTAGAATAATAATAGAATAAGATGCTTCCAGAGGCTTGGAGATCTATCCATCGGATCTATAAAAAGGGAGGAGGAGATCATTTGGAGACATCTTGGATTTGTGTATTGTTTTGTGGAGAGGTTTGAGAACGAGGTTCTTTACTTCAGCAATAGCCCCAGGACGGAAACCCTCGGGTGATTCAGTGAGATTGGGTGAGTACCCATCTCCCCTTGGTGGATTCATTTAGAATCCATAGGTGTAGTGATTGATTTCTTGTTTCAGTTTGGAGGTCGGCATCAACATTATTACATATCTTGGAGGGTCGTTCCCAGCTATTGTAGTGGCATATATATTTCTATATAATAAAGCTAGATTTTGTTGTTGCATTTCTCATTGTTCCTCATGTTGTGATCTTTTAATGATATTTTTGTACAATTTATGGGTTTATTGTTTTTCCGGTGTCTTGGTTTTACATGGCAATCTTCTGTTAAGTGAATGGTAAATTTTTGTGAAGGGTTTGTTTCAAATTTATTTCATTTGGGACATTACAAAAGTGGAGCAAAGCTACACCTCAACAACATCTTTTATGTCCCAAGTTTGAAAAAGAATTTACTTTCCATTTCTTGTTTACAGAATAAAGGAGATGTGGTTGCTTTTGTAGATGGAAAAGTTTTCGTTTGGGTAAAGGATTCAAGTATTGAAAAGGCAAAGGTTATTGGAGTTCGTGAAGGAAGACTATATATAGTTATAACACCATCTCCTCAAGCCCTAGTTCACATGGAAATCAACCCCATCGAACTGTGGCATAGAATATATGGGCATCTTCATTACAAGATAATACCCTCTCCTAGTCAAATGGTAAAAGGCATCCCCAACATCAAGGAAGATCATGAAGGAGTATGCAAGGGATGTGCTTTGGGAAAGAATACTAGGAAACCTTTTACAAGCAGTGATACAAGGTCTAAGGAGATATTAGACCTCATTCATTCTGATGTGTGTGGGCCAATGTCTAATAAATCTCTTGGAGGTCATCTTTACTATGTGACCTTCATTAATGATCACTCTAGAAAGACATGGCTCTATCTTGTCAAGACAAAGGACGAAGTATTTGAAAAGTTCAAGGAATTTAGATCCAAAGTTGAGACCTTAACCGAAAGAAAGATAAAGACTTTGAGATCCGACAATGGAGGGGAATACACTTCAAAAGAGTTGATTGCATATTGTAAAGAAGCAAGTATTAAGAGGGAGCTCATTGTTCCCTACAACCCCGAGCAGAATGGAGTTCCAGAAAGGACGAATAAAACCATTGAAGAATGCATAAGGACTATGATATTTGATCAAGGTCTACCAAAATTTCCATGGGGAGAAGCAACCATGACATCAATATATATACAAAATAGAAGTCCTCCTAGAATCCTTGATAATATGACATTGGAGGAAGCATTCACAGGAAAGAAGCCATGTGTAGACCATCTTTGGATCTTTGGGTGTCCCGCATACATCCATGTTCTAAAAGGCAAGCGAAAGAAGTTGGACTCTACAAGTATAAAAGGTATCTTTGTTGGCTATAACCTTTCATCAAAGGCTCATAGAATCTACATCAACAAAGGAAGACAAATTGAAGTTAGTAATGTTAGAAAATCGGAAAGGAAAAAAGATTTTTTTAATGCTAATAATTACTTGTGATATTATTATGTTCTTTCTTTATCTTCTTCTCATCAAGCAATCATCAAAACAAAAACATGAAGATCAAGGACACCAGAAGTAGGCACTCATCCAAGGTTAAAACCCCTATATCAGGGAAACCCAATCAAAAACGCTTCCTTCAGTAGATTCAAAATGAGATAGATGAAGACCTTAGACCCAAAGACCTTTCTCCTCCATCAAGTTAGCCCTCAAATTGTTCTTCCAACCTTCAAAGATCGACTACACCAATACTGCATCAATACTTCTTCAATATTGCATCAAGGACAGATCTTCGACCCTACTGCATCAGAATTGCGACCCAGCTTCAAGACTGCAATTTCGGCCCTACTGCAGCTTCAGTTCCTTTGCACGTGCGAGACAAGATAGAGAAAATTTTGACTTCGTTAGCAAGATAACGACCTCCTTCTCCTTCGCTAGCCCTTTCCTTCTTCCTTCTTGAATTTCACACTTTTTCTTCTTCCAGCTACTGCAATTCGAACTTGTTGAGTGTGTGTCTCCAAATGAGTCAAGTTGCTCCAATATATAGTGAGTTTGTGAGGTTGAATTCCCTTGTTGAGGCTGACTTGGAGTTGGCCTAATTGACCTATTTTACAATAAAATAAATTTATTTCTTGACAACTAGAGCCCAAGAAGGGTCCTTTACATTATCACATGGACAAGGATACTTGACATAAACCCTAGAAGCCTTCAATGGAGGCTTTGACCTAAAACCAATTCACCAAAGCATGAAACTCATGCTTTAATAAGTCAATTTTTTTTAATAGTAAAAAAAATATTCTTTCTTTTGACAAATACATTACATCATGACTCAAATATAATTATGAAGACCGACACTAGTTACATTCTTCAACAAGCAAAGATGTTATATTTGATGTAAACCATGCCTACAAAAGATCAAAGGATATACCAATTGAATCTGATGAAGAAGATGTAGTGTTATTTGAAGAAGAAGAACATCATGACAAGGCACCTACAAACCAAGAAGAAGAAGAAGGACCAAGTGAGCCTATTCAACCTATAATCATTCCTGAAACGAAGAAGAGGCCAAATTGGTTAAAAGATACACTTGAAAATGCCAAAGGACATCGAGCAACTAAAGGATATTTCAGAGAAAGCAAAAGAAAAAAAAAAGATACTCAAGATATGCAGCATACATGACAAAACTAATAGAAGCAAAACTAGCCACCTTTGAAGAAGTTGCTCATCAAGAAGAATGGAAGAAGGCGATGCAGGAAGAATATCAATCCATCATGAAGAATGGGGTTTGGGAAATCGTTCCTAGACCAAGTGACAAATTAGTTGTCACCTCCAAATGGATTTACAAAATCAAACATGTCGTTGATGGAAGCATAGACAAATACAAAGCTAGATTCGTCGCAAGGGGTTTCTCACAAAAGGAAGGAATAGACTATGAAGAAACCTTTGCTCCTACTACCAGGTATACTACTATAAGATCTTTGGTTTTGCTAGCTGCTACTATGGGATGGAATATCCATCAAATGGATGTCAAAACAACATTTCTAAATGGAACCATTGATGAAGAAGTATATATTGAACAACTGGAAGGCTTTGAGATAAATAGCAGGGATACACATGTTTGCAAACTCAAGAAAGCTCTATATGGCTTGAAGCAAGCTCCTAGGGCTTGGTATGCAAGAATGGATGCATATCTCTTAAGGATTGGGTTCGTCAAAAGTTCTGCCAATGCAAATCTCTACATCAAAATAGTGAAGAATGAACTAGTCATTATACTACTATATGTGGATGATTTGTTTATTACAAGTGTGGAGCGCAGAATTCTAGAATGCAAGAAAATGTTGGCAGCAGAATTTGAAATGAAAGATCTAGGACTCATGCACTATTACTTGGGCTTGGAAGTCTCGCAGAAACTCGATGAGATATATCTTGGTCAAGGTAGGTACATAATCAAGATGTTACAAAAGTTTAGTATGATGGATTCCAAGCCAATGACTACACCCAAGATCACAAATCTCAAGAAGTTAAGAAGCTTCGACTCTAGTCTCATCCATCCTACAAGCTATCGAAAGTTGGTGGGCTCTCTGATGTAATTGTGAATACGAGACCTAATATATGCTTTGTCATAAATGTTCTTAGTCAATTTCAATTGGAGCCTCATCATGATCATTGGATAGCTACCAAGCATATCTTGGGATACTTATGTGGTACAATTCATCATTGCCTGAAGTATGATGGAAAGAAAGTTAAGTTAACAGATTTTATCGATTTCGATTGGGGTAGCAATGAGACTGATGGAAGAAGCAATATCATTGGTTGTTTCAATTTGGGATCTGCAATGATTTCATGGATGAGTAGAAAACAAGATCTTGTTGCATTAAGTAATGTTGAAGCAGAATATGTTGTTGCATGTGAAGTAGGAAAAGAAGTTGTTTGGTTAAGAAAACTCTTGTCATACTTTTTTTGGAAAGCCTCTAGATCCTACAATGATAAATTGTGATAATCAAAGCAAAATCAAGATGTCTAAAGACCCTGTATTCCATGCCAGGACGAAGCATATCAACAACTGGTAACATTACATTAGGAGTTTGGTACAAGATGGGGTTGTGAAGCTACAATATATTCCGACAAATGAACAAAGTAGCTGATGTGTTGACGAACACTCTTTCGAATAAGAAGTTGAATATTTTAGAAGCATGCTTGGATTGGTTGATGTTATAGATTTAGTTGATAGGGAAATATGAAGCATCTTATGTCAACAAGATGCTTGGGAGGACATCTAGTCGACCTATGTGTTGATGTCTAGATCACAAAGTAGGGAGAGTCATGTTGGTTCTGACCTTGGATACGCAACTAGATCCCTAGGTTGGTGATAGAGCTTAAAAGCTTGATGGTACCTAGAGAGGCTAAAGCTTGAGTTCACCTTAGTCCCACCAGATTAGACTACCCTAGTCAGGTATCTAATCTATAGCATTGTGTGTGCTACAACTCTTCATAGTTCATATCATTTTAAGATATTCCATGTACCTTTACATGTATGTAATTACGAATAACTCCCTAGTTAAGAGGGAGTGTTATAGACTATAACTAGTGTCTGTCTTCATAATTGTACATGTCAAAAGAAATTTTATTATAAAAGAAAATGACTTATTAAAGCATGGGTTTCATGCTTGAGTCAATGTTTTCTAGGTCAAAGCCTCCATTGAAGGCTTCTAGGTTTTGTCTTTAGTCAATAGAGTCATTGTCATTTTTATTAGACCCTTCTTGGGCTCTTGTATCACGTAAAAAGAATTATTTTAGAGTCAAAAAGGTTATTTGTCACCTCCACACCAAGTTTTCCCTATCCCCATGAAGTCAGCCTACACTAGAGCAATTTCGACCCAACAGAAAGGCTATATATATAGAGGTAGCTCGACCTATTTCACACACACTCAACAAGTTCAATATACAAGAAAGAAGCAAAAAAAGAGGGCAAAGTAGTTGGAGAAGGAAGAAAGACGCTGGAAAGACCTAAAACGAATTCTTGGGCTATCTATCTCTCACAAGAGAGCAGTTTCTGGGCAATTGTTGGGGTCGAAATTCTGAATCTATTGCAGGTCTGAAATTTTGTAGCTAGGGCCGAAAATCTGTTGCTGGGGGCCAAAATTCTGGATTGTAGCTGCTACTGGGAAGTTGTCACTTTGAGACTTTGATAGGGACCATCTATTTCAAGGAAGGGTTGACTTGGTGATTGGAGGAGGTATTTGTCTAGGTCTAAAGGGTCTTGGATTGTCTCATCTTTATTTGAATCTACTAGTGGAAGAGTTGGACTAGGTTTTCCCCTTAAAGGGGTTTTGCCCTGGCTGAGTGCCTACATCTTGTGTCCCTTGTTCTTGTGGTCTTCATACACATTTAATTTGGTAATTGCTTGATGAAAGGTAATCTAATAAAGAAGTAAACGAAGCCAACATACCTCACAAGTAATTACCAAGAAAGAGGAATCAAACCCAAATTCCTATAAGCATTGATTTCTCAACAATCCTCTGTCCTGATCCCGCTCATCACAAAAAAGAGTGTCTAATCAACCAAGCAAATCCCTGGATCCCATAGTCCTGAAAGTTCTTGGCACCAACCTATACCACGTCTCAGGTCCCTGTTACCCATACTACCTGCGGGTAGTATGCATAAGACAAAAATTTTCTCCTAGATGGTCCTCAACCAATAGCCAACAGCACCTTACAGCCACCAGATAGCTTGATGTGCCACTATCTCTGCCACTTGAGTCGGCCATGTGGTCCCTCGCTCACCTATTATGTTCGTGTGTTTGACGGTGGGCCTCCCGACCCCGAAAGTATGGCTTTTCATGGCATAGTTGAGTAACTTTCATTATGCATGGATTGGTCGGGGGATTCAACGGAAAGAGTGGGCTCGATTTCTACTCTTGTCTCCTATGCCCGATTTGGTGTTTAGCTTTGTATCCTAGTCCCATGCCATCTCCTTTACTGGCCATTAGCTTTAGGGTTGGTGCTACAAGGGAAATCTCTTTATTGGTTGCTTGGTCTCGCTTCCCAACACCATATACATCACTCCCCTCTGCTTATTTTGGCCCCATCCATCTTTTTTCCCATATGAGCCCACATGTGTCCATTGATTCCACATAAGGTTAGCCTCCCCCCTCCCCTTATCCACACTTTGTATCAGGCCTAGAACAATATCCCAGAGGTTGACGTAGCTAAAAAGAAAAGAAAAAGTATAAATTCGCCACTCTCAACAGGAAATGTACCATAAAATGCAAAAGATGGTCGAGACATATAAATTTAGCACGTAGGCAAAAGCCAAACATGAGCTCTACCCCTTATCTATGGCCATCACCCTGGTCCTATGGGCCTTAGATGAGCCCCCTCTACATCAAGGAACCCATGATAGTCCCAACACCTGGTGGCCAATCAACCGCCCCACCTCAAAGGGGGTATTTACTACTATATCCTACACAGCATGCTCTCATCCCTTGCAGCCCCGAGTAGTTATGAAGAAAAATCAATCAAAGGCAAAGGCATATGAAGAAGGGTGGAAAAGCAAAGGTTGAGGTAACTCATGTATCACGATTTGCTTCCTCCTACACTCATATACCCAAGTGTGGGCTTCCCTTATTATAGCTACCCTTGTACCATGGCATGTGGCTTGGAGCTTTCCCCTAATCCCCACTCCATACCATCATTATATCACTTGCCACCTTCCACCTGATGGATGTACCATGGACATGTCACCCCCTTTAAACGTTGAAACCACCTAATAGGGTCCTTGGTTAAACCCCTTATTGAGCTTGGAGACACTGGCACATGCCAAAGTCCACTATGGAAGGGCATGCCACCATGAAGTGTCCCACTGATTCCATAATTTGTAAGCTCTTTTACTTGATTATTCTAATGATTTGTTGTACTGGAGGGCAAGGGGACGCGTTGGATCTTATGCAAGATTGCATTTGGGTCTCCATTTGGGGTTTGGTCTCCCTATACAGGGTCCAAGCCCTCCAGAGGACCACATTGGCACTTGTAGGGTGAGCGTTGAAAGCCATGGGCCTCCACCACAGCAGAGAGTACTTCATGGATCCCCAACACCACTTAGTGATTGCTCGTGTTCAACTTTTGGATGAGGATGACGCACCTAGTTCACCATGCCTAGTCGGCTCCACACTTGCACCATCCACTCGACAGATGTTCCAGGGTGCACATGAGGATGTGTCTCACTGCAGGAGACAAAGGGAGGGTTTATGTCATCATCCTAGCCCTTTCATTACAGATGGTTTACAGGCATTACCGATCTTCTTGGAGACCCACGAGGATGTCCTTATGCCCCCACACCCACTTGGGAGCACCACATGTGACTTACTTGGGAAACAAGGGGCCAACACCTCGTCCACTATGTTTGGAGTCCATTCTCTCACCATGTCACACTTTGGACTTCATTAGGTCTTCTCGATGGCCCAACGACTCATTATATTAATTATTTTGCCCTCTTGAGAGATTTTTTATGTTATTGAGCTATCTTGGGGGCCTTATCACCATGGGATATTATTGCTCATTATTTTATTATTTGGGGCTTAATTAGGCCTAATTAGGAAAATCAAATTCTTTAGAGATCATATAAATTGATGAGAGGTGATTCATTTCTCTCATCATCACTTGGATTCGGAATTAGTGGCTACTTGGAGAATTTTGCATTCCCTTTTGGAGGACGAGTTTGGTTTCATGGATGAATTTTGACATTTGAATACTATTCGCTTGGTCTTGGGGCTTCGTTCTTGTCATGACTTGATGATTGGATATACTCATTGTACATGTAAGTGATTTCTTTTTCATGTTTATTCTTGTATTTATCATATCACATGAATGTTGTTGGGGTTTTCGCTATCTAGGTCTGAAATTTACTGCTACTCTATGTGAAATGGTGGAATTTTTTATCTTTTAAGTTTTGAAGCATTGAATACATTCAATGTGTCCTGTATGAATGGGTGAAGAAGAGAAAAAAATAGGAGCATGAGCAAATGGTGAGGAGGGTCTGAGATAACCGGATGGCGTTGACATCGATTCTAGCAATGGTTCTGAAGAGAGGGGCTAAGGTTCCGGCTGTGATGAAGAACAAGGTCCTGAAGTTTGGTAACCCTTTGTTTGAAAAGCGACCCATGCAGTTTGGGGTTGGCGGAGCCCTATCACGAAAGAAGGATGTGCACAGACTCATGAAATGGCTAAAGGTCGTACGCATCCAGAGGCAACGGAGGGTATTGAAGCAGCGTTTGAAGGTTTCTCTAGCTTTAAACCAGTTCACCAAGACCCTAGACAAGAATATTGATGAAGAGAACAAGATCCAGAGCGTTTCAGTCCATTCTTTGGCCACCGGAAAGAAATTTGTTATCTTCGGCATTCCCGGGGCTTTTACTCCTGCATGCAAGTCTGAATCAGTTGTTGTGTATGAGGCTTCCACTTTGGTGGCCTCTGTCTCTGCATATGGCTAGTTGTATGATATGCATGTGGTGTATGGGGATCTGTTGCAAAAGGCCGAAGAGCGGCTTGTGAAGATATATTGGGTGGCTAAGAGCGGGTCGAAGACCATGGATTGGACTGATGAGGCCGATGATGAGATGGACAAGGAAGTTGTGCGAATATTGCAGGAAGTTTCTCAGAAACCCATTCACAGAGTGGAGCTGAAGGGGAGGAGCCTCCATCTTTTTCTCTAGGGGTTTTGCAAAATCAGCACTCTCTCTTCAGTACACATCTCCCAAAATAAAATCCAGAAGGATGTGTCGACGGTGGATGGGCATTACCATTTCCCCAACAAAGGACTAGTGTTGCATGCAAGGCAATTGTTGGACACCTAATCCTCTAAGGGTTAGTGTGGAAGCTGAATAGACAAACGAAGTCCAAGAGACCTTGGTATACAAAACCAAGAGTCACACAATGTACTATAAATGTATATCATTTGTTAATAAAAAATGTACTCTCATGTTTTATCTTTCACACTCTTTCTGCCATGTGTGTGTTTAACATGGTATCAAAGCATGCGTATTCCTGCCCTGCATAATTATTTTGAGCCATTTGTTTTATAGCCTTTCTGTGCAGGTCATTTCTGCCATCAGTTCATGAATATTTTCTCAACTAAATTCTAGCTACAACCTCTGTCATTTCTCCAGACCCCTTTTTAGCTTCCCTCTGCTCCTGTAACTCCTATTTACCTTCATTATTCCCTGACATCAAGAAAGCGTTCTCTGCTTTCTACATTGAACAACTTGGTGTGTGTACGCTGGTCTAGGCGCTTAAATGAATTGAAGGTTGGACTGTGATTGTGTGTTGGCTGGACTGTGATTGTGTGCTTAAATGAATTGAAGGCTGGACTGTGATTGTGCGTTGATTATACAATCTACTCTGCACGTTGATTATGGTTGTTGAAATCAATACCCTGAACTATACCAGTGCATTGGATTGTAAGAATTGCATTGAGTTCCTTTTATATGGAAGTAAAATATACTATATGTTGAATCTATGCAAAAATTTTGGAATCCGTTGAACTAATTTCGAAAGCTGATGAATCAATTTTGGTAGTTGTGCACATGCATTGGTTCTTATTGAATATTGGATTTATGGTGCATTTGAACTATGCATTGGAACTATGCTGGTGTGATGTGCGTTGAACGATGTGTACTCCTGCAAAATCGTATGTGTATGAGCCGTCATTGCTAATTGCATATATAATCCAAGTGTTGTCTATCCGTTTGAATAATTAAATTCCGTGTTAATTGAATAATGGTGGTTGTTCGTTGAATAATGAGTTGTTTCTTGGTGCGAGAATGTGGATATATCTCCTGGTGCAGTGAGCGTGGATATATCTCCTGGTGCAGTTATTTATGTGAATTGGTTTGAGCACTGAACATTGCCTAACGTTGAGACAATGGTCAGCACTATCGGTTCAGAGAGGACCACATAACAACTCACGAGTTGTCAAGCACTAAACACCTATCTGTTTGCATAACATAAAGAATCTTTATGTGGGTCAACATTGCTGCGTGCAATTGCAACAATCGTATGTATGTTGGAGCTTCATCTATCTTGTTATCTATATCTTACCTGCCTCGGCTTCATCATCTTTGCATTCGTCTTTCTGTGCCCTTTTCACCAGGGTCGGGCTTAGATCGAAGGGAAAATCAAAAGAGGAGAAGAGGTGGGATTTATGTAGAATAGGTATATCGCATCAACCACCAAGCGAGGAAAGCAGAGAATTAACCCAAGATCATCCAGAGGACTTATATCAAATCTTCATCAAAACCATATCTGGGAAATTGATAATGATATGGGTTGGGGGAATGGATCTGGTGATCGATCTGAAGCAAAAAGCCCAAGAAGTTACAGGTATTCCTATTTTATCACAAAGTTTGATTTTCTCTGGGAAAGTATTGTAGGAAGAGATCCAGCTGAAATATTATGAGATTAAACGTGACTGCACCATTATCCTGAATCTAAGATTACAAGGTGGGGCCACAGGAGCAAGCACAGAAGCAAGGGCAAATTCAACCAACAAGGGTCAAGCCTCATTCAAAGATGCACTAAGAGGGAAATCTGCAACACAGGACAAACAAGCCCCAAATCTAACAATTCCAGGACCATACATTGTAGAAAAGATGGAAAAAGCACCAGATCTGTCCATTGAATTACCAGAAGTAAGTGATCTCTTCACTATTTTACACACAAATGCCATCATTTGTCGTTTTAATGGATTCTGGCCAAAATCTGAAGAGCTTAATGAATGGATCTACCAAAACTGGACCAGAGAATGTGATATTTACCTGTGCGCAAAAGGTTTTTTTGTGGTTCAGTTTGATACCCAAAAAGACTACAACTACGTCATAAATGATGGGTCATGGTTCTGGGGAAGGGTTGGTCTCTTCGTTACCCCATGGTTCTCTGGTTTTGACGCAAATACAATGGTGGTCACAAAAATGTCGATATGGGTAAGGCTACATAACCTTCCGCTCCCTTTTTAGCACCATTAGGTTCTAGAAGACATAGGGAACTCCCTCGGAAGGTACCTAAAGACAGATAAGGAAAGAATGGACAAAGGGATCTTCACCTTTGCACGCATCTGTGTGGGGATGGATTTGAGTAAAGGCCTCCCTGATTGTATAAATCTGACACATAAAGATTTTAAGTGGATATAGTGGCTAGATTTTGAAAATATAGCCTTTAGATGTAGGGTTTGCCACTAAACAGGGCAACTACAAAATACATGCAAACAAGCAAAGAAAAAACAAAGAGAATGCAAAAGAAAAAAGATGGCAATTTCCAGAACCCTCTTTATCAGATGATAATGAAGAAGAACAGGATGAAACCCAACAACAACAGGAGACAGAAAAACAACAAGGCTCACATGAGATGGGAGATGAAAAGGAGGAAGTTCAAAAGAAACAACCAAAGAATCCAAATAGCTTAGTAGTTAATCCAATACTTGAAAGCCAAGTAGAGGAAAATAACAACAACCAAGGCACTAGTGGAAATAAGCAACCACATTTTTCCGAAAGATCTAATTCAGACAAAGAAACCTCAAATATTACAAGCAATAATCAGCTAGCAATCGTCACTACCTCTCCTCCTCTTGGGGCCTGGCAGAAAGTTCAAAAGAAAAAAGGCAAAAAAGACAAGTCCAGTTTTGCTGGCAATGTGTAATTTTAATTTTAGTTTATTTTTTTGCTTATTTTTTTCTTTTTATTTCCCTGGGTAGCTTTGCTACTATGTGTGTGTCATGCACACGGGTCCTTCGGGACAACCTCCGGAATGCGTCAATGCATCTCCTACAATGTAACTCTCTGTTTTCATTAAATAGAAAGTTGTTGATTTTTTCTTTGGGAAAAAAAAATGAATGGGTGAATGTTCCTAGAGGTTATTTTTATTGAATGTACCTTGATAAGTCATCAAACATTGCATATCAAAGTATAAAGTCCTTGGGTAGTTGCTCTCATGCCGTAATTGTCATGTGATGTTGCCTAGAGGCCTCCTTGATCGAGTTAAATCTCTCCAAATCACTAAATCACCTTGACTCCATCTCTCCCAAACGGAAAGGCACTAATCCAACCACTGGTGGTCACTTAAACGATTATTTTTCTCATCGTCTCCTTCTCTTTCTAGTCTTAGCCCTAAAAGGTCACCTAGGGCATCAATCGAATTCCCTTCTAGCCATCCAATCACCTCAACTTTTGGTCCACTACTGCATTGGGGTTTTGTCTAGAAGTCCTCCAAGTTTGAAGCAAATCCGATGGTGGAATCCCGAGATATAGCAAGCTCTGGCCACAAGACCAACTCTTGCCCTAGATCGACTTGGGTTAGTGTCGTCATTGGGATCACTGCATTCAAATTTCAAAAGAAAATGAGTCTATTGATCCTATTCCCTACCCTAATTAGGTCAAGCCCCTCATTGGTTGATCAATTCCATACCCATGACCTAGTTTTAGGTCCACTTGGCTCAATGTGGTCCCGCAAATTTGTAACTCTGATTTTACAAAGATTACATAGAAGCCTCTTATCCATAAGGATCCTTCGGTCTAGCAAGTCCTTTTTTAAGGCATATCCTCCAAACCTAGCCTCAAGAATCCCATTAGTCTTTCCTAGAGAGCCTATCACCTTGCTTTTGAAGCAAGCAAGCTATCTAATTGGGCCTCTCTTGTGAATAGGCCTTAGGAATCACTCTCTATCCATTCATAGATCCATCCTTCCTAGTGATTCCCCTTATACCGTGTCTCCTCCCATTGGTAAAAGTCCATAAAGAGCAGGGAGCCTTAGCGGGGGAGACAGTGGGCTATCGCTCCATTATTGCCCCTTGACATAGTAGTTGCTCTACAGGATCCCCTCCTAAGACTCCTACTAGTTTGAGCAGTAACATTTTGGCGTCATTGTTGGGGACACAAGACGTGTGCCTTGTTACCCTTACGACATTATTGATATATCTTTTGGCGACTCCATTGGAAGAACGAAACCCTAGTTCTTCATTGAATTTCAAAGTTAATGCTTCTAGGGTGAAGCAAGCATTTATCAAGTCATTTTATTCACCTTGGCAACTCCATTTTAATCCTAATATGCAAAATCATGAAACATGGATTATTGTCAAGAAGAAAATACCTTTCACTCTGCATTTGCAAAACTCAATGATCAAGACCTTCAAGAACTACAAAAATATGTGGACCAATAAGTCGAGCTTTATAAAGATTTGTTGGAGAACATGGATAAAGAATTCATGCTCACGATTCATGGGACAACACAAAAACAACTCTACATAATAATGTGTGCCCATGAGAAAGATCCTAGTCATCTCTATGAATTTGCTGCCGAACCCGTGCTTTTAACATTTTTACAAACCTTATCAATGAAAAATATTATAATCAACCGCAAAGTCCCACAGAATGTAATAAATTGGATGATCAAGGAGACGTTGAAGAAAATTCAACTGTAGAGGACCATCATGAAAGTGAGGAATATATGGAAGAATGGGACCCATCTAAAGAAGATCGTGATAGCCATACTGCCATAGGGGACCTTCAGGATGCAAATTTAAGGATTGAGAGTGTGCGTGGTATAAGTGACAGCCCCATTAAAGACCATGTGGATGAACACAATCAAGTGGGGACTTTCATTCAAGAAAGGACGTTGGAAGATATGAATATCGTAGCTCCATATGATAATGACATCTTGGATTTCTTGTGCATTAATGAAGAGAAATGGGATGTGGGCAGCCATCATTTTGTCTATGACCCTATTTACAATGCTAACACCGAAAATGAGGTTGGAATTGATTCTCCTTTTCTCTGAGACATTACTCATGATGATATTCCTACTCACACCATCGAAAGGGAGGATCATTGTTTTCCCACACATGAAGAAGATTTATTGGAAATGCCCCATTTATGACACCGACGATGACATTGGCAAAGGCCTCGCTCTCCCATGCTTTCTCCAAGCCCACAATAGCATAACTACATTATCCACAAGCCCTCGCCTCACTCATTATCACCGTATCACCATCACTGATGATCCCTCTTTCCCCCCTAGGTATGATATGGAGGAAGAACCATCCATTAGATATATCCCTCCTTGGCCCTCATATCCTCGAGATTGTGAATACGACTATTCCATTAAGCAACCAATTTGTTGTCCCTTTCCATGCCCCGAGTCCCCTCCTTTCCCCTCCCATCATGAACTTGCAACATCCACAAAGCATAATGTTATAAGCAATGATCCTAATAGGGAATATGAGGCTGATTATTCATTCTTCCATCCTGAGCTTAGAAGGAAAGCTCTGCACTTCTAGATCGACTTATGTTCCTTTTCCTAGGGCTCCCTTCTACATCGAATGAAGGTCATATTTTCCCACCTCCCACCCACAGCACCCTCCATGTGATTGTACCCACATTCGCTTTGGGATTTGCTACATGAGTAATCATCTAGGCAGGCATGTTTATATTGCCCTGATGATATGTTGGTTGCACTGGCCTTATGATTACATGTTGATTTGGGGTAGCATCGGATGTGCTCTAGCCACGAAAATTGGTGGAGAGGCTAAGGCAAATGAGATCTCCAATACCCAGAAAGGGTTTGGGCAGATTCTAAACAGTTTGGGAGATATCAAAATAATTAATATTTTTAATGAAGTCCCTAAGTCTAAACTTAGAGAAAATAAAATATTAATGTGAATTAATATAAAACTGTGTTAGAATGGTCCAAAAGTCATGGGATCAGCCAGATCTAATCTTAGTCGTTGATTAGGGACTTAATCTCGGTCATTGATTTGTACCATAAGGCATCCCATACGTGCCCATGCATCCACCACTTTGCCAGTACACCCACCACAATGTAATCTATGCCTCCTCGTCTGCCCAGCTACACTTGAGTGGCCCAACTCCTCACATGAAATCAAGAATAACACTACCATGTCGAACCTCAATAGCTTTGATGCCCAATACATCAATGAGAGAGCATTAACTCCATATGATGCCTTGTCTGATGGTTTGTCGATGGCTCCTCCTACAATGTCCTACCAAAGTAAGTTAATCACCTTGTGCACCCATGCACGATCAGTATGCCAAGATAACTCACAAAATTTGTCTTCTCCCCTGTCAAACCATTTTGTCACGAGTGTTGATGGGGATCTAAAAATGTGTGGACGCTCGGTCACCGAATCCATTGCACCGCTAATACCACCACTATCCAAACCCATGTTGTGGCGAGGAACCCAAACTCAATCCCAACAACAGTCTGGCCCTCGAGTTTTTCTGGTAACCCATGCCCCTTGCTACATTATGCCCCTAACCATGAATAGTTCCAAACACCCAAACTGCTACACTAGGTACCAACTGAATACCTCTCACCATCCTATCCCAAAAGAGGGATCGAAGGCATAATCTCCTGTGGAAAGAACAAGCCCTCCAGGCTGATGTGGTGTCATACTCAGCTCATGTTACTCAGTGCTACTAACCTAGTCATCCCCATTGGTTTGTCTAGAAAACTCTGCCTCTCCCAACGTGTGCTCTCTATGTTGCCCCTCGTCAATGGCTAGCCCAAAGGATGATCCTCCATCATGGCCTCAACATGAGCCTCCAACTGTTCCTCCATATACATGCAACACATTCTCACCAATCAACTATAGGTGGTTGTCATCATGAGACTTGATCATGGACCTAGATGCCTCATTAATGGATCCCTCAACAACGGATGGCACCCCATCAACAGTGGACACCTCTGTGCCTTCTGGCACCTCATCAAATGGGGTCATGTATCTTGGCACCTCATCAATCTATTGTGTGTTGCTATCACCTAAATACTCGAACACTACCCCAGACACCTCATCAATGGATACTACAACAATGGATGACACCTCCTCACCGATGGATACCTCTGTGTCTCATGGCACCTCCTCAATGGATGGCCCTATGGTTGTATGCTTTACTCTTTCCCCCAAGGTGTCAGTTGGAGCTATCAAAGAATCTCCAACAAGGGTGACCCCTGCATCACTTTGGGCATATCTATGTGCTCCTCACAACCCTGTGAGCCGTCAGCCTCATGCTCAACCTCCTCCTCAAGCTCTTGATATCTAAATCCAGGTCTCCACCAACAAAAGCGCGCCCTAGTCTTACACACTAATTGTCCCTGTCCTGTCTGCTCCTTTTGAGGAGGAGATATGGTTTCTTGATTCTGTCGAATTTCCCCATATGGTGTAGATGGTTGCACCCCCACGGCTTGCACACCTCTAGTGTCTTTGTTGTAAGGATGAGGATGGATCTGGTCTGTCACCCTCCTCAAATGGGCCAACCTCTCATTATTCCAATGGATTCCACCCCAAAAATCCTACATATTGAAGCTCCCTTGAGAAATGGGTTGTTTATGGTTCAAACCGTCACTGTGCATACATGCCCAAATCTTCCATGATCTTGTTGGCTACCCCACAACTAGCCAAGATCATGTTATGATACCACTGTAATATTCTTAACGGAAATATTAAGTGAATAATAGAAACATGCACTATAACCACAACTAAGAAATTCAACACATACACAGAAAATCAAAACACAAGGAAATGCACCAAAACTCTAAGCCATTTTATTTATTTCTAAGCAAAATGGAGTAAAAATGAGTATCGAAAGAAGAACTTGGGCTTGCTACAGCAAGCTAGGCAAAAAGCCCAGGTTGGAGTTTTGATGCCCAAGTGCGGGAATGACTCCACCAAAAACCTTTGTGCTGACCGACAAAATTACTGCCACTATTGTTGTGGGTGAACTGAGATTTTGGCCCTCAAATCTAATCAAAAATTCTGCAAAATTAAATGTAGGCTCTCCACACCAGCTCCAAAAAAACCCAGAAATATCTCACAGACACAAGTGGTGGAAATGGTCCCAAGGTGAACTGTGCCCTCCTCCATGAATTTATGCTACTCGCTACTGGATGAAACTAGGAATTCTACCCTTAGAAGTGCTTAGAAAATTCTGCAAAATTAATCTTAGCATCCTCTCACCAAACCAACAAAAACCCAAAAAGATTTTGGGTTGAATACACCGACCCATGATGACCCCCCAACAAGTGCACATTGCCCAATCTGGCCAGAAAAGACCCCACAGTGTTGATATTACTGAATTATGCCCCAAATCTACCACAGAAAATTTCTCCCAACTCCAACTAATTCTCTACTGACCTCCTCTCTCCAGCCCTTATCTCTCCACAAATTATTCTCCCTTCTTCCCTTGCACGGGATAAGCAAGGGACCCTATGCAATCTTCAGTGTGAAAGAGATGGCGCCTCAAAATCCCTGCCTCACAGCGCAACAAATTCACTACAAAAACTCCAACAATGTGTGGGAAAACTCCTACAAATCCTCTAAAACTCTCGCAATCTATAACTGATCTCAATTGTGTTGCCTCGAACAACTTTTGCGCCCAAAGAAAATACGCACCAACTAGAAATGATTTGCAAGGTAGCTCTTTTAGAAGTCCTCAGATAGACTTCTCTCTACTCTCCTAGGGTGACACTCGGAGTTCACTGAAGGCAGAGGTGGAATTCCCGCTTGTGAATCCTTTGTGCTAACAGCACCGGTTGACTTGGCTAAACAGCTCAAGAAAACTTGTGTTCAAAAGTTAAATCGTCACAGATGCAAATGAACGCCGTTTCTCCTTATTTATAATTGTTGACCTCCTTTTCTCCCTTGTTGGCCCCCAGTCTTTCTCTCTCCCAATTCGCACCCCCTCCTCTTTTGTCTCTCCTCCAAGAGTGTGAGTTCCCTTCTTGGGCCAAATTTCTCTCTCTTGTGGGCCCCACATTCCACTAGAACAGTGATTTCCCTTTTTCCTCTTAAGTCCCAATGTTGAAATTGCCTCCTCTTCCAAAAATCGTCTCTAATGCGGAAAAAATCAAAATTGGGGATATTACATATGCTAGTGTCTATTGTGTTGATCGTGGGACCACAACAAGTTTGTGCTTAGAGACTAATATAACTGACGAGAGATCTTGGTTTTCATTGCTAAATTTATAACATAAATGGAGCTTAATATACTTCAGAAAATAATGCTCGTTCATGGCCCACTCTTGTTGAAGGAGATGATAACATTATGGAGAAACATATATCCTCTAATTTGCTCATCATTATAAACTCTAAAAGTGTTGAAATATTTTCTAAGTTATAACCATTGAATGATTGAACATTTTATGTGTTAATTTTATGTATGTTCTATGCTAGAGCAATTTATTTCAATTTCACAGTTAGCTCAATATCTTTTCCAAATTAGCAATCACATCAGCATTAAAGTAAACTACAGATAGAACATAAATATAGATCGCAGAAGACAAGCCAAGACAAGAGGACACAAGATGTGGCGCTAGCCAGGGACAAACCCCAATGTGGGGAAACCCTTGATCAATTCTTCTTATATGTTCTTCAGTAATTCAACAGAAAGAGAGAAAGAGACGGAACTGGTACATTTACAACAGAAGTCAACACTTAGACTTTCTAGATAAGAGAATAGATCATCTCAACATGAGATCAGTTGAAGACATGCTACTTCAACTGATTCTCCAAGGTGACTCCTTCACCTATCATAGTGTTGCATCTCATCCACATGCTACACCTCACCGTGCTGCACCATGCTGCACTCAATTGCTGGACCTCATGCTGCCACTACTGTCCCATGTACCATACTATTGTCCCACTGTTAGTGACATTGTCATTCCATGCTTGCCATACTGTTGTCCCGTTTGCTTGCTCCATCAAGCTTCATTGTTGTCCCAAGGCTACACTATACAACACCATATGTCTTCATCATGCTGCCACCTATCACATCATTATGCTACTGTACATACTATGCACAGATCTGCCCCAAGCCTATCCACGTTGTCTCATGTTCTAAGGTGATTAGGCTTGTTGCCTATCACAGTATAGTTGTCATCTACAACTCTCTCAAACTATCTTGATTGCAGTCCAAACTATTTTGATTTCAGTCCAAACTATCTTGATTTTGGTCTTTGTCACAACAGCCATACCCACAGCTCCTTGATCCTTGAGACAACCCTGTTCAGGACTTGTTTGCACCCTCAAACAGCGCTCATACTAATCCGCTCTTCAACAGCAACTTGGCCTCTGATCTAAGCTCTCCATGTTGTCCTGAAGTGACATTACCTTGTTGTCTCTTATTGTTGCGGCAAGGCCATCCAATCATCATCTTTGGGCTACGTTTGGCTATGTATAGACTGCGCCTAAGTCTCCTTGTTGCTGCGTCTAAGGGTTGTCACAAACCCTTCCAAAATAGTGTAGTATGACTACGTTTAGTTCTTACCTTGCTGCGTATAGATGATCCCTTCTTGTCGTGGCTAAGTAGCCTCTGGTGACTGTTGTTAGGGCATTCTTTTAGACAACGAGTTAGAGCAAGCTAGGGTAAAGTATAGGAGCATGTTAGGGCAGCGTATAGGGCAGGTTTGGGTAGCGTATAGGAGCAGGGATCTCCTCTCTTGGATTGCGGCTTCAACCACCCTCTTTAGGACTATGGCTAGGGCAGTATTGAAACTCTTCATGACTGTGGCTAAGGTTCTTTTGAACAACGTATAGGTCTCTTTCTTTAGGGCTGCGTATAGGTGCCTTTTAGGACAACGGATAGGCTCTCTTCTAGACAAGCAATTAGATCTTTCCTTGTTGCGTTATGTAGACTTCATTAGGGTAGTGGCGTATCTGCATTAGCACAGCGTGGATCTCCATTAGAGCAACGTATCTCCATTAGGGTAGTATAGATCTCTATTAGGGCAGCGTATCTCCATTAGCATCTCTCCTTCTACTAAAACCCAAAGACAAGTAGAGAGGAAGAGATCCCAAGTGAGTGTGCAGAAATGACTTGAAGGCCACCTCTATTTATACTAAAACGTTGAGCACAAATGGGGTTTGTTTGGATGCTAGTTGACCTTGACGAATTGTCCCATTATACAAATAAATTCATATCTCCATGAATATTCATCGAAATCAGATGATCTCTAAATCAATCCTACACCTCTCGATGAGAGGGATCCAAGAAAAATATCAGTTGCCATTAATAAGATGACCCACATGGAGTTTGGAATTAGTTGCCAATTTTAACACTCCCTCTCAACTAGGGAGAACTCCATTCGCTAATCCATATGTCTGACTATACTATCTCTGCCATTAGTTCCCTGCACTGCTCTACTCTGCTAAACCATGAAGAAGAAGAATTGATCGAGAATGTCTCATATCATTCTCTATTGACCTGAAGTCAGTTTTATTGATCCCAGATCAATATCACAAGAGTGTCTCAAACCACTCACACTGATCCCAGATCAGTTGGAGGTCATCCTAGCATAAGGAGTACGGCAGATACAACAATGCGTCCATCGATAGTACTACTATGGTCCCTAACCCCATTTCCCTGCTCATTGATCAAATGAGCGGTATTTCCCATGAGTCCCAGACTGCATGGGTAGGATGCCTCGACAGGAGAACTAATCATCCTGTCCCATAGGAGAACTAATCATCCTGGCTCACAGAGAACAAATCATCCTGTCCCAAAGTCGCCTCGGGGTATCACAGGGAAGTTTAGGCTATTCACCCTGTACACAGTGCACCATTATGGGAGGGTGAGTCGCCCTATGGTCGTGTGTTGCTCTAGTAAGTACCCCAAGCCCCCAAGAGCTCCCAGAGCTCAATGCATGCAAACATGCAGGACCCTTATACGAAGGTCTCTCAATGACTCCAAGTCGTTCGGGAAAGTCACAGATTTGACCTTTCCCCGGGGCTTTGACAAAGTGTTTGTGACCTATACATCAGTCTCAATGCGATGGAGCCTCCTCACTCATCGACTTACCATATCCCAGATAAGGTAGTATTTGATGTCTATCTCTTGGAGCAATCATCGAATGCGGGATTCTTCAACAATTGAATCCCCCCCCCCCCCCGGTTGTCACAAAGAATCACAGTGGTATCCATCATGTGTACAAACAGCTCACTGAAGAGTTTCCACAACCACGCAGCGTCATACGAGATCATACTCGTAGCTATGTATTTGGCCTCGGTAGTGCTTATAGCAACTGACATCTGCTTCCTGCTTATCCATGATATCAAAGCAGAATCCAAAGAGAACGAGCACTGAGAAGTGCTCTAGTGATCCTCCACATTGCCTGCCCAGTCAACATTTGAATAATCATGCAACTTCATATTTCCAGCAGTGTATCTCAATCCATGAGAGATTGTGCCCTGATGATATCTTAGAGGATTCTTGGCACCAATCAAGTGAGGCTCAATCAAATATGAGCTCACCATGCAAACTGCAAAACATATATCTGGACGGAAGTTCACCAAGAACATCAATGCAAATGAGTTTATGAAGCTCAGAGGCATTTCCCAAATCTGGTCCGACATCACCACCATATAACTTCTGAAACTTAAGATCCTCGAGGTAGTCACGGGCTTGCAATTTACCGCTTCATATCCAGAATCCAACTCCCTCTTACTTCTACAAATGAGAGAGTCTGCACCTGTCAGAAATAGGTCGTCCTTAGAAGGTGTCAGTATGAAAGGTATATCATCCACAACCTTCAAGCAAAGGTTTGGATCAGCTTAACTCCTAATGAATCTCAGCTTCATCAGACAGCTATCAATCCTCTCATACTATGCCCAGGGTGTTTTGCTTCAAGCCACAGAGGGCTCTCTTCCACCTGTATACATGAGATTCCTGATCATGAATCTCAAACTCCTCAGGTTGTTCCAAACCTGTGGACTTGCTACATAAGGGGAATGGTTCCCTTGTAAGATTTTCATTCTGTACATCTCAGACATGTACCTTCATGCTCTTCTTGAATTCAGGCATCCTTGTCACCATCTGACTCACATTGGGTAGGGCCCCACAATAGGTAGACCTCCGGTGCTATAGATGAGATGTGTCAACTGACATGGTCCTCAATGGACCATCCTGCAACTAGGTACAAATTGCCAATCCTGAACCCATGAGTAAAAGCATATTTGAAAATTCTATTTTCATACACGAACCTTTCCATCGATGAATGCCACCCTGTAACCTTTGACTTCCATTGCCGAAATGGACACCAAGTTCTTCTAGCGATCAAGTACATAAAAGAGATTATGTAAATGAATTGAGTTACCCTCATTCAATAGAGGGGTAATGTTTCCTACACCCTTTCAGGGATAGGTGGCATCGGCTCCAGGTATAATCCCACGATTGTTTCCATCTCTACCAAATTAGAGAGAGCACCCTTCTATCTGTTCAAGTGCTTTGGAGCACTACAATCAATAAGCCAGATTCCCAAAGAATCTGAAGGAGAGAGCCAATACCAGATAATGCTTCTTTATCTTATCAGAAACAACATTTGAATCTTCATACCAGGGGTTCTGTGCTTCCCTTGAAGAGTCGGTCATTTCTTTGATGACCTGCATTACCTGTCATTCCTCTTATCATTGAAGATGTCCCTAGAATGATCGTTATCTTCATCAAGTGATGTGTCCCTGCCATTCGGACACTCCTTCACATAATGGCCGAACAAGTCTTCTACCTTGCCTTCCACCCTTAGATCCGGACTTCCCAATGAAGTGATCTTTCGGTAGGCCATCATAAGCTTCTACTTCGCCATTCTGATAATGTTCTCTTCTTCGATTTCACCCTTGGTGAATTTGAAGAGGGATGAGGAATCCATTAATCCTTTTGTCCTTTCCCAACTGTCTTCGGTGATTGCTCTTTCACTCTTGCTTCGGCATTGTCTTCACCTCAACTCTGATACCATGATAATTTTAGGTATGTTATATGCTAGAGAAATTTATTCCAATTTTCACAGTTAGCTCAATATCTTTTACAGATTAGCAATCACATTAGCATTAAAGTAAACTGCAGAAAGAACATAAAGATATATCGCAGAAGACAAACCAAGACAAGAGGACACAAGATGTGGCGTTAGCCAAGGACAAACGCTAATGTGGGGAAACCCTTGATCAATTCTTCTTATATGTTCTTCAATAGTTCAGCAGAGAGAGAGAGAGAGAGAGAGAGAGAGAGAGAGAGAGAGATAGAACATTTACAACAGAAGTCAACACTTAGACTTTCTAGATAAGAGAATAGATCATCTCAACATGAGATCAATTGAAGACAAGTTGCTTCAATTGATTCTCCAAGGTGACTCCTTCACCTATCGAAGTGTTGCATCTCACCACATGCTGCACCTCACCGTGCTACACCATGCTGCACTCAATTGTTGGACCTCATGCTACCACTGCGGTCCCATGTACCATATTGTTGTCCCACTGTTAGTGACATTGTCATTCCATGCCTACCATACTATTGTCCCATTTTCTTGCTCCATCAAGCTTCATTGATGTCCCAAGGCTGCACTATACAGCACCATACGTCTTCATCATGCTGCCACCTATCACATCATTATGCTACTGTACATACTATGCACAGATCTGCCCCAAGCCTATCCACGTTGTCTCTTGTTTTGAGGTGATAAGGCCTATTGCCTATCACAGTATAGTTGTCATCTACAACTCTCTCAAACTATCTTGATTGCAATCCAAACTATCTTGATTTCAGTCCAAACTATCTTGATTTTGGTCTTGGTCACAACAGCCATACCCACAGCTCCTTGATCCTTGAGACAGCCCTGTTCAGGACCTGTTTGCACCCTCAAACAGCCCTCATACTAATCAGCTCTTCAACAACAACTTGGCCTCTAATCTAAGCTCTCCATGTTGTCCTGAAGTGACGTTACCTTGTTGTTTCTTCTTATTGCGGCAAGGGCATCCAGTCATCATCTTTGGGTTGCGTTTGGCTATGTATAGATTGCGGCTAAGTCTCCTTGTTGTTGCATCTAAAAGATGTCCTCAACCCTTCCAAAACAGTGTAGTATGACGGCATTTAGGTCTTACCTTGTTGCATATAGATGATCCCTTCTTGTTGCGGCTAAGTAACCTCTGGTGACTGTTGTTAGGGCATTCTTTTAGACAACGAGTTAGGGCAGGCTAGGGCAACATATAGGAGCATGTTAGGGTAGCGTATAGGGCAGGTTTGGGCAGCGTATAGGAGCAGGGATCTCCTCTCTTGGATTGTGGCTTAAACCACCCTCTTTAGGACTGCGGCTAGGGCAGTATTGAACCTCTTCATGATTGTGGCTAAGGTTCTTTTGAACAATGTATAGGTCTCTTTCTTTAGGGTTGTGTATAGGTGCCTTTTAGGACAGCGGATAGAGTCTCTTCTAGACCAACAATTAGATCTTTCCTTGTTGCGTTATGTAGACTTCATTAGGGCAGCGTAGATCTCCATTAGGTCAACGTATCTCCATTAGGGCAGTATAGATCTCTATTACAGCGGCGTATCTCCATTAGGATCTCTCCTTCTACTAAAACCCAAAGACAAGTAGAGAGGAAGAGATCCCAAGTGAGTGTGTAGAAATGACTAGAAGGCCACCTCTATTTATACTAAAATGTTGAGCACAAGTGGGGTTTGTTTCGTTGTTGGCTGACCTTGACAAATTGTCCCATAACACAAATAAATTCATATCTCCATAAATACTTATCAAAATCGGATGATCTTTAGATCAATCCTACACCTCTCGATGAGAGGGATCCAAGAAAAATATCAGCTGCCATTAATAAGATGACCCACGTGGAGTTTGGCCCTAGTTGCCAATTTTAACATTATGACTGACTTATTGCCTCTGCGATGTTTCATTCTTGTTTAATTTATTAAAAGCATTTAACTCTTTTTCTGAAGTGTTGATTGGAAGCATACATTCTGGCCTTATTTGTTTATTTCACCGAAAACAAGAAAGTGTATCTGTTGTAGCATCCATTGTCGATTGTTATTTAAGTTTTATTTTCAGCTTTATTATAAAATGGAAGAAAAATCAAAAAATATGAAAAAAATGGTTGATTTTATATTTTCAATGGTTTTGAAAGTGACAAACCTGCGAGAAGATCTGGGCCATCCGATCAACAACCCACAGATCCAATGGTAATCGCATAAGTTAACTAGAATGGGTTTATTTTGGAGATTGGATGCAACGATGTATCAAACATAGTTTAAATTTGTTGAAGTCTGGGCCAATTTCAGTCGTCCATCGAAAGAAACGGGATCTGACAGATATCGGGTCACAATATTGGGTCGGAAACTGATCAAATTCCATTTTTTAATCGGACCTGATAAATCATCAAATTCAGGGTTTTATTTCCTATCGGGTCAGCAAGTCATCAGGTTCAGTCCTTAATATCGGACCCGATAAATCATTAAATACAAATTTATGTCCTATTGGGTTCGTAAGGAAGTCAAAGGTGCATTGAAAAGGCAGACGCGATAGTTTTTATGAATCAGAGTGTTAATTCTTTAAAGTTTTGTGGGCCCGACCCATCGTTTAAATGTCATACAGGTTCATGAAGTGCGATCAAGCGATAGTTTGATAAGTCCTTTAAGGCGCGCTGCAAGGAAGCAATGAGCACGAAGGTTAGTCAAAGCTCGACCCCCATAGTTGACCGTGACATTAGCACGGTTGATCGAAATGTGCAGCCAGAAATCACCGCGGGGGTTCAACCTCGTTGAGGCTCCCATACATTCTTTACCCCCCGCAGTGCTTCCAAAGCCTTTCGCCCTTCATCCACTGCTCCATTAAGGCTCAAAGATACAGATTCAAATAGAGAACGGCTATCATCTTATAATTTCCGTTACATCCTGTTATTTTATGTTCTTTAGAATGAGGTGTCTTTTACCCTCTGTGTAATATTCTGTAATAATTTTTACTTTAGACAGTTACGGAAATAGTTAAGTAGTTTGACAGTTTTGATGACTACCAATTGTCTCATAAGGTATAAAAAAAGGAAAATTTAGAGAGAAGGGGTTGGAATTTTGGAGAACCTGGATACTAGGCCACTGAATTCTTGATACAATTGTTGATTAATGAAAGAATCAAAAGTTTTCCATACATTGTTGGGTATGATTTTGTGACTTCTCTGTTATGTGTCATCTTATTTTTTCTTCCTTTAAGTATGGTAATGAAGCTGCAGGCCTTTATTTGCTGATGTAAATGAAGTTAAAATCCCTTAAACGAGCGCTCCTATACTTGAAGTTCACACCTCTGTAATTCTTCTAAGTCACAGATAGTAGTTTCTGTGTAAGACAGCATATTATCTATAACTTCTCCAGGTGTCGCAGATAGTAGATCCTGTGTAAAACAACATATTGTCTTTGACTTATTCAAGCTTTCTTCATTCATCATTTATATTCAAAAAACAAATGTCATTCTGATATTTTCTTGTCACTTAAGTATTGAGGGTTAAAAACCAAGTCTCCCAGGTCCTTCATTTAAGAACACAACATACAATTAAATGACAAACAAGTGACAATAACTATAAACATTAATGTCTTAAGCACAATTTCTACACAGCCAGGAAATTGGTTTCTTAAGGTACAACATTAATTGGCGCCGCTGATAATTTTATTAATGTCCAACAAATGACCATAATAGATCAACAGGACTGTTGGTTACAATGATTACATCATGCCAAGCCAGTGGACCAAATGGTCCCCTTTAACATTTCTTTCAAAAAGCAGAAAATAAATCTATAATCTAAGTAAATGTAAATGTAGAAGCTAGAAGCTCTCGGCTTCAAAACAGAGAAGCAGAAGAAGAAGAAGGAAAAAAAGGGGGGGGGAGAGTCTCCTGCCCAGTTCCTACTCCTAACATCCGAGGTCGAGAGAAGAAAACTGAGAGAAGCTTGTCAAAGTCTGTTGTCCTGGGGGCAGAGAAGACAAGAACACTTTTCCCTGGGTTTTCAATAGTTTCCTCTGGTTGTTTAGTGAGGAGGAATTTTTGGCTATTTGGGATAAAAGCAATAACTCTGGCTCCAAGAAGACCCCATACAAGATCAAACACCTCAGAACAGAAGGTTCAAGCCCTTTCAGATCTTGAAAGGCTAGTTTCTAAGAAGGTTGGAAGGTCTAAAGCCCCACTTACACTGATTCGTACATTGTCTACATCAGGCAGCAACTCACCCAAACATTCATCTGATCAAGAGTCCCTCTTTACATCATCTTCATTTCAAGAACCCAACTGTCAAGAGCAGTCTTTAGAGTCTGTTACTTTTCCATTATCTGCTATAATTTTTCAACCTGAACGTATAACTACATTACCACCTCTGCACACTCCATTTACCCCTCAATCAGGTTCCACATCTGTTGGTAATCAAGGTTCAATAAATTTGGGAGCAAACATGGCAGCTCCTGCATTCTTGACGAATAGGTATGCACCTCTTCAACTGCCACAACTGTTGAATCAAATGCCACAAGAATACCTCAAGATTCTTTTTCGTTTTACAAGGGAAGTTGAACAAACAGCAGAGAATCATGTATCAGTATTTTGTAATTTTGCATAAAACCTAAATGTTGAACATCTAGATGTTGTTCTAAGACTTTTTGTTCAATCCTTGGATGGAGAAGCAAGGAAATGGTTTAAAGGGTTTCCCAATAACTCTATTCCTTCTTGGGAAGAGATGGAACATCTATTCACCCAGAGATTGGGAGAAAAAAGAGACCATGGGTATTCACTAACAGAGTTTAACGCTATAAAGAAGAAATCTGATGAAACTTTAGTTGAATTTGTTAGAAGATTTAATAAATTGAACAATAGTCTTCCAGTGGAGATTAAGCCCCCTCCTACTGGTGCAAAAATGACTTTTGCAGGGGCTTTTGAGTCAAATTTTGGATTCACATTAAGGTAAAGAAGATCCCCACAACCCTTGATCAGATCCAAATAGATGCAATACAGATAGAAGCAAATCCGGTGGCTGCAGGCAAAGCACCAAAGACATAACCTATCCAAGACGAGGGAAAGGCAAAGATATAATCCTCTCAAAGTCAAACATTAGAGGATATAAGTAATGTAATTAAAATTTTGTCAGATAAATTGATTAAGTTAGAGTTCGAAAATAAGAATTCTCAGAGGAAAACACAATATAATAAGAACTTTAATCCCCAAAACGGAAGGCAACCTTTGCAAATCTTGCAAAAGGAGAGAAAAGAATGAGATCAGATTCAAGCACCATTGTATATAGAGGCAAATCCTAGTGAGGTACTAGAGCACCCTAGGGAACATGAAGATCAAATTTCTATGTTATATGCAGTAGATGAAGATGAACTTGGTGTTGAAGGAGAAGTGTATGAATATGCTGAAACAGATGCCATTTATGATGAAAATAAAATTGATGAATATTGGAATCAATTCTCTAATTTTATGCAAGCAGAACTACATAAGAAATATGATTTAAGGTCAAGGAAAAGATCAAGAAGTCAAGAAAATGAAAGTGGGCAGCAAGTTCCAGCGTCCTCACCAAAGGCGACTCCACAAGAATCTCAGCCTACAAAACAAGTAAATAAAGGAAAGCAACAACAGAATGCAAATGGCAAGACAAAAATACTTCAAGGTGAGTCTTCTCAAGACCAAAGTGGAAAAATTCCTTTGGAGAAACTTGTTTCCATTCCCCAAGTAATTTCAATCATGAAGAAAGGTGAAGATGAAAATGAAAAGAATGCTAAACAGGGTCATTTGTTTAGTCTTACTAAAGAGTTGGAAAAGGTTAGAATTCAAGTTCCCCTTACAGAATTAGCAAAAACACCAGTTTATCAAAGGGAGATTGTTGAGTTTATTAATTTAAAAGAGAATGTGAATATAAATGACACTGTAAATCTGCAGGAAGATAAACCAGTAGTGGTTTTTGGTCCACATGTAGAGGAAGTAGATCCTTCAACACCTCCTTTTTATATTTCCTTATTGATCCATGATTTCCTCCTGCATAATTGTATGTTTGATTCAGGAGCTTCACACAACCTTATGCCATTGTCAGTGATGAAGCAACTAAATCTACAAGTTACCAAACCCTATAGAGACCTGTACTCTTTTGATTCAAACAAAGTCAAGTGTCTGGGGGTCATTAAGGATCTGGTAGTGTCACTAGCCCAGATTCCAACTAGAAGCTTGGTCATGGATGTAGTAGTAGCAGATATCCCTGCTAGATTTGGAATGCTACTATCTAGGTCATGGGGGCTAAATTGGGTGGTGTTCTGAAACTAGATTTTACATATGCTGTTATACCGACTTTTGGTGGGGAAGAGAGGAGATTGTACAGAGAAACTAGATTTGTAAAAACAATTACAAAAAATGGAGCAAGTAATTCACTTGTATATAGCCAGGAGAAAGATGACTTTTCTTGCTTCATGCTGCATGATAATGCAGAGTTGGCTGAAGATAATCAAAAGCAACTTGCTTCAGCTAATGTAATTACAGAGCTGCAAACTGAAGGAGTGTGGAAATGCTTCTTTGATGGAGCCTATTCCAAGGAAGGAATAGGTGTTGGTTTTCTTTTAATTGCACCTAGAGGTAATATGTTCCCTTTTTCCTTTAAATTGGAGTTCAAAGCAACAAACGATGTAGCGGGATATGAGTCCATGATTATTGCTCTGCAAACAGCTAAACAGATGGGAATTAAGTCAATTTCTGCTTTTGGAGATTCGACGCTGATTATCAAACAAATAAAAAATCACTGTCAAACAAAACACCCTAGGCTTAGGGCATACAGAAATGAAGTATGGGATTTGGTTGAGAACTTTTTCGAAGCTTTTAACATTCAATTTATTCCAAGGGATGGGAACAGATTAGCAGATTCATTGGTTGTGGCTGCTAGTACTTTCAAGCCTCCTATTAATCCAAGACTAAGATATGAGGTAGAAATGAAGCACAGATGTTTTGTTCCTGATAATGTTAAATATTGGCAAGTTTTTGAAGATGATCAACAGATTAAAGAATTTTTGACTATTGGTTGATGAGTTTCAAGGCACAAAAATTGATCAGGATGAAGATGAAACAGCAGAAGTTGCAGAAGTTAGTGGATTAAAATATTCAATAGCTAATCAAAGAATTTTTCAATGGAAAGATAATATTCTACCAAAGGGACTTGTCCCTCTTGAGAGGCTCTTTAACCCCAATGATGTGGTTGTTGACTCAGAAAAAATTTCACAAGATGAACACATTCAGGATCATAACATTGGAACTCGGGAAGAACGCGAGCTAGTCAAATTATTCAATGGAGTTTCACCTAATTATCAAGAGACATATATTGAACTTTTCAAGGACTATGTTGATGTCTTTGCATGGTCCTATGAGGATCTCAAAACATACGATGTAAATCTTATTCAGCATAAGATCCCCTTGAAGGAGGGAATTAAACCCTTTAAACAGAAGCTTACACAGATAAATCCTCTACTTCTACCATCAATTGAAAAAGAGGTCAAAAAGTTGCTTGATGCCAAAATAATAGTTCTGCTCAGGTACTCCAATTGGGTGGCTAATTTAGTGCCTGTAAGAAAGAAAAATGGAGTGATAAGGTTATGTGTGAGCTTCAAAAATCTCAACAAGGCTTGCTTGAAAGATAATTATCCATTGCCTAAAATGGATCATGTGTTGCAGAAGGTAACAGGATCTTTTAGAATTTCAATGATGGATGGATTCTCTGGGTATAACCAGGAGGTTGTGGATAGACAAGATCAGAAGAAGACAGCATTCACAACTCCTTGGGGAACCTTTAAGTATGCCAAAATGCCTTTTGGCTTGATGAACGCAGGTGCTACTTTTTAGAGGGCTATGGACATTGCTTTTGCGGGAGATAAGTTTGTAGTAATATATTTGGATGATATTACTGTTTTCTCAAAGTCTGATGAAGAACATCTAGATCATCTGAAAAAGACTTTTGAAAAATGTAGAAGATTTGGGCTTTCCTTAAATCCCAAGAAATCCATTTTTGCTCTGGAAGAGGGCAAACTATTGGGGCACATTGTTTCTAGAGATGGAGTGAAGATAGATCTAGCAAGAGTACAAGTTGTGCAAAAAATACCACTGCCTAGGAGTAAAAAGGATATTCAAAAGTTTCTGGGAAAAATAAACTTCTTAAGGAGATTTGTGTCCAATTATGCAGAGATTGTAAAAGAAATTACTAATATGCTGAAGAAGGAGAATGAAGTGCATTGGACCAAGGAAGCTAGAGAATCATTTTCTAGGATTAAAGAAGCATTGCAGGCAGCTCCAGTCCTAATCAACCCTGATTATCAAAAGCCTTTCCAATTTTTTTCATTTGCATCACTGAATTCAATAGTTGTTGTCTTGCTGCAAAAGAATGATGAAGAGAAGGAGCAGCATGTTGCATTCTTTAGCAAGATTCTCAGGGATGCTGAGCTAAAGTATAATATTCTTGAAAAGCAGGTGTATGCTTTGGTAAAAGCACTGAAAGCCTTTAGAACTTATGTGCTGCAGTCACAGATCACTGCTTATGTGCCAAATGCTACAATAAAATATGTATTAGTACAGGGAGATGTAGAAGGCAAAAGAGGAAAATGGATAGCTAAGATCCAAGAGTATGACTTGGACATAAAACCCACAAAGTTGGTGAAAGGGCAAGGATTGGCAAAAATGTTGACAGAGTCAAACTTTTAGGCATTGGGAATTAACTCGCTGACACCTGTGGATGAAGGAACAACTGGAGAAAATGAAGAAAAGTCAGATCCAGGTATGAAGATCAGGTATAAATTTTTATGTTCAGAATGGTACAAGCATATAATCCATTATTTGTGTTTTCTCTCCTGTCCCCAATCCTTGGATAGAACAAAGTATAGAGCATTAAAGATCAAAGCACAGCCATATGTGATTGTGGAAGGCAAATTATACTAGAAGGATCCTGTAGGAATTTTGTTGTTATGTTTAACAAAAGATTAGTTTACAAAGGCAATCAAAGATCATCATGAGGGGTTATGTGGAGGACATTACAGTTGGAAAGTTACTGCACATAAAATCCTTCAGACAGGATTTTATTGGCCTACTTTATTTGGTGATACATAAAAGTTTGTCAGAAGTGTCAGCTTTTTGCAAAGAAAAAGAGGTTAGCTCTCTTGCCTTTGATCCCAGTCTTCATAGAGGAACCATTCAGACAATGGGGATTGGACTTTGTTGGAGAGATTAACCAACCTTCAAGTGGACAACATAAGTGGATTCTCACAGCTACTGATTACTTCACCAAGTGGGTAGAAGCTATACCTACTAAGAGAGCAAATGATCAGGTGGTGATGAAGTTCTTAGAGGAGAATATTTTCAGCAGATTTGGATGCCCCATCAAAATCATAATAGACAATGCTCAAGTCTTCAATTCAAGTAAGTTTATTGCTTTTTGTCAAAAGTATAATGTTATTTTGTCCCATTCAACAGCTTATCATCCACAGGGAAATGGATTAGCTGAATCCACTAACAAAACTTTGATGAAGATCCTTAAGAAAACTATTGCAGAGAACCAAAAAGACTGGGATTCTAAGTTAAAGTTTGCTCTATGGGCTGCTAGAGTGACTACAAGAAGGTCTACAGGCAAATCACCTTTTGAATTAGTATATGGAACTCAGGCTTTGTTTCCAAGTCAACTTGTGAAGCCTATGATTGCAATGATTCAAGAGGCGAAAGAAGAACCCAATGCTTTGATAAGAAGAATGAATAAAGTAGTGGAGCTAAGTGAAAACAGGGACAAGGTAAGAGACAACTCGATTATGTATCAATCAAAGATGAAAAGTAATTTTGACAGAAAAGCCAAGGAGATTGACTTTAAAGTTGCAGATCTAGTATTAAGATGGGATACCAGAAGAGAAGATAAGGGTAAGCATGGGAAGTTTGATCCTCTTTGGAATAGCCCATTTAGAATTGTTGAAGCAAGGTCCAATAATACTTTCCTTCTTGAGAATCTTGATGGTGAAACTCTACAGCTACCTGTCAATGGGCAGTACCTCAAGCATTACTTTCAATTCTGAAGCATAAGCATCTTATCATTGTAGATACCAGAGTGAAATCAATGTACAAATGCCATAGAATTTAAATTGATTAAGCAATATATGACTCCATGCCCAAGGTGAAAGCACTGATCTGCAGTTCTTAGTGCTTCTGTGGCAAAAGCACTATCCCCAGGTAGAGCCAGATGTTGTAGCATCCATTGTCCATTGTTATTTAAGTTTTATTTTCAGTTTTATTACAAAATGGAAGAAAAATCAAAAAATATGAAATAAATGGTTGATTTTATATTTTCAATGGTTTTGAAAGTGACAAACCCGCGAGAAGATCTAGGCCGTCCAATCAACAAGCCACAAATCCAACAGTAATTGCATAAGTTAACTAGAATGGGTTTATTTCAGAGATCGGATGCGACGGTGTATCAAACACAGTTTAAATTTGCTGAAGTCTAGGCCAATCTCAGTCGTCCATTGAAAGAAACGGGATCCGACGGATATCGGGTCGCAATATCGGATCGGAAAGTGATCAAGTTCCATCTTTTAATCGGACCCGATAAATCATCAAATTCAATTTTTTATTTCCTATCGGGTCGGCACGTCATCGGGTTCATTCCTTAATATCAGACCCGATAAATCATTAAATACAGTTTTATGTTCGATTGGGTCCATAAGGGAGTCAAAGGTGCGTTGAAAAGGCGGACGGATAGGTTTTATGAATCAGAGTGTTAATTATTTAAAGTTTCGTGGGCCCAGCCCATCGTTTAAATGTCATACAAGTTCATGATGTGTAATCAAGCGATAGTTTGATAAGTCCTTTAAGGCGAGCTGTGGGGAAGTAATTAGCACAAAGGTTAGTCAAAGCTCGACCCCCGCAGTTGACCGTGACGTTAACATGGTTGATCGAAATGTGCAGCCAGAAATCACCGCGGGGGTTCAACCTCGTTGAGGCTCCCATACATTCTTTACCCCCCGCAGTGCTTCCAAAGCTTTTCGCCCTTCATCCACTGCTCTGTCAAAGCTCAAAGATACAGATTCAAACGGAGAATGGCTATCATCTTCTAATTTTTGTTACTTCCTGTTATTTTATGTTCTTTAGAATGAGGTGTCTTTTACCCTCTGTTTAATACTCTGTAGTAATTTTTACTTTAGACAATTACGAAAATAGTTAAGTAGTTTGACAGTTTTGATGACTACCAACTATCTCATAAGGTATAAAAAAAAGGAAAATTTAGAGAGAAGGGGTTTGGATTTTGGAGAACCTGGATACTAGGCCACTGAATTCTTGATACAACTGTTGATTAATGAAAGAATCATAAGTTTTCAATACATTGTTGGGTATGATTTTGTGACTTCTCTATTATGTGTCATCTTATGTTTTCTTCCTTTAAGTATGGTAATGAAGCTGCGGGTCTTTAGTTGCTTATGTAAATGAAGTTAAAATCCCTTAAAAGAGCGCTCCTATACTTGAAGTTCACACCTCTACAATTCTTCTAAGTTACAGAGAGTAATTTCTGTGTAAGACAGCATATTATCTATAACTTCTCCAAGTGTCACAGATAGTAGATCCTATGTAAAACAGCATATTGTCTTTGACTTATTTAAGCTTTCTTCATTCATCATTTATATTCAACAATCAAATGGCATTTTGAGATTTTCTTGTCACTTAAGTATTGAGGGTTAAAAACCAAGTATCCCAGGTCCTTCATTTAAGAACACAACATACAATTAAGTGACAAACAAGTGACAATAACTATAACATTAATGTCTTAAGCACAATTTCTACACAGCTAAGAAATTGTTTTCCTAAGGTACAACAGTACCTACAGCAAGTTGTGTATGAGATGTTGTATGTGATATCAGTTGTTGGTTTGATGTTGGCTTCTCCCTATATATATCCCATTTTATGTTCACATTCAGTGTTGGAAAATGTAACTAGGTTCGGTCTTCATTATTCTACTTGAGTCAAATGTAACATATTTGTCAAAAGAAAATCAAAAATAATTTTATTATTTTATTTGACTTATTAAAGCATGGGTTTCATGCTTGGGTCAAATGTCATAGGTCAAGCCTCCATTGAAGGCTTTAGGTTAATTGTCAAAGTCAATTTTTGTTTGAAGACTCCTCCTCCATCAAGGTCTCCTTGCTGTCGACTTCAAAGAATCCTCATCAAGTCCACAACCCTCAAGACAACTCATGTCAGCTCAAAATAAGTGACACTGCTATTCAAAAATGTCATGTTGGCTCACTTATGGACAAACTAGTATATATACCAAGCTGAGACTTTCACATTACCCACAATAGAAGCTCGCATAAATTACAGAAGTACAAGTTCGATGATCAGAGAAGAAGAAGCTCATATATATCTCAGAAGAATGGTTCGAATTATTTTTGAAATTGCAGTTCGGATATCACAGTATGGTAGTGTGGATTTCAGTGAAAACACAGTTAGAAGGATTCGATGTCACAACAGTGAAGGCTTGCTCTTTGGATAGTTTCAGTGGCACCACAGTGAGTAGTTCGGATTACAAAGAAGGTGTTTCAGTATCAAATTAAGGAGCTTAGAGAGGATGTTTCAGCAGCCCGGATTAGGCACAGGGATGAACTCGGTGCTACCACAGTGATGATGACTCAGTGCTCTCACAGTTACAAGGATGACTTGATGGAGGATGTCTTGGGTCTAGATTGTAAGGGTCTTGGTCGTCTCATCTTGAATCTAATGAAGGAAGAATTTGTGACTATGATTTCCACTCGAGGGGGGTTTTGCCCTAGAAGCATGCATATATCTTGTGTTCTTCTATTTGTTGCTTGGCATTAATCTTGAGGATAAGAAAAGATAATTAAGAGATCTAATACTAATAATGAAAACATCACAAGTTAATGTCATTAATATGGGAAATCGTTTAACTTACAACTCCTTAGATTTCCCAACATTTAGTACCAACAAATAAACTACAGCTACAGTGATATGTTTGTGACATGTTTGACGAAATACCTCACCGAAGGAATCATTAGAAAACTCAGTTAAAACTCGGAAATTTCAAGTGCAAATTGGAACATTACAATTGGCTCCCTCCTAGTCAAGTCGGCTCAATCTGGGAAGGCATCCATTCAGCAAGGAAGAAACCTATATATTGGCACTTGTCCTCCACCAATTAGCAAGCAATTCGCTCTCCTATGAAATAATTTTGGTCTGTCTAAGGCAAGCAATCTGGGCTCAAGAAGAAGACAAACCTTAGGCTAGTAAAAATGTCTTTTGAGGAAGATGTCTATGGATAAATCTTTGTCATGAAGGGTCAAATTTCTCTATGACAACTTCTTGTGGAATGACCAAACTCCTAAGGTCTATAGCACTATGTGAGTGATAGCAAAACAAAGCACTTTTGTGGAGTAGACTTGACTAGGAGGATGGACCGAGTCAGCACTAGAGTTTGACTTTGATGTCTCCCTTGTTGAATTGATTCTATAAGGAAAGGATTGTTGGGTTTTTCCACCATGTGGGTTTTCCCAGGGTAAAATGTTGTGTTTTTGTGTAGTTGTCTCTTCATGATCCTTATGGCATTTTTGTCTTACTGTTGAGCTCCATTGTATAATTGCTTTATGATGGAAAAGAACACAATTAATAAATTAACTTAATTCATAAGAAATAATTATCAGTCTAGAGGATGCCCTAAAAACCAACAACTTGGAGAGCCATTTTGCCATCATGCAAGGATAACTCTCGATGCTACAAAAAATCAACAAACTTGAGATCAATGGTTGATATTATATCTAAATCACTTAAATAATTCTATTATTTATCCTTAGAACTTTAGCCTAATAGTCCACAATAATTAATTTGATTAATTATTGTATTTTTTGTAAGTTAATGTTACAAAAGAAATCATAAATCACTTAATCCAACAAGCAAGCACCTAAAGATGCAATCAATTATCTTCTACATGCTAAGACACCAAGCCTATGTAGAAGGCCTTCCTGATGAGAAATTTGGGGCAGCTTCATTTGGTTTTCTTTTAGTTTGATTTCTCTTACATTGGCAAGTACTTGTGATGTTATATTACTTCCTTTTGTTATTATTATGATTCTTTATCATCAAGGTAAATGCCAAACAAATGAAGATCAAAGACACAAGAAAATAACACAAGATGTAGGCACTCAACCAAGCCAAAACCCCTAAGAAGGGGAAAACCCAGTCAAACTCTTCCATTAATAGATTCAAATCAAGTTGAGACGATCAAGACCCTTTGACCAAGACAGACTTTCCTCCATGCACCAAGTCAAGCCTACAAGAAGACTAGATGAAAAATCAACTGCAATATCCAGGCCAAATGAGTCTCCTTTCCGCCACTTCTAAAATTTTCGGCCTGCACTCTCATCTCTGCAACTTCGTACTTCTACTTCTCAGTTTGCACTCTTATCTCTACAACTTCGCACCGTTACATCTGTGTTGTCCTTTATTCCTTTTACAATGGAATGGGTCTCTTCATTTAGATGTTTTGCACTGCTACTTTTCTTGCAATTACAGATTGAATTCATCATTGACGATGAATGCCTTACTAGGTCGAGATTTCTGCTTATATATAGTCATTTAGGTAGAATCATCTTCAATAGGGCCGACTTTTTAGATGTTTGAGACCGACTTAGAATTCCTTGAAGCCAACTTGTTGGAGTAATTACATAGTATAATTTTTCTTTCTTTTAACATAATAAGCCCAAGAAGGAGTAGAAATATGTAACTAGGTTCGATCTTCATAAATGTATTTGAGATGTACTTCTCAAAATAACGAAGAAAATATTTTTATTATTATTATTATGACTTATTAAAGCATAGGTTTCATGCTTGGGTCATCATGTTTTACTTCAAAGTTCTCATTAAGGACTTCTAGGATTTATTTTGAGTCATTAGAGTGATTGTACATTAAAAGAGACCCTTCTTGGGCATTCAAATCATGTAAAAAGAATTATTTTTGAGCCAAAAATGAATTTAGTCTTCTCCACATCAAGTCAGCCTCAAGAAGAGTAATTTGACCTCCCTGGAAGGCTATATATACAAGGCAATTCGAATTCATTTGGATCATCTCACTCTCTCACACATAGTTCGATTTCTGAAGCTGGAAGCTAGGAAGTGTGAAGTTGGCAAAGGACTAGCAAAGGAGTTGGAAATAAGTGCGAGTTTTTGGAAGGAGATAAAAGACCTCAAGATCGAAATTTTGGGATAACTCTCACTCAGTTTTGAGGTGTATCAAAGGAGATCGAAGTTTTTCTAGTTTGGTCGAAGTTGTTGTTGCTACTGTTGTTGGGTCGAAGCTATTGTTGATGCTACTAGGTCGAAGCTGCTTTGGAAGGACTATCATTTGCAAGAAGGATTGAGGATTGACTTGGTGTGGAAGAAGTCTCTGTCTGGGTAGAGAGTCTTGGATTATATCAAGAAATTATTGAAGGAAGGATTGTTGATTAGGTTTTCCCTTAAATAGGGGTTTTTCCCTGGCTGTCCGCCTACATCTGCTGTCTTTGTATTGTTGTTTTGGTAATTGCTTGATGAACTAAAAGATAAAAGAACATAAAGATAAAAGAATCACATGTAATTATCTATATAAGAAATCTTTCTGCCTTTCTAATTTTCTAACATGGTATCAGAGCTTTGGTAAAGAAGAAAAAAGGTAGTTTTGAGTATCTACTGCGAGGAATCTAAAGGATTGATCAAGGGATCATATAAGGAGCTCTTATAAGAGAAGAAGCTCACTATCCTCAAGGACAATGTCTAACACAATAAAGAGTGAGAACAAATTGGAAGGAGCATCAAACTACAGAGCTTGGAAGAAGAGAATTGACCTCATTCTTGAAAAGAACAAGGTTTTGAATTTGGTCAAAGGAAAGGTGAAGAGACCTACCAAAGAATCTAGTGATGCAGACAAAGTGAAGTATAGAGAGTCAGAGATATTGGCTATGACACTGATGGTAGAAAGCATAAAGGACAGCCTTGTCCCATACATTTTCAATATAGATCATGCTCAAGAAATGTATGAAGCTTTGTCAAAATTATTCACTATCAAAAATATTGGTCAACTAGCAAGTTTGAAAAATGAGTTAAGGACTACAAAAATGACAAAGGATGTTATTGTGGCTTCCTTCTTTGTGAGGTTATCTAGAATTAGAGATGAACTTCAATCCATAGATGAAATTGTGCCAAAAAGGGAGCTAGTAATCACTACACTATTAGGATTACCACCTACCTGGAGTTATTTTGCTTCAGGTCTCAACAGTTGGAAAGAAGCTCCCAGCATCAAGCAGTTATGGAATGCTTGCACCCAAGAAGAAATGAGAATCTCATTAGTATCCAACAATGAAGAAGAAAAGGTTCCAAATGCATACTCCGCTTCTCACAAAAAAGGACACTCCAAGAAGTTAAGAGAGCCAAGAAGGAAAGTTGATATGTCCAAGATAGAATGCTACCAATGCCACAAAATGGGTCACTATAGAAGTGATTTTCCTGACAATCCAAAGAACAAGAAAAGAAGCAGGGATCAAGCCAATGTAGCTAAAGAAGGATCTCCAAAGAAGACTAAGCCCAAAGAATTGGATTTAAGGGACTTAAACTACTAAGTCCTTTGATATAAGCTTTAGTTATTTCATTTTTGATTTCTAGTTTTTGTAGGTTTAAATATTTTGGAAAAACATTTTTATTTGTTCTTAAGGTTATAGGTATCCCCCAAGCTTGGAGGGAGCCCTCATCAACCTCCAAAGATAAGTATCCTATTACCTTTCTTTATTTGTAGTTCTCCTTACTTATCTAGTTTTGTTTGCATTAAATACTAATCACATTTCTACTCATATTTTCCTTGTTTAGGAAAACTTGTTGAAGACTCAAGGAAGAAGACCTCACAAGACAAAGCATTGGAATTACAAGGTTTGTCAAGAAACAAGAGGTATGTTTTGAATTACAAGTTTTGCTCTCTCCATATTCATTCTTGATAAACTATTACTAACATCATTTTGTCTAGCTTTCTTGAATCTTAAAGATTCTTGATTGGGTGATTCACCATTAAATAAATTTACCCTCAGCATATCTTTGATTTTGAATTATTGACCGGAGAATCCACAGTTTTAATTCAAAAGATTCAAGCCACAGATCTCTGAAATCCAATATCTTTGATTACTCTTGTGGAACCCTAGAAAGGTTCATTGTAAAAACCCTAACTTAAGGGTATGTCGATGATTATGTGTGAAATCCTAACCTACTTAGGGTTATTGTTGAAACAAAATGTTTGACGTTTTGATCAAGTCATGTTTGGGTTTTGGTATGGTTATGGGAACCCTGAATTGTTAGGGTTGAATGGTGATGTCTGAAATCCCAAAATTTTGAAGTATTGATAATTTAGGGCTTGCTATGTTTTGTATTTAGACCCTAGATCATTAGGGTTTGGTAGGGTGTATAAGCAAGACCCTTATAATGTCCTAGAAATGAAATCCTTGGAATGTATGTGTTTGTCCGATCAAACCCTAGTCTAATCAAGTTTGTTATATGTCTAACTCTTATTGATATTTGTATAGTTGGGTTTGACTAACACATGTTATGATATGCTTGTGCATGATGATGGAATCCTAGATATATGAGTTGACCTAATTGTTGATGGTCATGAGTCCTAGGGTTTGGAACTAAACTCTAGTCAAAGTTTGATTCTCTAGGATGATAGTATTTGTGAATTCTAAGGTTTTGTAAACAAACCTTAGTAGAAGTCCAAATCTCTGATATATGATGACTATGTGATAATTTGAGATTTGTGTAAGATTGTTGAAATCTGAGTTTTAGTTATGATTGATGTTTGATTGTTTGAGAAAATCTAGGGTTTGCAACAAACCCTAGTGGAAGCTAGTCATGTTGTTACTTTGGATTGAGCTGTGATTGGTTTTGGTTGTTAAAAGCTCATATATGAAATCTAGGATCTCGCACTAAATCCTAGTGAGAAGTCTAACATATGACTTACGAAGTTGTTAGATACATTGTAGATCTATATTTGTCTAAATTGTTTATAGGGTTTGCAACATGATATAATAGGTTATGTCATACCTCTGAAAGAAAAATTGAAACCCTAGATGTAATGAAAGTTGTTATGAAATGCTCAAATTCATGATGAAGTAGTCTAGGGTTTATGACAAACACCCTAGTAAGAAGTTGAAGAGTATGTGTCTCTTGTTTGTAACTAAGTTTGAGTTGAATGCTTCCATGATTTTGATATGGTTAACTTCATGCTTCTATAGATTTGGTTGTACTTGCTATCTAAGTTGTGCAAGTACATAATTTTCAAAGATGGTGAAGATGTTCATAAAGAAAAGTTGATGTGATAAGCATGATGTGAGTGATGATAATCATGATAACACTGATGAGAACGTTGGAAGCCATGAGTGATTCTCCGATATCATAGAAAAGAAGTTGATCTCCCTAGGTTAAGAGGGAGCTTGAGTATATTCCTTATATAGGAATGATTAGATCCTCCCTAGTTAAGAGGGAGTGATGGATATGGTTCTCTACTTCATGTGTCATGCACTAGACCAGGACTAACAGCCATAAGTCGTAGCGAAGGCCATAAGTGAGAGAAGGACACATCACTCTTGTCTTTATGGAAACAAGTCTCGAGTTGAGAGGGAGGGCATATCATAGTCATGATGGACACCTTGAAAGAAGAAATTGGAGAATACTTTTTGAGGGGCTGCTAAGAAAAGCAGGATTTGTTTGTAGAATATGTTGTTGCATGTAAAGTAGGAAAGAAAGATGTATGATTGAGGAATCTTCTGTCAAGATTCGTTTGAAAGTCCTACTGTGATAAATTGAGAAGCAACATCTAGTTGTCTGGAAGACCCCGGAGGTTTGTATTTATTTATGTACATTTGAAAGTTTGTTACTGATTGGGGTTGTGTTCGTACATGTAAATCTCTCGGAAGTTTGATAGCATGTTTTTACATGCTCAGTATTGTCAACCAATTTGATTGGAGAAATTCGTTGCTAATCTATTTGATCTAGGAAGATTTGTTATCGATTAGAATAATCAGGAATTTGAGGCTTTGGGTGTGAAACATTGCTTGGGAGGACATCTAGCCAACACTATGTGTTGATGTCTAGTTCCTGAAGTAGGGAGGGTGGCATTGGTCATGGAGCTTTGACCTCGGATACGCACCTAGATACTTGGGTTGATGGTTAGTAAGTGTGATGCTACCTAGAGAGGTTGAAAGCTTTAGTCCATCTTAGTCCCACTTGGATGGATTTCCCTGGCCAGGGATCTAGTCCATGGCATTGCGGTGCCTAAACTGTTGAAGGACCTTGGATAGATTGCCCTAGTCAAGAATCTAGGCCATGGCATTGCGATTCCTAAAATTCTTCATGGTTCATGTGTTCTAAGTTCTTCCTTGTACTTGTACTGATGAATACCTCCCTAGTTAAAAGGGAGTGTTGAAATATGTAACTAGGTTCGGTCTTCATAAATGTATTTGAGATGTACTTATCAAAAGAATGAAGAAAATATTTTTATTATTATTATTATTGTTATTGTTATGACTTATTAAAGCATGGGTTTCATGTTTGGGTCATCATGTTTTAGGTCAAAGTTCCCATTGAGGACTTCTAGGATTTATTCTGAGTCATTAGAGTCATTGTACATTAAAAGAGACCCTTCTTGGGCTTTTGAATAATGTAAAAAGAATTAATTTTGAGTCAAAAATGAATTTAGTCATCTCCACATCAAGTCGACCTCAAGAAGATCAAGTCAGCCTCAAGAAGAGTAATTTGACCTCCCTGGAAGGCTATATATACAAGGTAGTTCGAATTCATTTGGAGCATCCCACTCTCTCACACAGAGTTCGATTTCTGAAGCTGGAAGCTGGGAAGTGCGAAGTTGACAAAGAGCTAGAAAAGCAGTTGGAAAGAAGTGTGAGATTCTAGAAGGAGATAGAAGACCTCAAGATTGAAATTTTGGGACAATTCTCACTCAGTTCTGAGGTGTATCAAGGGAGATCGAAGTTTTTCTAGGTTGGTCAAAGTTGTTTTTGCTACTGCTGCTGGGTTGAAGTTGCTATTAGGCCGAAGTTATTTCTCATGCTGTTAGGTCGAATTTGCTTTGGAAGAACTATCATTTGCAAGAAGGATTGAGGGTTGACTTGGTGTGGAGGAAGTTTTTGTCTGGATCTAGAGTCTTTGATTATCTCGAGAAACTACTTAAGGAAGAATTGTTGACTGGGTTTTCCCTTAGATAGGGGTTTTGCCCTGGCTGTCCGCCTACATTTGTTGTCCTTGTGTTATTGTTTTGGTAATTACTTGATGAATTAAAAGATAAAAGAAGAACATAAAGATAAAAGAATCACAAATAATTATCTATATAAGAAAATATTTATGCCTTTCTGATTTTCTAACAGAAGGGTCTACAACAAAATGACTTTAAGACACAAACCCAGAAGCCTACAATGGAGGCTTTGACCTATTGACTATTGACCCAAGCATGAAACCCATGCTTTAATAAGCCAATTACTTTTACAATAAAAATTATTTTTCATTCTTTTGACAAATACAATTATGAAGACTGACACTAGTTACATTCTTCAGCACTCCCTCTTAAATAGGGAGGTATTCATAATTACATATATACATAGGTACAAGGATGATCTCAAAATGATATGTTCTACGAAGAGTCACAGCACAAGCAGTGCTTACAGATTAGATACCTGACCAAGCTATCTAATCTAGTTGGGACTAAGGTGTGTTCCAAGCTTCAGCCACTCTAGGTACCATCAGACTTCCACTCTAACACCAATCCATGGATCTAGGTGCGTATCCAAGGTTAGAGATCTAACACCAATGCCACCCTCCCTACTTCATAATCTAGACATCATCACAATTCGGCTAGATGTCCTCCCAAGCATCTTGTCGCCCCAAGATGCTTCATCTCTCATATCAACTAAATCAGATATATCCACCAGTCCAAGCATGCTTCAAAATGTTCAACCTTCTTATGGAGAGATCCTGCACAATCACAACCCCAATTAGTAATAAACTTTCACTATATATACATGTTTTAGTACAAACCTCTGGGGTCCTCAATCATTCTGATGTTGCTTAGGTCATCATCATATTATCCAAACACATCTTCGTCAGAAGCTTTCTTCTTTAACTTCTAAAGTAGCACCAAAATCAACCTTAGCACTTCTTCCAAAACATCTAAGTCTTGTTTACAACTTTGCCACTCACAAATATATATCTGTAATGCTTCAGCCATGATCTTTATTCTTTCTTCAAGGTCTTAGTTGTCACATTATGCCCTCCCTCTCAACTAGAGAGATATACACTTTCTTTCATCCAAGCTCCCTCTCAACTTAGGGAGATCAACAACTTCATAACATTGAAGAAACTTCAACCTTTCAAAGCTTCATTTCTTCAAGAACATCATTCTTTCTCATGGCAACAAGGTTATCTGTTCCTTCATCCACCATGCTCATCATTATTATCAAGTCATCTTCAATTATGAACATCTTGAAGATTATGTACCTGCAAATATTCAACAGCAAGTACAGCCAAGTACAAATATACAGAAGCATGAAGTCAACTATATCAAAATCATGTCATTATAATGGAAGCATCAAAATAATCAAGCTTTAGACATCAAATACCTAAACCTAGTTAGGTTCATAGTCAACAAGGGTTGCATCTTTTATATTCTAGTCTTCAACAATTTGCTAGGGTTATTGTTGTAAACCCTAGATTCCATCATCGAGACTTAAAGCCTTAGATATTAGCAATCCAATCATACCACTTTACATCTTCAATATTATCCCTTGAATTTTATGTAAAATTCTACTAGGGTTTTGTCACAAACCCTAGACTTCATTAAAAAAAACTAAATCATGAATATCAACAATCAAGATAGCATACTAGCAATTCATATCTATGGTTTCATTTAATATTTCCTTATATCAATCTCTTACTAGGGTTTTCATCGTGAACCCTACGTACACACATGAAACTCTAATAATTTTACCATAATAGTCCTTCAATTATGCAGAAGCTCATACACCTAGGGTTTTATTTCCCAACATTGACTATCGCAAGGGTTTTGTCATAAACCCTAATTCATCAAACCCTAAAATTTAGGATTTCATTATATAACTTAGATATCATTGACAAACACTAAAAGGCTAAGGTTTCTTCATTACATTACTAAAATCCTAATCATAAAGAGAGTAGGATATCGTTATATGTTCTAGAGTTTATCAACAAACCCTAAGTAGACTAGTGTTTCATTATTATTGTCAACATACTCTAAGCATCCAAAAGGCTAGGGTTTTATAGTGAACCCTAGAGGTTAGGGTTTCGTCAAATTGAACAAATGGCAAGAGATAGTAAAAGGAACGTAGATTCAATCTAATGATTAACCACCCTAACACGAATCTTTATGATACAAGACCCTAGGCCTAAGATAGTTAGTAATACGAAGCAAATTTCAAAAGATTACATCTTTTAATGATGAAGACTTACAAAAAATCTTGTACTTAAATACATACCTTGACTTGCTTCTTTTACAAACCTTAAAAGGCTCCCTCTTAATTATGATAGTATCTTCATGGTTCATTCCCCATGAGTCCAAAGATCCAACTTGATTTATCAAGTTACTACACCTGCAATAATAATTGACAAGCACAACCAAAATATGCAAATATAATAGTGTGATAATTATCTAGAATCTCCATTGGAGTGAGTTCCTAGGGATTTGAGTTACAAAATCCAAACATCTTTTTAATTTCATTATTGCCAAGAATTGTCATATATCACGAATTATTTTATAAACCTTAGAAAATTGTGAGATAGGGTTCTAAAAGGGAACAAGTGAATGAGAGAGATACTATCATATGTTCTATTCACATTCCCTATATATAATTTTGCAAATTTTAGGATCATACAAACAACTAAATCCTAAGACATTTACCTTTTAACAAACGAACATGATATACATACCTCAAGAATTTCATACCTCTCACTTGATATTCTATTAGAGCTTGTTGCATTTTCTTGCAAACTGCATACACATTATTAGATGACTAAAAACATTAAGTGTAGTAACAATACTTACTTGATGAAGACTTTGAGTTGGTCCTCAAATGTTGGATGCATTTTCATTGACTGAAGTAGAGGCTGCTACATATCTTCTGTTTCTCCGGTCATTTCTCCATAAGGATTGTAGGCCTTGATTTGTTTCAATGATTCACCAATTTCAAGATTGGTTGATTTTAGGTCGGTTTGTTCAAGCTCGAATTTTTTTATAAGTCTCAGGACTGCATCCTCTTATCACAATTTCTTGGCTTCAATATTATATAATTAAGGTATAGGTTTGTGGATTTATTCCAAATATGGTGATTGTATATACATGATTGATCAAACAAAATGACTCACAAGTCTTCAGCTCCTTATGTGACTAATCAGATTTGGAATATATATATATGTATATATAGGATTGCGTCCTTCAATCACCAAACCTCAGCTTCTACACCAATGTACAAGACTATGAATTTTCTTTAAGTATGTAACCTTTTAATGCATTCTCATGCCCAGGTCTATGGAGGAGTCTTGGCTTCTGTCTGAAGGTTTCAACAATTATTTGATGCTTCTCTTATACTATCTTTTAACTGTCACAACAATTCTTGAATTTGAACAATTTGGATCATTGTGGTAGCTTTTAATTCGGATCTTGATAATAATTTTCAGTCCTTGTAGACTTGTCTTAGACCTTCACTCTTTTTACCAAGATTTTCAGCCTGCCTTAGGCTAATAGATTAGCCTTTCGAACCTCTAGAATAGATCTTCTAGGCTTTCGAAAATTCTTTGCTCTTCTTGCGGTTTAATCATTGTGGTGAGGGATAATACATGTGCCCAAAATTTGGTTTTCTTTCCACTAGGAACTCGGTCCTAGATAGTTGCCCTACTTTTCTTGTCTGGAAGCTAACATGACCTTCTCACTGCCTTTTATGCAAGCGAACCAAGCTTTGATACCATGTTGAGAATTCTAGGTAAGCTTGATTTGGTTTTCTTTTAGTTTGATTTCTCTTACATTGACAAGTTCCTGTGATGTTATATTGCTTCCTTTTGTTATTATTGTGATTCTTCAACATCAAGATAAATGCCAAAAAAATGAAGATCACAAACACAAGAAAAGAACACAAGATGTAGGCACTCGGCCAAGGAAAAACCCCTAAGAAGGGGAAAAACAATCAAGCTCTTGCACTAATAGATTCAAATCACGCTGAGATGACCAAGACAGACTTTCCTCCATCCACCAAGTCAGGCATTTAAGAAGACTAGATGAAAAATCAACTTCAATATCCAAGCCAAATGGAATCTCCTTTCTACCACTTCTAAAATTTTCGGTCTGCACTCTCATCTCTGCAACTTCATACTTCTACTTCTCAGCCTGCACTCTTATCTCTGCAACTTCGCACTATTACGTCTTTGATGTCCTTTATTCCTTTTACAATGGAATAGATCTCTTCATTTACATGTTTCGCACTACTTCTTTTCTTGCAATTACAAATTGAATTTGTCCTTGATGATGGATGCCTTACTAGATCGAGCTTTCTACTTATATATAGTCTTCTAGGTCGAACCATCTTCAATAGGGCCAACTTGTTATATGTTTGAGGCCGACTTAGAATTCCTTGAAGCTGACTTGGTGGAGGAGTAATTACATTGTATAATTTTCCTTTCTTTTAACATAATAAGCCCAAGAAGGGCCTACAACAAAATGACTTTAAGACACAAACCTCGAAGCCTACAATGGAGGCTTTGACCTATTGACTATTGACCCAAGCATGAAACCCATGCTTTAATAAGTCAATTACTTCTACAATAACAATTTCTTTTTCTTTCTTTCGACAAATACAATTACGAAGACCGACACTAGTTACATTCTTCAACACTTCTGAAGCTACAAAAAACTTCAACACACTAATGGAAGTCATGCTTGTAGTTCCAACCAAAACTCTACACAATACTAGTAGCATTGTCCAGTATCTCATCCAACCCTCACCTCTACATGGGATTGAACCCAAAATGACCGATATACCCAAAAAGTTGTGGAGACTTGACTTCAAATGTGCCACAAGCGGTGTACTAATCTCTACCTCAAATACCTGCTTACAAACAGTCACCCTAACAATATTAGAAACAGTGTTTCACGCAATGTGAGCCACAACATCGACATAAAAATGCTTGGTTTGTGTCTCTCACAAAGCATGAATTGAAGTCAAAATATGGACTAGTAGAACAAGGTTCTTGCATATCACATGCACCTTTTGCCATCAACCAAAACCACTACGCTTCAGCATCGACTTAGCCAACAAACAATTAGTGCAATGGGCGAGTAATTTACTCAGGCTTCTCTCTTAAGTTTGAACATATGCTTAGAAGGGCTTTTACATTTCAAATGATCCAATCTGTTTTCATGCATATTTGACATTTGTTCATGGAATCCTCCTTTTAGTTTGAAAGAATAGAAAGAACTTTTGTTCAGTCCAAATGTTCCTTCCTAAATATTAACTAAGCAAATATGCACCATTTTTGAGCCCGGCAGTGCCTGGAGTCCAACCGTTGTAATCACATGAATGTGATTGAGAAGAGCATACGCCCTGAGCAATATTGTTCTTGAGGAGAATCAGAGTAGATGTCAGAAAAGAAGCCAGGGAAGCACAGATGGTTTAAGGCAACCATGAGCCTCTGAACATCATCCCCCCCAAAGCTCTACAAAAATTCAATGATGACTTGAGAAAAGATATATTCACTGACTGGTGCAATTCCAAAACTTGGTTCATGGTTGCTCACAAACCAAAAGAAGCAATGTTGAATGGAGGCACCCTGAAAATGACAATAACCCTGTCCCCTTGCAGGCAGTAGAACTCAACTGCAGAATTTGTGTATAAGGTCTTGAGACATAAAAGCCCAGGCCTCAAGTACAGAAATTATGTATTTTGTTTCCCATAATTTGTCTAATTTGTTATATTGATTTCCAGGCAACCTTAGATTGAATGGGCCTACAACAAATATTTGATGACTGCTTCTTTCGTGCAGTCAAATATGTCCAACACTAAGAGTCATTGGACCATTCTATAATGTACTTTGTGCCACCTGCTTTGTTGTGGTGGATGTAATTTCTCCCTCTAGAAAAGTAACTTACTACAACCACAATAAAAAAGGGCAAAATTTATAAATAAAAGAGCTACGCAAAACTCATATATCATTTGTACTTTCAAAGAGATGCATAAAACCTGAGAAAAGATTTGGGATGCTGGATGTCCCTCAGCTATGATGTCTGAAACTTCCTTCTGTGCCAAATCAAATTGGCCAGTTCTGCATGCTTGAAACAATGATTGGACCACCTCCTTTGGTACTATCTGAAAAAATCAAACAAAATCAGTACATGTGTAAAAAAAATCTAGTCCCAATCTAAATAACTGAAGAATTCAACATTCAAAGGCAATATACAGACTATATTTAATAAAAAAATGTACAATGAAGTAATTTAATTCATCAGTTTCTTTGTTACACTGAGATCTCTTTCAAATTATCTTAGTTCAATCTTCTTGCTTAAGCAATGCTATTCAACTAAAATTTAGTCCATGGATGCATTCTTACAAAATGCATTTCAAGCACAGAATCAGAAACAAAAGGTTAGAAGCATCATGGATGGAAAGCAAACAATATGGCACATCTAACATCTCTTCAGAATGAAAGATTATTCAGAATGCAATCTCTGTTGAAATCTGTAACTAGGTTCAGTCTTCATAATGACATATGTAATCATGATTTTATGTATTTGTTGTAAAGAGAAAAATAAATTTATTGTCATTCTTGAGGCATGGGTTTCATGCTCAAGAGAAATTTATTTTTAGGTCAAGCACCCATTGAGTGCTTCTAGGGCTTGTCTTTGAGTCAACAAGTCATAAGAGTCATTGTCATGTATGAAAGACCCTTTTGGGCATGTTACATATTGTAAAGAAAAATTTATTTGAGTCAAATTAGAGTCAAAGACCCTCCAAGACCTTGTCATGGTGCCTCAAGCAAGTCGGCCTACATGAAAGATCAAGTCGGCCTCAAGGAAGCAATTCGTACTACTAGAAAGAAGAAGAAAAGAAAGATCGAAGTTTTTGGGTTTCTCTCTCTCTTTCTTGTGTTAGGGTTTCTAAAGTTGTTGGGCAAGTCAAAGTGCTGGAAAGTTTTTGGGCAAGTCGAAGTGCTGGAAAGTTTCTGGGCAAGTTGAAGTGCTAGAAATTTGTTGGGCAAGACAAAGTACTGCATAGTTGTTGTGGCCCAAGTTGCAGAAAAAATTGTTGGGTCAGAGCTGCAAAAGAAACTGTTGGGATGAAGTTGCAGAAGAAACGGCTAGGTCAAAGTTGCAAAAAAATTGTTGGGTCGAAGTTGCAAAAGAAACTAATGGGTTGAAGTTACAGAAGAAATTGTTGGAGTCGAAGTTGTTGGAGTAGAAATTACTGGAGAAAAAGCTCATCAAGGAGAAGGTTGACTTGGTCTTGGAGGGGTCTTTGTCAAGGGTCTTAGGTCTTGGAATTCGTCATTTGAAGATTCTATAAGAAGAGAAGAATTCTTGTGGGTTTTCCTCTCAAGAGGAGAGGTTTTGGCCCTGGCTGATCGCCTACATCTTGTGTCCTCTTGTCTCATTGTTCTTTATGATTTGGTAGTTGTTTGATGATAAGAACACTAAATATAATCAAGAGAAAGAAGAAGCTAATTAAGTTAAGTAAAAATACATCACAAGCAGTTATCAAAGTAAGAGAAATCACCTAATCTAGCTGCCCTAGATTTCTCAACATGGTATTAGAGCTAAGGTGACAAGACAAGGAAAGGCAACTTGAAGAAGGACCATCAAAAGGAATACCGAGAAAGGTCAAGGCATCAAAGAAGACATCAAGAAGGGATACACAAGGACTGAGCACTATCAAAGAAGGAACCAAAGAAGACCTCAAAACCCTAGATCATCCAAAGAAGGGTTCCACACTTGAAGCATTCTTGGGAAACACTCCCATTTTACAATCATCATCTCAAGGAAAAGAAGATCTCAAGGACCCCGTGTTCAAGAAAGAAGGACTACACATTGAAGCATCTTGAAGTCTCTACATCCAAGGGAAGTGGTAAGAAGCTTTGCATCATCGGGGAATCAAGGTGATCTCCCACTTCTTGAGTCAAAGGATCACTCTCAAAGCATACTTGAAGGAAGACATCTTCTATCATCAACATCATCAAGAAAGGCATCAAGTTGAAGATTTCATCATCTAGGAGTATCTTCACTTGACAAGTATCTCTATATCTATGTCTGAATCTATCAAAATGACTTGATTTTACAAGGAAAGCAACAAATTGGTTGGGTCATCAAACTTTCTTGCATGGAAGAAGAGGAGAGATTTGATCCTCATAAAAAATGAAGTCATTGGACATGTTAAGGGTTCAAATACTAAACCTCCAAAGGAAGAAGCTCAAGCTCTAGCTAAAAATATGAAAGGAGAAATAAGGGCTCAAAGGATCCTTATAGTATCAAGGATCCCCTCATACCTTATGTATCAAAGTTGAAGGCATCAAAATAAATCTACAAGACATTAGTAGAACTGTTCTCCGTAAGCACCGCAGGAGAAGTCATATCCTTAAGAAGCGAGCTATATAAGATGAAGGTACCAAAGGAAGAAGGAATAGCCACATATATTATGAAGCTGTCAGAAATAACAAACCAATCGCAAGAGTTAGGGGAAATAATGTCCGAATAAGAGTTAGGTGGTGCTCATTGCACTACCTAATGAATGGGGCAACTTTGTATCAAGCATCTATGGAAAGAAGGGAGCCACCCCATTATGTTAACTCTAGTCACTGTGTAAGATTGAAGAAACCAAGTTAAAAGCAAAGAGTGATGTGGGACCAAGCAAACAAGTTCAAGAATTTTCTGCCATGGCTAAGAGAAAAGGAAAGAATGTGAAGTTTGGTCCTCAAAAAAAAAAAAGATCAATATGTCAAAGATCCAATGCTATAATTGTTAAGTTTAGGCATGTTCTATGCTTAGAGCAATTTAATTCAATTTTCACAGTTAGCTCAATATCTTTTCCAGATTAACAATCACATCAACATTAAAGTAAACTGCAGATAGAACATAAACATAAATCGCAAAAGACGAGCCAAGACAAGAGGACACAAGATGTGGTGCTAGCCAAGGACAAACCCCAATGTGGGGAAATCCTTGATCAATTCATCTTATATGTTCCTCAATAGTTCAGCACAGAGAGAGAAAGAGAGATAGTACATTTACAATAGAAGTCAACACTTCGACTTTCTAGATAAGAGAATAGATCATCTCTATATGAGATCAGTTGAAGACATGCTGCTTCAACTGATTCTCCAAGGTGATTCCATCACCATGTTGCACCCATCACTGTGTTCCACCTCATCATCATGCTGCTCCTCATCATCATGCTGCATCCGTCATTGTGCTGCACCCAATCACTAAGTTGCTCTTATTACTGTGTTGCACTTCACTACTGTCTCTAATACCATGTTGCATCCAACTGTTGCATCTAACCATACTGTCTAACATGCTGACCACAAAAGCAGACACATCAATCTGCAGTCCTTATCCTTGTGCAATCCATAACACAATATGTTGTTGACTATGGCCTGCGGCCTAGCCCAGCAGCAAGCAAGATTGTCAATTACTACCCTTGAAGAACAATGTCTACAGATCAACCTTATAGCTGCACAGTCACGCCCAAAACTAATCTCAAATGTGTCACATTGTCATTTAAGGGTTCATTCCTTACAGATTTAAGGGTTCATTCCTTACAGCATTTAAGGGTTCATTCCTTACAGAGTTATGGACCTCTTAAACTTCATCATTTGGCTGATAGGGTCCTCTCCAATTGCGGCCAAGATGACCTCCTTGAGGGCTGAGACTAGGGCAGTATTTGGCCCTACTTGGACTGCGGTTTGAAGCACAAATGACAACTGCTAGAAACCTTTATTTCGATGGTTGTAACCTTCACCTTTTACTGTTGCTAGGGAAGATAGATGCCTCTTTGAAACTACAGATTAGGCTGAGTGTTTGGACAGTGGATGAGGAACCTTTTAGGCAGCGTATGGTGGCTCTCTTTGACTGCTAGAGATCTCCTCGAACTGTGGCCAAGTCTTTCCATTATCAGCAGCTAGGTTAAGGCTCTAGTCCTCCCAATAGGACTGCGGCTAGGGCTTGCATTTACAGCAGTCAGGGCACATAAGAACCCTCTTTAAACTGCGTCCTAGAACAGTTTGTTAGGGCAGCGTTAGGGCATCATTTAGGCTTATTCTTGCTGTGTAGGAAGGTCACGTTTAGGGCAGCGTAGAACCTTACTTAGATGACAGCATTAGGCTTCTACCATACCAGCGTTAAGGCTTCATATGAAACCTTCCTCCCTGACTGCGTGAGCCTTCTTCTTGCTGCGTATTAGATTTCTCCATCAGGGCAGCGTAGAGCCTTGTCCATGACAGCTTCTAGGGCATCTTCTATTAGGGCAACGTATCACCTAGGGCACTCCCTCTAGATCTCATCTTCATCAAACCCAAAACAAAATGAAGAGAGATCTCAAGAGTGAGTGTGTGAAATGACTTGAAGGCCACCTCTATTTATACTAAAATGTTGAGCACAAGTGGGTTTATTTGGTTGTTGGCCGACCTTGACAAATTGTCCTATAACACTAATAAATTCATATCTCCATGAATACTTATCAGAATCGGATGATCTTTAGATCAATCCTACACCTCTCGATGAGAGGGATCCAAGGAAAACATCAGCTTCCATTAATAAGATGACCCACATGGAGTTTGGCCCTAGTTGCCAATTTTAACACTCCCTCTCAACTAGGGAGAACTCCATCCGTTGATCCATATATCCGACTATACTATCTCTGCCATCAGTGCCCTGCACTGCTCTGCTCTGCTCTGTTCTGCTCTACTATGTTCTGTTGAGCTATGCTCTGTTCCGCACTGTTGAGCTCTGTAGACTGCTCTGCTAAGCTCTGCAGACTGCTCTGCTCAAAACCATGAAGAAGAAGAAATGATCGAGAATGTCTCATACTATTCTCTACTGACCCAAAGTCAGTTTCATCTGAAGAGAGTGTGTCATATCACTCTTACTAACCCGAAGTCAGTTTTATTGATCCCAAATCAATGTCACAGGAGAGTGTCTCAAACCACTCATACTGATCCCAGATCCATGGAGATCATCCTAACATACGGAGTACGGTAGATACAACGATGCGTCCATAGATAGTACTACTATGGTCTCTAACCCCATTTCCCTACTCATTGATCAGATGAGAGGTACTTCCCATGAGTCCCAGACTGCATGGGTAGGATGCCTCGACAGGAGAACGAATCATCCTATCGAACAGTCGCCACAGGAGAACTAATCATCCTGGCCCACAAGAGAACTAATCATCCTGTCCCAAAGTCGCCACGGGGTATCACAACCTATAGGGAAAGGTTGAACCTTTCACCCTGTACATAGCACACCACCAGGGAAGGGTGAGTCGCCCTATGGTCGTATGTCGCTCCAATAAGTACCCCAAGCCCCCCAGAGCTCCCAGAGCTCAATGCATGCAATATGCAGGACCTTTATAAGAAGGTCTTTCAACGACCCCAAGTCGTTCAGGAAAGTCACAGACTTGACCTTTCCCCGGGGCTTTGACAAAATGTCTATGATCTATACATCAGTCTCAATGCGATGGAGCCTCCTAGCTCATCGACTTACCATATCCCAGATAAGGTAGTACCTGATGTCTATCTGCTGGAGCAATCATTGAATATGGGATTCCTCAACAATCGAATCCCCCCCCCCTAGTTGTCACATAGAATCGCAGTGGTAACAGCTCACTGAAGAGCTTCCACAACCAGGCAGCTTCACACGAGATCGTACTCGTAGCTATGTATTCGGTCTCGGTGGTGCTTATAGCAACCGACTTCTGCTCCCTGCTCATCCATGATATCGAAGCAGAATCCAAAGAGAACCAGCACTGAGAAGTGCTCTAGTGATCCTCCACATTACCTGCCCAATCAGCATTGGAATAATCATGCAGCTTCATATTTCCGACAGTGTATCTCAATCCATGATAGATTGTGCCCTGAAGATATCTCAGAAGATTCTTGGCACCAATCCAATGAGGCTCAGCCAAATATGAGCTCACCATGCTAACTGCAAAAGATATATCCGGACGGAAGTTCACCAAGAACATCAATGCAAATGAGTTTATGAAACTCAAGAGGCATTTCCCAAATTTGGCCTAGCATCATCACCATATAACTTTTGAAAGTTAAGATCCTCGAGGTAGTCACGAGCTTGCAGTTTACCATTCCACATCCGGAATCCAACTCCCTCTTACTTCTGCAAATGAGAGGGTCTGCACCTATCAGAAATAGGTCGTCCTCAGAAGGTGTCGGTATGAGAGGTCTCTCATACTATGCCCAGGGTGTTTTGCTTCAAGCCATAGAGGGCTTTCTTCCACCTACATACATGAGATTCCCGATCATGAATCTTAAACTCCTCGGGTTATTCCAAACCTATGGACCTGCTACATGAGGGGAATGGTCCCCTTGTAAGATTTTCCTTCGGTACATCTCAGACATGTACCTTCATGCTCTTCTTGAATTCAGGCATCTGAGTCACCATCTGACTCACATCGTGTAGGGCCTCATAAGTAGACCTCCAGTGCTATAGATGAGATGTGTCAACTGATATGGTCCCCAATGGACCATCCTGCAACTTGATACAAATTGCCAACCCTGAACTCAAAAGTATCTTAGAAAATTTTATTTTTAAGCACATACCTTTCTATCGATGAATGCCACCCTGCAACCTTTGACTTCCATTGCCGAAATGGACACCAGGTTCTACTTGTGATCAGGTACATAAAAGAGATTTTGTAAGTGAATCGAGTTACCCTCATTCAATTGAGGGGTAACATTCCCTACACCCTTTCCAAGATAGGTGGCATCGGCTCTAAGTATAATCCCATGATTGCTTCCATCTCTACAAAATTAGAGAGAGCACCCTTCTATCTGATGGAGTTCCTTGAAGCACTACAATCAATAAGCCAGATTCCCAAAGAATCTAAACGAGAGGGCCAATACAAGATAATGCTTCTTTATCTTATCAGAAACAACATTTGATTCTTCATACCTGGGGTTCCTTGCTTTCTCTAAAGAGTCGGTCGTTTCCTTGATGACCTGCATTACCTATCATTCCTCTGATCATTGAAGATGTCCCTGGAATGATTGTTATCATCATCAAGTGATGTGTCCCAACCTCGAACACTTCTTCACATAATGGCCGAACTTATTACAACCAAGGCATTTGCCTTTCCTTCCACCCTTTAGATCCAAACTTCCCATTGAAGTGAGCTTTAGGTAGGTCATCAAAATCTTCTATTGCGCCATTCTGATAATATTCTCTACTTCAACTTCACCCTTGGTGAATTTGAAGAGGGATGAGGAATCCATTGATCCTTTTGTCCTTGCCCAACTGTCTCCGATGATTGCTCTTCCACTCTTGCTTGGGCATTGTCTTCACCTCAGCTCTGATACCATGTTAAGTTTAGGTATCTTCTATGCTTAGAGCAATTTAATTCAATTTTCACAGTTAGCTCAATATCTTTTCCAGATTAGCAATCACATCATCATTAAAGTAAATTGCAAATAGAACATAAACATAAATCGCAGAAGACAAGCCAAGACAAGAGGACACAAGATGTGGCGCTAGCCAAGGACAAACCCCAATGTGGGGAAACCCTTGATCAATTCTTCGTATATGTTCTTCAATAGTTCAATAGAGAGAGAGAGAGAGGGAGAGAGTACATTTACAATAGAAGTCAACACGTTGACTTTCTAGATAAGAGAATAGATCATCTCTACATGAGATCAGTGGAAGACATGCTGCTTCAACTGATTCTCCAAGGTGATTCCATCACCGTGCTGCACCCATCACTGTGTTGCACCTCATCATCATGTTGCTCCTCATCATCATGCTGCATCCGTCACTGTGTTGCACCCAATCACTGAGCTGCTCTTATCACTGTGTTGCTCCCATCACCGAGCAGCACCCAACTATTACTATGCTGCACTTCACTACTGTCTCTAATACCATGCTGCATCCAACTGTTGCATCTAACCATATTGTCTAACATGCTGACCACACAAGCAGTCACATCAACCTTCAGTCCTTATCCTTGTGCAACCCTTAACACAATATGTTGTTGGCTATGGCCTGCGGCCTAGCCTAGCAGCAAGCAAGATTGTCATACAGTACTCAGCTATTACCCTTGAAGAACAATGTCTACCGATCAACCTTATAGCTGCACAGTCATGCCCAGAACTGATCTCAAATGTGTCACGCTGTCATCTACAACAATGTGACATAGATCTGACTTTCCTTACAACGTCTAAGGGTTCATTCCTTACAGAGTTATGGACCTCTTAAACTTCATCATTTGGCTGATAGGGTCCTCTCCAATTGCGGCCAAGATGACCTCCTTGAGGGCTGAGACTAGGGCAGTATTTGGCCCTACTTGGACTGCGGTTTGAAGCACAAATGACAGCTGCTAGAAACCTTTATTTCGATGGTTGTAACCTTCACCTTTTACTGCGGCTAGGGCAGATAGATGCCTCTTTGAAACTGCGGATTAGGCTGAGTGTTTAGACAGTGGATGAGGAACCTTTTAGGCAGCGTATGGTGGCTCTCTTTGACTGCTAGAGATCTCCTCGAACTGTGGCCAAGTCTTTCCATTATCAGCGGCTAGGTTAAGGCTCTAGTCCTCCCAATAGGACTGCGGCTAGGGCTTGCATTTACAACAGTCAGGGCACATAAGAACCCTCTTTAAACTGCGTCCTAGAGCAGTTTGTTAGGGCAACGTTAGGGCAGCGTTAGCGCATCATTTAGGCTTATTCTTGCTGTGTAGGAAGGTCACATTTAGGGCAGCGTAGAACCTTACTTAGACGACAGCATTAGGCTTCTACCATACCAATGTTAAGGCTTCATATGAAACCTTCCTCCCTAACTACGTGAGCCTTCTTCTTGCTGCATATTAGATTTCTCCATCAGGGCAGCGTAGAGCCTTGTCCATGACAACTTCTAGGGCATCTTCTATTAGGGCAGCATATCACCTAGGACACTCCCTCTAGATCTCATCTTCATCAAACCCAAAACAAAATGAAGAGAGATCTCAAGATTGAGTGTGTGAAAAGACTTGAAGGCCACCTCTATTTATACTAAAACATTGAGCGCAAGTGGGTTTATTTGGTTGCTAGCTGACCTTGACAAATTGTCTCATAACACAAATAAATTCATATCTCCATGGATACTTATCGGAATCGGATGATCTTTAGATCAATCATACACCTCTCGATGAGAGGGATCCAAGAAAAATATCAAATGCCATTAATAAGATGACCCACATGGAGTTTTGCCCTAGTTTCCAATTTTAACAATAATTGTCAAGAATATGGGCACTTCAAGAGAGATTGTCCGAAGCTCAAAAAGGACAACAAAAGAAAAGAATGAAATGAAGCTCATATCACCGAAGAAATGGAAGAACCTGAAAAGAAGAAATCAAAGAAACAGGAAGTGAAAGATCTCTATTGTGACTGAGATAATCTCCTTTACCTAGTTCTTTTCAATTTTTGTGAAAGATAGCTATCATGGTAGAAAGCATTGTAAGTATGATAGGATGCATCATATTAGGAGATGGCATCATATTAGAAGCATATGATTGAAGCAAGAGCTCATGACATCTTTATAGAAGCTTGAAATAAAATTGAAGTAGAAGTCTACATGGACGTAGCAGACATCATAAAGAGGGAGAAGCTCTTGGTAACCTCAATAGTCTATATGGTTGAAGAAAGTCATCTAGCATGATAGAAGATAGAATGAATTCATCATACATCATCAACATTAGAAAATAGCATTTGTAGGATGAGGATAATTAAGATCCTCCATTGAAATCTTCATTAGAAGGTTCACCTCTCTTGGAAGAAGCAAGTGTCTCGCCGAGAATTCGACCTTGTATAGGATCTTCATTGTTTAGAAGGATGATGGTATGATGACAAAGGAATGCAGCGTGATTGAAGAACTTTCAAGCAAGGAAAGGAAGTTTGGATGACCGAAAGGAGAAAAGAGGCATGTATATAGATTAAGTCATGTCATCATATAGTTGCAGAAAGCATGGGTAAATGCTCTACCTCATGAGCATGATCGAGAAAAAGGGATCTCTTCCTTTGGAAAGATGCATGAAGGCATGATTCACATATTGACAAGATGAGATCAACATAATATGTCCTCATATGGAATATGAGGTAGTTGACAAAGATGAAGGAACTATGGATGGAAGTTCCTGGGGAGCAATGTGCCAAGAAAGAGAGAAGAGATCGTGAAAAATGCAACTATGATCATATAAGATAAGTAATCAAAATCCGATGACTAAGAGAATTGGCTAGAACATCTCCATGGAGAAGGTATGAAGACTCTGATAAAGTCCGTAAAGGAAGAAGACCCTTGACATTAAATGTCTTGGAGATGTGTCTATGAATGTACAGGATGTTGATGTTGCAAGCAAGATGATGTCATGATGAAAGGCCAACATAAAAGGTAACTTTGATTTGATGTTCATTTTGATTTTTGAACACCATTTGGTTGGGTTGTAACAGGGCCTACCGAAAGAGAGTTGTAGATGTCACCTTGTTAATTTTAGGTATGTTCTATGCTTAGAGCAATTTATTTCAATTTTCACAATTAGCTCAATATCTTTTCCAGATTAGCAATCACATCAACATTAAAGAAAACTACAAATAGAACATCAACATAAATCGCAGAAGACAAGCCAAGACAAGAGGACACAAGATGTGGCGCTAGCCAAGGACAAACCCCAATGTGGGGAAACCCTTGATCAATTCTTCTTATATGTTCTTCAATAGCTTAGCAGAGAGAGAGATAGTACATTTACAACAGAAGTCAACACTTTGACTTATCTAGATAAGAGCATAGATCATCTCTAAGAAGATGATACATGAGATCAGTTGAAGACATGCTGCTTCAACTAATTCTCCAAGGTGACTTCTTCACCTATCATTGTGTTGCATTTCGTCATCATGCTGCACCTCACCGTGCTGCACCATGCTGCACCCATCATCATTATGTTGCATCTCATCATGCTTCATTAATCATGATTGTACCCATCACTGTACTGCATTATGTGCCATTGCTGCACCATGTTGCCATCCTGACCTATGTGTTGGTTGCACCTTGCTTGCTTGTTGTCCTTAGCATGCTTGTTGTTGCATGCTAGTTGTCCCTTGCATGCTAACTGTACCAATACATGCTTGTTGCACTAAGTATCATGTTGTTGTCCCAATATTAGTTTGTTGTCCCTTGCATGCTTGATGTAACATTGCATGCTTGGTGTACTTGTTGCTAAGTACCATACAACTGTCCCAATGTTAGTTAGTTGTCCCTTGCATGCAGCTCTCCTTCCGAGACAAATGCTCCAGCATTTCTGGAAGTTCTGGTAGTTCCCGGCAGTTCCGGCAATTCCAGCTGTTCCCGGCAATTCCCGGCTGTTCCCAGCAATTTCGGGCACTTTCGGTTGTTCCGGCAATTCCGGCTATTCCCGACAGTTCCGGCAATTCCGGCTATTCCCGGCAGTTCTGGCTTTTCCCGACAGTTCTGGCTTGTTCCGGCAGTTCCAGCAATTCCAGCTATTCCCGACAGTTCCGGCAATTCCCGGCAGTTCCGACAAATTCCGGCTATTCCCGGTAGTTTCGGCAGTTCCGGCTTCTGCCCTCTAGATTAGGGCAGCATTATCCCTTAGGATCTCTCCTCCTACTAAAACCCAAAGACAAGTAGAGAGGAAGAGATCCCAAGTGTGTTGAAAATGACTTGAAGGCCACCTCTATTTATACTAAAACGTTGAGCACAAGTGGGGTTTATTTGGTCGCTGGCCGACCTTGACGAATTGTCCCATAACACAAATAAATTCATATCTCCATGAATACTTATCGGAATCGGATGATCTTTAGATCAATCCTACACCTCTCGATGAGAGGGATCCAAGAAAAATATCAGCTTCCATTAATAAGATGACCCACATGGAGTTTGGCCCTAGTTGCCAATTTTAACACACCTACAACTATAAGAATGGATAGAAGATCCTAAAAGTCAAATGACTTGGTAGAGGTAATTGAATGAAGATAAGCCAGATGTGGACCAGAAGATCACTTTCCGATGAAAAGAAGGATGACATGACTGATATGGTTCATGAAGAAAAGTGATGGATGGTCGATGCCCTACGAAAGATGAAGGCCCCATGATGAAGAAGATGTAGTTCATGACATCGAAAGGAGGATCCCTTCAAGCAGTTGATGGTACCATGATCTCCACCAAAGAACAAATAATTGTTGTTGTTGGAAACAACTCTGGTTAAGAAGGAGCTTGGACAAGTCCCTGGATAGGAGGCAGATTGCGTATATTCCTCTTGTCTCATTATTCTTTATGATTTGGTAGTTGTTTGATGATAAGAACACTAAATATAATCAAGAGAAAGAAGAAGCTAATTAAGTAGAGTAAAAATACATCACAAGCAGTTACCAAAGTAAGAGAAATAACCTAATCTAGGTTCCCTAGATTTCTCCACAATCTCTTCAGAATATATATTACAAAACAAGTTATAATTCATAATTGACAAGTGAAACTAGTCACGCTTGAAGTCAAAAAACCAAGCAGAAGGAGAGACAACGTAATTAGCTTGAATGTGCATTAACTACATAAATAAATAGTAAAAACATATTGTTCTATCAAATAGTACACCAAAACAAATGGAGTTATCCTGTGAAACAATGCCAATTGGTGATGTCCCTTTCAAATCCATAGAAGCATGAAAAGTTTCATAGCCTAACTGGATCCTATGGGCTACTGATAGAAAATAGGGGTCACCTGACTAAAATAAATAATAATTAAATAAAAGTTGTAAAAGTCAGTTTAAGAAAAAAAAGTAACCCATAGTTTTTTTTTACCACCCAAGATTTTTGGCAGAGGAAAATATTATTAAAAGGAGAGGCAAACTCAAGGGGAGACATGTGAAGAAATTATTTTGTGAATTGTTAAGGAGCTCAAGCAGCTTTATGAGTGAGGGAGAAACCCTCGTTGTTTCCTAGTTTCATCATTGAGATATACACCTTAGTTGGTGGCAGTCAGTTTCGGTAGTAGTAAAGCCACCCTAGATGATCAATGAATTGGCAAGGAGATCGGTCACAATGGAGGACGATACACATCATTAGAAGACACCCATCCTAGCACCCCTACTAGATTGTGTGACAATAGAGCCTACATATACCAATATAAAAATTGAATTTTCTTTTAATAGTTATAATTTATTATTCTGATTTGGAAGGATCCTTGGCACGTTGGAATACCTCCTGATGCTACAAAAAATCAACAGTGCTTACTTTGTTCAACCTAACACTCCCAAATAATTTTAGCCTATGATGACTACTAGAAGCAAAGTCTTTCGATACATATGAATAAGCAAGTCCAAAAGGGACCAACCCCCTTTAGAAGTTAACTATGGAAGGAAGCATGTTCTAAAGGGGGCACCCCATTTACACTTAACCAAGGTGAAAAAGGCAAAATTAAGAAGTTAAATTATTTTACTATGGATCCACTCGCTTTTCCTTTACTCCAACCACTTTTGGAGCACACCTTTAAGATAAATATGATGAAGTGGATAAATGTCATAAGAAGCCACCCCTTTTACCAAGACATGCATTAACTTATGAAGCGATTGAGAACATGACGTCGCCACTGTGGAGCTTCCTTACTTGCAGAAGGATCTATTATAGCATGGCATAAAAGGGGCTCTCTCACTTAAACACTCAACCAATGAGGACACCCTTAAAAAAAAGTATCAAAGCTGAAACAAAACCTCGTGGGTGACATCATTTGGCATGGTATAAGTAGAGTTCACGTTAAGAAACAAAAATCCAAGTATACAAAGCAAGAACAATACACATTCCCTAGAGAAAAATTTCTCTCATGTTTTACCAGGGCATCTGCTCTATAGCATGCATGAAAAATAGAGTGGAAATAAAAACAGTAATTACCCCTGAAACACTAATGAGGTTGGTGCTGGAAATGGATGATCCATACAAGCGAGCAGCACTCTGCAAAATTTCGAACATATATACTGAATTAGATATCTACTGTAAAATAAGTGAAATTTAGGAATTTATAACGTTTTCATCAACACCCTACATAAGATGGAAATCTCAAACTACTATGCAAAAAAAAACAGAACATCAAATTAAAGCTTCCAAGTTAAGGTCTAAGCTTCAGAAACATTATGTAAAGGCATGACTTTGAAAATTGAAAAACGCATAGCTGCTCTAATTGAGAGTAAAGAAATGGCAGCAGAAAAATCTCAAAATCATCAAATGTTACAAAACACAAGATGTTTATAATTGGAAATTCAGCAGATCGGGGAGTTTGCAAAACCAAGTCCATTTCTAGCAATTCTAAGTTACAGGTTTATCTGATAACTTATTTTCATTTCCTCTAGTTAATTTGGCAAACACCAGTGTCCAAAATCTATCATTATTTAAATGCCAAAACTGCTCAAAATATTAAGCATCAACTAGCCAGGCTACGAATATTGAGTCCATATATTTTCCTTTCCCAGGAAACATCTTCCAATGACAGTTGCTTTCACCTAATTACATATTCTACAATGGTCTAAGTTAGCATGTTTTTATCCAAGAATCCAAAACAAAATTCTATTTATTGATCGGCCTCTCTTCCATTCCAAAAGGAAACCCACCAAACAATATTAGATGTCATCAAAAAAAAGTTCTCCAAGCATGAAAAATGGAAGAAAACTTCAGTTGTTGCCAGAAAATTTTAGGCAACTTTTTCCCAATGTAGAGCTTGTTGCCTCAAAATCTAGCAAACCTTGTAAAGGGGTAACCCACAAGGCAAAAACTAGACTAAGGGACAACAATGAGGTATGGCCCACTATCACCACTGTCACTAACTCCTGCTCTTTATGGACTTTGACTAATGGGAAGCTTGCCTTTAGATAGCTCTGTTGGGAAATCAGTAGACTTATAGATTATAGATGATTTTCCTTAACTTGATACTTACTTGTGATGTTAGTTGGCCTTTTATTATTTCTTTAGTTCTTGTTCATCAAGCAATTACCAAAAGAATGAAGATCACAAAGAGACAAAGTACAGAAGATATAGGCTTCAAGCCAGGGCAAAGCCCTCCAAGGGGAAAACCTAGAAACAAAACTTCTCTTCTTATAGAATCTCCTTATAATGAAACTTCCAAGACTCAAAGACCAAAGCCCAAAATCCTCCTGAGCACCAAGTCAGCCTCCTAGCAAGATCTTCTCCAAGGCAACTTCAAGACTTTGACCTTCTGCAGCTTCGCTCTACGATTTCGGCCCTGCAACTTCGCCTCAAATTTTCGGCCCTGCGATTTCGGCCTACTGCAACAGCCAGCTACACAGAAACCCTAGCAGCTTCACACGTGTGGCTGGAAAAAGAGAGAGGCCCAAGAAACTTCGGTTTCTTCTTCTTTCCTTCGTCTTTCCAACTATTTCTTCTCCTTCGCAATTGCAAATCAAACTTGCTTGAGAGTGTATGCCAAATGAGTCGAAGTCCCTCTTATTTATAGCCTTCTTGAGGGGTCAAATAGACCTCCTTTAGGCCGACTTGTCCCTGACTGGGGCCGACTTGGTCTTTAAGGAATAAATGGCTTTTTCTTGACAAAAATAAATATTTTCCTTTGTTACAATAAGTCCAAATGGGACTATAATACATGACATAAATTCTTCTTTGTCCTAGAAATACCTAGAAGCACGAAGAACATGCTTTTGACCTAAACTTGAGCATGAAACCCATGCTTTAAATAAAATAAATTATTTTCTTTCTTTTTCTTTCTTTATACAAAATATACAATGTCATGTTTACAAAAGGTCATTATGAAGACCGAACCTAGTTACAATTTCCAACACTCCCTCTTAACTAGGGAGGTATTCATAATCCCATCATGAAGTACAAGGAATCTCATTCTTGAAGCATTCTCATAAGAAGAGTCGGATTGATAAGCCATCTTTGTCAAGCATCTATACCATAACCAACATTGTCATTGAAGGCCTTAACTAGACATCATGTTGGGAGGCTTTACGTGAGCTGCCACACTACCTCTAAGGCACATACCCCATCCAGATGTTCACTGGGTATGTCCTTTTAGGACTATTCTTATCTTGGATTTCCAATCCTGAATCCTCAAAGAATATCAATCCTCTTCGACTACTCTTATCTTGGATGCCCTACCTCATCCTCAAAGAGTATCGGTCTACAACTTCTTTTCCTGGATTCTACAATCCATAAGAAGTTCCAATCTTAGATGCTTATCCAATCCTCCAGACTCCATTCTTTCTTTATGGCCTTCACTAAGACTTACAGTTGTTAGTCCTAGTCTAGTGCATGACCCATAAAGATAAGAACTATCCAACATCACTCCCTCTCAATTAGGGAGGAGATGTCTACCAAACCAAGCTTATTATTGAAAAGAGGAAAGAAAATTATTATTACTAAAGCGTGGGTTTCATGCTCATTATTGATGGTCTTCTAGGTAAAAGCATGTTCTTGGTGCTTCTAGGGTTTGTTAGGTCTTAGGATTTATTGTCATGAGTCAGGAGAGTCAACATCATGTTTATAACACCCTTACAAGCAATTTGTAATTGTAAAAAGAATTATTTTTTAGTCTAGAAAGTCCTGGAATCTCTAAGAGTACAAGTCGGCCCTAGGATTGTCAATTCGGCCTAACGGAGGGAATTCAACCCCTTGAGAAGGCTATATAAGAGCAATTTGACTTCATTTGGAGACTCTCACTCACAAGTTTGATATCTCGAGAAAGAGTTTGATTTGTAGTTGGAAAATTGGAAAAGGAGAGCAAAGGTCAAGGGCAAGGAAGAAGGACGAGTTTTCTTATTTTTTGGGCCATATCTCTCTCACACATGCGAAAATATAAGGTTTATGGGCTGCATGAAGAAGCCAAAGTTGCAAGGTCGAGTTGCAGTAGGACGAAGTGCATCATCTTGTAGTTGGGAGGAAGGAAACTTTGTCTATACGTCGCAAACCTTAGGAACAGTTGTCTTGCTCTCGGAAGATCCCAGAAGGAGGCCGAGTTAGGGTTTCTTTAGGATCTAAAAGGTCGACATTGCAAGGTCGAAGTTGCAGGTCGAGTAGCAATATTGTAGCTGGCAGGTAAGTTGCAGTGTGGAGCAATTTGGTGCAGATTCAAGGACTTGAGGAAGGGAAGACTTGGTACTCGAAGAAGGACTTGGTCTATGGATTGGGTCTTTGTATCTCATTTGAAGCAGATTCTAAGAAAACAAGATTATTCGGGTTTTCCCCTTGGAGGGGTTTTGCCCTGGTTAGGAACCTACATGTGTCCTCTTTTCTTGTTGTTGTTTCTTGATATTGTTTGATGAAAAGATCTAACTAAAGGAACATAAAGAAGATAACTAAGATTCACAAGCAATTATCAAAGGTTAAAACAAAATAAGTTTAATAAGTCGCCACTTTACATTTTATAACATGGTATCAGAGCTAAGGTGAACAATGAAGGCAGCTGGAAGGACACTAGAAATAATTGTTGATCAAAAGATAGGAAGCCCTCAAAGCTTGAAAGAAGAAGACTACAAGAAAAATTGACTCTTGAAGGGATCTAGTTAAAGACTCATTTGTAGAGGACCTTCTAATCTAAGGTTTCTACATTGAAAAAGATCAAGACTACATCAATCTCGCGAGGAGTGTGAAAAATCCTACACTCAAGGAACCCCTACTACAACAACACTAAATTTACTTCTCCTAATTGATTTTAATATACATTATCAAGTTATTTTCTGAAATATACTGAAGTAAATTACTTTTGCAGCCAACACCAATTTAATTTGATTACATGAAACAAGAAACTAAGCAAAGAACAAGATATAAAGGACAACGTTATTCTTGGACAAAATAGTCCCCGAAAAAACCCAATGCGGGAAAATCAGTGCAACAGCACTGAGGGTTTTATATTATTAAGCAATAGTTCTGAATACAAAGCTGGATGCCCTCCCTACAATCCAGTTACAGAGAAATATAATGGGGAAAACTGAGTAAGATTACCTCACTTTACCCAGCAGTTTTTGGTTGATCCGGCAGCAGAATTGGCTAACCCTGGCTATCTCTGCGTTGGCCCTACATAGGCCCTGCGTGAGCCTTACAACCTTTGCGTCAACTCTGCGTTTTTTCTTCTGCCTCTTCAAGCTTCTGCATAAACCTCTCCTAGCTATTCCAGCAGCTCCCCAATAGTTCCAGATTTCTACGTGAAGGCAGATTCTCCTCTGTGTTGGCTCTCCCTAGTTCAGCGTCAAGCCTGTGTCAGGCCCAGACTGGCCCAATATCAGTTCCTCCAGGTGTTGTGCTGCCTCCACTAGTTGCTCTCCGCCTCTCTACCCAGTATTCCCGAACTATCCCTGCCCCTCTACTATGGAATGATCACTTAGTTCGAATTTCTTAGCTTCCTAACCCCAAAATTTCGAACTCTAGATCAATTCGTTCTCTCAGTGTGTTTTTCTAAATGAACCCCAAGCCTCCTTATACTTTTCTCGTTGAGACTTCAACGGTCGAGATTAAGTCTCTACTCAATGGCTAAGATTAAAAACTTGACTTGATCCGCTTTCTAGAACATTCTCACCCATATTTTGATTAATACCCATTAATACTTTAATTTCCCTAAGTTTAGACTTAGGAACCCCATTAAAAATATTAATTATTTTAATAAAATACAATCCCGGTGGAATTTCACCAAAAAGTTTCTGGGTTCTTTAGAATTCATGTGTCTTGGCCTCTCCACCAATTTTCATGGCTAGAGCACATCTGACGCTACCAAAAACTAACACTCTCTCTTAGCGAGGAATGTGCTCTAGCAACAATGTCCAACTGCATGTTTCTCCGTCTCTAAAGCATCTCCTTTCCGCACTATTATTGCCACCAACACTGTGTTACTGTTGCTACTGTATTGTTGCCTATGACACTGCCACTGTTGCATCTGTACTACAGCTCCCTTTGCATCTGCTGCTAGCTCTACACTGCATCATTTTCCAATTGTTGTTGCTCAGCAACGGAAAAGCATCCCAAATTTCTAAACTAATTGTGTTTAGCATAATAGCATGTGAATGTTGGAATCTTACTGCTACTAGTCTCTGACCCTCTGAATCTTCTGCGTTGCTCCTGACTTTTGCACTACTGCCAACCTTGCTTTGAGTTGATCAGTCTCTAGTCTCAGGCTAATGCATTTGTCTCTCCAACCAACCCACAGCATCATCTGACACTAATTCCATCTCGTTACTACTGAGTCTTGGGCTCCTATAGCAAGGAATTGATCCAAGAGGTGGGTTCCTCAAGAATCCTGCCCACATGTAGTCCTCCCGACTACAGTTCTATATTGCCCCATTTCCCTCCTAGAGATGCTTCGACACTCATGGCAAACTCATCTTCGTCAATTTTTGTTGGAGCAGCCATAGGATCATGTTTCTCATTCTTATCCTTTTGCTTCAAAGGACACTGGTATGCAAAGTGGCCCATCTCGTCACATTTGAAACATTTCACCTTTGAAATGTCCTTCTCCCACTTCTACTTTTGTTGTCCCTTTGATGCCGGAGCTGCATTCTCCTCCTCCTCCTTGGTCTTCGTGTCACTCCCACTACTCCATTAATGTTGACCTTAACCAAATCCCTCCTTAATTCTTCCTGTTGAAGGGCTCCCACATCTCCTCCCATGAAGGTAATCTTTCGCTGCCCAATATACTTTGGACGAAGGTTTGCCATTCATCTGAGACTCCATTAGGGTTGTCCTTACCATCGCAGTAGACTGAGGGGTGGACCCCACTACAGCAAATTGGTCTCTAGTGTCCTGAAGACATTGAAGATAGGAGTTAACCCCTTCTCCCTTCTGCATCAATGTTCGCTGCAACTTATGTTCTAAGTACATCTTCTGTTGTTCGGAAGAACCTTCATACAGTGAAGACAAAGCTTCCCACGTTTCTCAGGTTGTCTCTTTGCCTTGCAAATGTGATACCACATGATCTCGAACTCCATCGTGTATGTACCACTTCGCCTTGCCTACTCGGGATTGTACTTCTTCTAATCATTGTTTGTGGGAACAGCCACAACACTCTTGACGTAAGCTTCGGGATCGTTGTCCTCTAGAACAACTAAGATTCTGGTCTTCCATATGACATAGTTGGAAGCTCCTTCCAACCTATCCTGATTTTTGAGCCC